>VZTD01004413.1:354272-395594 GCA_013397725.1 Rhagologus leucostigma
ATATATATATATATGTAAAAATAGTAATTTATGGTTTCTCACTGATGGTGACCTGGCTGTAACATTTCATTGTAGCATTTCCTGGGCTGGGTGCAGAGAGTAGACAGTGGAACTCCCTGCTTGGCCACGCAAAGGCTCAGGGAACTTTTGTTGACCCCCTTCTGCCTTTAAGATCTATTTCGGCTGTAACTTTGGTGTAAATGGATCTTTTCCCCTGCCCTTCGTTACCCTTAAGAGCTGAGGAGGTGCATTAGGCTCCTTCCCCTCCCAGCCAGCACTGCGAGGTATTGCTCGGGCTGCTCCTGGACATCCTGAGTGCAATTCTGTCCATTTCTGAGTGCTGGGACAGGGGGATGTGTCTCAGCGATAGAGCCAGCTGCTTTCTGGTTCAGCTTTGAAAGGATGCCAGGAGTCCTCAGCAAAGGACCAGCACGTCTCCCCCCCCGAGGTACTCAGCTGTCTCTGAGGTAGCACCGCCGAGCTGGACTCGCCCTCGTTTTTGCAGCTGCTGCCACCTTTTATACCTGGGCACACGCAGCACGTTTTCAGCTTGTCAGGGTGTTTCTGCAGGAGCTGGAATACTGACAGAGAGCACAGAGTTGATAACAGATCTGTGCCTTGGAGCTTGCTGTGCCGCTGAAAATCCCCGCAGGCAGACCCAGCTTTCCTGCTCCACAAACAGAGAAAATCTGGAAGAGGGAAGGTCCAGGGGTTGTGGCGTAGCGAATTGTTTTGTCCGTTCCCTTTGCGTAGTTTCAGGAAAAAATGTCCCTCTCTGAGGCTGTACCAGGGCCTTGGAGAGTTTCCACTGACGTTGGAGTTCCTTCCCTGGGTCTGTGTGCAGGTAACCACGGATGGGATTTCCCGGCAGTTTTGGAGGAAGCACAGTTCCCGCTGTCAGGAGAGTGGGCGGCCAGCGCCTGCAGCTGGGGTGGGAACTGCTGACAGATAAACCAGCAGTGAAAACGGAGTACGAAAACCAAAATCTGTTGTGCAGAGGTTTGATGGAGAGCAGGCACAGCTATGAGCCAGCGCGGCTCTGCTGGCTTTCCCGGGATTCACAGGAGAATGCTTGGATCGGGGTAAGCTGGAAGCCAGAGCTGGTGCTGCCGGGGGTGGTCTGGGGTCTGGGGCATGGTGAACTCTGAATTCTGCTTTCTGTTACGCAGACAACGTTCCATGCATCTGAATGTAGGCTGAAACCCATGAATCCCACTTAAGATATTTACAACAGCCACGTCTGAGTGGGTGGGCGGTGGCAAGGGGCTGGAAGGAGCTCACGGGCAGGAGGTAGCTGACGGGTGACCAGAGGAAAAGAAGCCGTGAGGAGAAGGGAGATTCAGTGCCCTCACTGCAGAGCCTGGGTGACTGCAGTGATGGCAAAGCCCTTTCCATTGGCTCCTTCCCCTCCAAATCACCTTTTAGACTTGTGTGTTAAAATTCCTGGGCTAAAACCAATGAGAAAAGCAAGCAAGCAACCACCCTAACAAAAAAGCCGAGTGACCCCCTCCCCTCAAAGGCAGCGTGAACCATCAGCCCAGGAGCTGACTGATTCTGATTTATGGTTTCTTTATCCTGAGACAGGCGGGTAATGAGCCAGCGTTCGATCTCTGTGGGCTTTCCTGCAGCCCTGAGGAGATCAAAGCAAGGGTAACTCCTTCCGACACCCGCACGCTTTCCTCCCCTCCCGCTGCTCCTGTGGGGCCGTGCAGGCAGCGACCCCGGGCCGTGTCAGTTCCGTGGGGGCCACAGCCCCCCGACACGTGTCCCTGTGCTCGAGCAGCCCTGGGGCAGCGGGGTCCCTCACAGGTTCCGCAGTCGCCCGCCAGCCCCAGGCTCGCGGGTCCTGAGGGCGCCGGCAGCGCCGGGGGCCGGTGCGGGGCCTGCGCCGAGGGAGAGGAGCAGGCGCGGGGAGGGAGGCGGGCGCGGGTTACCCGGTCAGTTCGCAGAGATGCTGCTGTAGCTCTTCTTGATGGGGAAGGTCAGCTGCCCCGAGAGGTCCAGCGACAGCGCCTTGGGGTGCAGCGCCCGGCGCGGGTGCAGGGGGCTGGAGCCCAGCCGGGGCGAGTACAGCAGCAGCAGCTCGGGGCCCAGGCCGGCCTCGGGCAGGAGCCCCTCGGGCCCGGGCTCGGTCCTGCTGCGCAGCAGCCTCGGCGAGGGCTGCAGGCTGTGCCGCTTGGGCGGCGGCGGGCTGTGGTTCTGGAACCTCACCGTCTTCACTTGCTGCAGCGAGAAGGGGGCCGGAGTCAGGTGGGAACAGCAGACCCTGCCCGCCCTCCCCACTGAGCCCCGCGGAACTGTGGGGAGATGTGCCGAGGGGGTGGCTGGATCCTTCCGGGGGTTACGGGATGCCTGCAGAGAAGCCCAGGGTGATGTGCAGTTGACGGGGGGTGGAGGAGAGCCCCGGGGACCAGCAGAGCGGTGCTGGCAGCTGCTGGAGACCAAGGAGGGTTGGTCTGAGAGCCATCGGCCGAGCGAGGGCAGGGAGTGCAGGGGAGGAGTGCGAGGCAGCACAGCCCCAGCAGGTGCTGCTCCCGCAGGGCCCGTGGGGCTCTCTCAGCTGATGCTGAGCTGCCTGGCAGCTCTGAGGTTGGCTGGGCTCTTGGGGGCTCGTGGAGCGATTTGGGCACGTCTTTGGGTACCACGGGAAGGGGAAGCTGTCGCTAGGGCAATTTTCAGAATGATTTTACCTTTACGAAATTTCTCTCTGGCTGCCGGAGGGGAAAGAAATTCCCATTCTAAACGGCTCAGCCCAAGCGACGTGAGGGAGACGGGGGAGCTCTGCAAAGCTCTGCCTGACACCAGGTCTGTGGCATTCGCTCCCAAACTCGCAGATTCGTGCCCAATTTATGACCTCAGAAAAGCCTCCAGCTTTGCTTGTGACCGAACTCGGTGACCGGGACAGAGCCCCTGCAGCGTCCTGCCTTTCCTCGGGGCTTAATCTCAACAGCTGCGTCAGCAGCACAAATACCCGACTTCTAACGCACGTGCCAACCCCAGAGATTTCTGTTGGAAGAAATCCTGGTGAGGACGGAGCAAAGCCCTCGGGGGATTTGGCCCTGGCTGGTACGGGCTGACACTGCTGGTTCCGAGGGGACGCTCCGGGGCGGGGGGGGGCAGTGCTGGCCGTACCTTTTCGGCGCTGTTGCGGCAGGCTTCTGGTTTCACCAGGATGGACGGCGGGGCTGACGCAGGCGGCTTTGGAGCTGCCTCGCTCCTCGCCGGGGGCTCTTTGGCGTCCAGGATCACCGAGCTGCACACGGAGGGGGTTCGGCTCTCCCCTCCCCTGACCAGCAGCGCCGGGGAAGCCTCCTGGGAGAGGTTTGGCCTCGTTGCCTCGTCCGTGCCAGCTCCGGCAGGGATGCTGTGAGGTGGGGAGCTGACGAGCGGGTAAAGCTGGAAGTGCTGAGGTCGCCCCGCAGCCGAGGGACGCCTGAGGGAGCCGGTGATCTGCACGGGGGTCCCTGCCTGCCCTGGCCTCTGCAGGGATCCGTCTGGGGAGCAAGGACCGTGGAAAGGAATTTAGTCAGGAATCCAAAATGGTGCAGAGCGAGCGGTGCTTACAGCCTTGCACCACCAGCCCGGCTCACCGCGGATCCCCGCAGCGTGCTGCGGGGCTGTATCTCCCGGGGACCACCGCCAGCTGCCCACCCAGGTGTGCACCGGGACGGATTCCGAGTGTAAAACCACTGGCGGTGGCCCCCGCCGGGGCACTGCTGCCAGAGCTGGGAACGCACCACTTGGTTCCCCAAATACTCTCGGAAGTGTATTACAAAACAGTGTGTACGGGATGAAAATAAACCTTGCAGCCGCCTTGGAAAGAATATCACCGCGGAACTCTGCGTAAAGCTTTGCAAGGAATTTTTCCACGCTGAGTCAAACCTCCTGGAATTCCCAAATTCCAGCCAGAGCTGGGGCCAAGCAGGGGTGCGGGACCATTAGCCGCAACAGCCGGTGTGGTTTGGGGGGATCGTGTCCGTCTTCTCCCTCCCAGAGCCCCCCGAGCACTTACTCTTCCTGGTGCTGCCGCGGCCGCGCCGCAGCGGGGCCGGTCCCGCCGCGCTCCGCCCGGGGGACGGGATGGGCACGGGCAGCAGCACCGGCTTCAGGGCTCTGCTCTGCCTTGGGCCGTTTTCGGACATGCTCCCTTGGGAGGACAGCGAGGAGGTCGACAGCGTCCACGAGGTGTACAGGGAAGGCATCTTCGAGTCGGAGAGACTAGATTTCCTGTGGGAAAGGAGGGGTGAGAGCTGCCGGCTGCCATCCCACCTGGCGAGGGACCCCTGGCCCCTGTCGCTGCTTGGGGGGGGGTCCCTTGTCAGTACCGGGCGGATGCCTTGCCATGGTTTCTCTGTGGAAACAAGAACACCCCAAGTTCTACGCGTTACCCCCGTCCCTCTCCACGCGTTTTTGTTTCACGTAAGCAATTCCAGACCTGAAGAGGGGAGCGACGTAGTTGCTGGGGAAGAGGCCGACTCTGCCCGTGGCGAGGGACATGCCCCGCAGCCACCCGTCCTGGTCCTTCCCGAAGACACGGACTCCTTCTCCCTTCTGCAGCTCCAGCTCGTCCGGTCCATGAGCGGCGTAGGAGTGGAGAGCCACGCACCTGGGGAGAGAGGGTGTGAGGGGAGGCAGAACTGCCCCCGTGCAGGGCGGCTGGAGCGTCCTGGAGCTCCGGGGTTGAACTGCGCTGAGGGGCGGTGCCCGGGCTGTGGGCGAGCAGCTGCTGCTTGCCCGGAGCCTCTTCGGCCAGTGCTGCATCGAGCGTTCGGGTGCTGCCGTTTGTGGAGAGAAACTTGCAGGGAGGAAACAGCCTGTTACCTCAGGCCAAAGGGCACATGAATAAAAGAAGAGCCAGCGGGAACGGAGAACAAAGCAGGTCAGGAGGATGGTTTCTGTCCCAGAAATGCCAGCCCAGGGTGACAAAACAGCTGGGGAGGAGGAAGCTGCTGCTCTGCACCTCACACAGCGAGTGCTCCATCAGAAACGCCAATGAGGGCCTGACAAGTACCTGTCCTAAGGCAAAGCTCTTGAAAGAGCACAGGTACGGTACCCTGTTCAAGATAGCATCAGCAACGCATTCTGCCTTTGAAACCGGGGGCCTTGGATCTGCTTGCCT
The DNA here is from genome assembly GCA_013397725.1 of Rhagologus leucostigma. Classification (NCBI taxonomy): domain Eukaryota; kingdom Metazoa; phylum Chordata; class Aves; order Passeriformes; genus Rhagologus; species Rhagologus leucostigma. Next base: position 359,392 of record VZTD01004413.1, read on the forward strand.
GGAGCATCACCAGCAGGTGTTGGGAGGCCCCGGGAAGAGCACCACTCTTGCCCCATCTCCCTTCCTCCCTCCCGCATTCTCCCTGACTGGAACACACGGACTGGAGCGCTGCCACTGGAGGCCGTGGAGAATGAAGTGGACAGAGGAGGAGGTAGGAGGTGTGTGGCTCCACTCCAGGGTAGTGAGGAAATCAGGCTAGAAATTAGTCTGAAATCCCCTCTAGACCTCTCTTGTGTGATTCTGGGATTGGGACCAAGGACTGAAGCTTTGTTCTCCTCACTGACCCACGTGTGAGCACAACAACAGCAAAACAACAGCAAAAGAAAACGGTGCATTTTTCAAAACTTTCCCCTATTTGTTCTTCAAAGAGCTTGAATTTGTCTCCGGTGTAATGCATCTAATTGCACTGCTGGTTTTTTTCGAGGAGAATGTGATCTGCTCCAAGAATCGATGAGTTACAGCCCAACACCACAATTATCAGGTGTTACTTACAAAACAGAAACGACAGACTGGGTGTCTGGATAGTCAGGGGCTATCCCAGAACTCTCTTAGAAAGGTTTCTCTCTCCCTATCGTTCAGCACAAGCACCTGAAGGTTTGACCTGCTGGGCCAGTCTGCGTGAGGGGCGGCTCCCTCGGGGTCTGGCACAGCCCAGGTGGGCTCAGGGCTGTTCAGGAGTCACCTCAAGGGCAGGGTGTGCAGGTGCTGGTCTGACATTGCATCTGTGCAAACCAGGCGGCTGGCGGGATGCTCTAGCACCACCCTTCTTCTGCGAACTGTTTCAGGGTCTTGGGAGTCCTCTTGCCCTTTGGATTAAGTGCGTGCTGGAGTCTTGTCTGACCGACGACGGTGCGTGTGGGTCCCAAGACAGCACCGAGCTGCGGGTGCTGCTCCTGGGCACCAGCATTCTCACAGCCTAGCTCAGCACCAGGGGTGCTGAGTGCTGTGTAAACAGCGTGGTGTGACGCTGTTGTTATTTCAGATGCATTGCTAAAGTGCCAGGATTCGCCTTGATGTGATCATCATAGAGCGTTATCTGCAAATTTTAACTCTGCGAAAGTTTTCGGAAATTGGGTTGTTCAAAACACTAGTGGCCATGAAGGTTTCAGGATAAATAACCAGAGGCACTTAAGGAGTAATTAGTTGCTTTACACTTAAAAAAAATTCAAATGTATTGCTGACAAACAGGCAGAACTGTTTCTCCACAGATACTGCAGTGAGGCAGAAGGATGCACGCAGCTGTGGTATTGGGTCTCTGCCACCGCCTGCTTAGACCAGCCAGGTACCTTCCTACATGGATCTGCATTTGGATCCAAGCTGTGCTCTGGTCTGTCTGCACCTCCCGGCTGGCAGGAGCAAGCTCACGGTGAAGCTACAGGAAATCACAGCCCGCCCCCCCTCCCCAAAGCATTTCCGTTTCCTTACGTACAGGTAAGCTGGCGCGTGGTGCTGCAGGTGGGGAAGGGTGACGATGGCTGCCGGGGGCCCCAGCGGTGCTGGTGTGGGGTAGTAAGAGGTGCTGACCTACAGGAGAAAGGAAGGAAAGAAAACAGAGTGTTGATCTGGTTATCGGCTTCTTTCAGCCACTGGAGGAGCAGCTGACATCTGACTAGCTTCACCCACCCTTCGAAAAACCACCAAAGACATTTCAGGAAATAGAAGAGTCTGGAGCATTTGACTTAAAAAAAGACCAGGCAGCAAGAGGAAGGCTTAGAATCACAGAATCATTTAGGTTGGAAAAGACCTCCGGGATCATTGAGACCTGTGACCGACCCCCGCCTTGTCACCAGCCCAGAGCACTGAGGGCCGTCCAGTTGTCCCTTGGACACCTCCAGGGATGGGACTCCAGCATCTCCCCGGGCAGCTCCTTCCAAGGCCTGACCACCCTTTCCATGAGGAAATTATTCCTGACGTCCAGCCTGAACCTCCCCTGACACAGCTTGAGGCTGTTTCCTCTTTCCCTGTCACTTAATTATTCTCCCTTTGCCTGGGAGAAGAGCCCGACCTCCACCTGGCTCCCCCTCCTGTCAGGGAGCTACAGAGAGCAGTAAGGTCTCCCCTGAGCCTCCTTTTCCCCCAGCTCTCTCAGCTGCTCGACTCGCGGTCCTTCCACACGGAGATGCGTCCCAGGGCGCAGCTTGGTTGGACTGATGGTGCTCACCCTGTCCTTTGAGATTGGAGCTTGTTGGGACAGCACAGCTGGGGTGTGGGGAAGCTCAGGGAGCAGTGATGGAACAGGGTAACCCGAGGGAGCGCTCAGTGCTGCGCTGGCGGTGTGGGGGGAGGATGGCAGCAGGCAGTCCGGCATCCTGGGGATGCTCTTCTGCTGAGCTGTCCCTCCTGCAGCACAAAACGTGCCCCGGGGTGAGCAGCTGCCAGCAACAGCTCGCTCCCGCCTGGGAACCCAGCACTGCACACGCTGCACGGCGACAGCCCTGGCGGTGCCTCGGCTGTGCCCCGCTGTGTGCTGAGCTGTGGTGGCAGGAGCGTGGCCTCTCTCGGGGGGAACAGAGCTCCCAGCGAGGCAGGGCGGTGGCAGCAGCGTCGCGGGAAGCTCAGGGCAGCGGAACGTCCAAGCCGTGCTTGGATGTGGCCGGCAGCCACGCTCCCCAGCGATGACCACAGGATCTTTAATGATGCAAGCTGGGGCTTTAATCTCATGCTCGTTTCAAATCTAATTCCTAGTGGTCACCTCTGTAATGCGGTGCTGGAGCACTGGCTTAGCAAGGACCTAGGAAAAAAGAAAAGTGACTCACCCGCTCTGGTGCTCTCTAGTAAATTAAATTAATTAAAACACCCCAGCAATTCCAGCTTCTGTCTCGGACCTGGAGTGGCAGGTCACCTTCAAACCTTCCCTGCATTCCTCATTTTCTAGTCCAGGCAGGATGGGACCAGGAGCTCATAAAGTTGACTGGAAATTATAATTCTGTTTTATTAATTGCCATAATCGAAATGCTTGAAATTTGGGTATTTGGAGTTTCTTTCTTCTGCGCCCTGCAAGTTCCAGTAGCTCGGTACTCAGCAAAGCCAAGTGTACGGGGGGCAGCTGTGGGCTTTATCAGCTCCCTTCACCGGCGGCAAGGAGAGCAGCAGCTCTCGGGCAGACGTTCCGCGGCCCCAGGAGCGCCAGCGCAGGGAAGCAGCTCAGTTGTGACCGGGAGGAGATTCCGGCGGCGGAGAGGGAGGGCGTGGGTGCCCCGCTGCCCTCACCCCGCAGCCGCTTGCACAAGAGGCACATGCACGGACACGGCCACCACAGCCCTGCAAACCGGTTCTGGCTCCGCCTGAGCCCGGCTTGGCACCGCCAAGGGGAAGCAAGAGCCGCAGGAGGAGGGCTGGGGCAGTGCTGGTTATTCCCTTTTATGGCCCGGAATTGGGTCCGACCTGCTCCCCGGTGGTGGGAATGCCAGGCAGGCAGGCCCCGTTGTGGGGAGCCCCACAAGCGCCGGCACGGCCCCTCTGGCTTGGCTTGGCCTGGCCGGCAGAGCGCTGCTGGCCCCTGCTCCCTCGGCCTCCCGAGTACCCTGGCAGTGCCCACCTGGGCTTGCAAAGGGATCTCAGCTTTGCAGCTCAGTCAACGCAGCCCAAACGCAGAGATGGAAAGGGAAAGCTGCATGCTGTGCAGCCCCAGAAATGGCACAGATTCCCCTGCAAACCTCTGGGAGCGACACTGCTGTTTGAAAGCATGGAATTTCCAAGCCCTCTAAAAGACCAAACCGTAACATGTTCCCTCTCTTGTTTCTGCTGTTGGCAGTAGTTCACACTGAGACTTTTGGGTAAGATCCCTTTGGGGGTGCGAGACACGATACAGTTTCAGTTGAATTATGGAACTATTGTAGGGTTTCATTTCCCCTCCATAACCCAGGATATCACATCCTGGCTCTCTGCAGGCTGGTGCTCAGTACAAAGTGCCTGCCCGGGGACACGGACTGCCAGGGGCTGGGTGAGTGAGTGCTCTGTAAAGTGCTGGAGCAACCTTCAATATGAAAGATGCCATAGAAATGTGAAAAACCCCCTTTTTTTCCCATTTCAGATATCTGTGAAGATTCTGCACTGAGATCTTTAGTCAGTGCGGGAAGAAGGAATGAGACTCTTCTGCCTCGAGTGGATGAAGCCCAAAAGGTCAGCCCACGTTTCTATCCCAGCCCCAGATTCAGTGTGTCTCAGGACCACCCCGGGTTTCGGCTGCGGGCCGGCACTGCCGCTGCCTTACCTGGAGAGGGGTCCCGTAGGGGAACTCTGCTTTCTCGCTGCTCTGGGTGGCCACGGTGGGGTTGCTGGAGCTGATGAGCACAGGGGAGCTGATCTCCAGTGCGGGGCGGTCGGCGGGCGCATGCACCATGCGGTTCAGGGTGTTGAGGGCCGTGGTGATGGAGAACTGCCGCAGACTTTTCCGTCTGGAGTCGGGCACCTTGGGGAAAGCCGCTGAATCTGTGGCCTTGGCCTTGGGAGACGCTGTTCGCAGGGACGCACCCTTGAACTGGGGGGACCAGTGGCTTTTGGTGGCCTGCAGGAGCTGCTGAGCGGGGGTGCTCGGCTGGAAGAGACAACGGGAGACGTGACGGGGTTTCAGAAGTTACACCTGGCGCAGCCCCCGACTGCTCTGTTTCCCCTTTCCCATCTGGCAGCAGAGCTGCAGGCAGGGTTCAGGTGGCATTACAGGTTATCTTTAAAATCTTGGGGCTCTGTCATTTCTCTCATCTGTTGTCAGCAACAAACTCTGGGTGTAAAATTCCCGATTCAAAGCTGACAGTGAAATCAAAATTGGTTTGAAAACCCTGCGCTAAGACAAGGGGTTACTGAGGATGAGTGCTCCCCCCAGTATGTTCCTTGTCCAAAGCTTTGGCTGGCAGGGGTGCAGGGAGAGCTGTACTTAACAACTCTTAACTCTGAATCAGGAGGGATGTTTAGACTCATCGCCCTTTCCCTGTCTGTGCTGGCACGCGCTGGGTGCGTCTTGCAGCAGGACGCCCGAGCCCTGCAGCTGACGGTACGGCATGGGCTCGGGGAGGCCCTCCCTGGTGGTGGCATTCCCAGCAGGATTAGATCCACCCAGTTCCATCTCTGTCAGCTTGAACATTCATGGCTTGATGTTTTTTCCATTGAAAAAATCCTGGCTTGTTAAGGATTGGGGTTAACGAGGGAGAGGCAGGCCCTGAGTTTGCATACGGGCAGCATTTGCACAGTATTTCTTGGAAACTGCTGATCAGGGTGTTGGTAGCAAAGGGCATGTGGTGACAGTGTTTTTCACCACGATGGGTGCCAGAGGAATTAATCATGATTTACTGCTGACAATAATGAATTGCAAAACTTGGGAGATTCTCACCCGCTCGTGGGAGGCAATGTGCTCGATGCCTGGGACGGACAGGGAGACCGTGGCGGGAGAGGTACGGGTGGTTCCCAGGCTTTGTTATTTTACAACAGGGGTGGTTTTCTCATTTTCCCTCTCCAAAACAAGGTTTAAAGCTCACAGTCTGTGTGTGGGTACACATGTGCCACGGCCATCCTGTCATTTCTGTGCGTGAGCAAACTTTAGCCTAAACTGGAAACATTTTTCTGCCTGTCTAAGTACCAGGAGACATGGTAAAAGGGGGCACAGACTGCGTGTCAGAGCCGGGAGAGCCTCGTGTCTCCCACAGTAGCCCTACCTTTGCCGTCTCTAGAATTAATTTCTAATTCCTTGGTGGCTCTGTGTGTCCCTCAACTAACTTGTGTCTGTTAATGCCAGACTTGAGTAAGTCATTACTGAAGCTAAAATGATTTCATTAAATGAAAAGACATTTAGAAAATATATTAGAGCTTCAAATAAGATGTTTTGCTTGTGTCCTCCTATAAAACAGCCACAAAGGAGAGCTTGCTGTAATTACGGGCATTACAAGTATTAATTTTATTTCTAGGAACCGGTGCCGGTGCCATTTACACCCTGCATCTCAAGCTAAACTGCACAACACAATTAATGTCTAGACCAGTGCTGACAAAATTCTGCCAGGGAGCGGGTGGCTGGAAGGCCTCTGGAACCGCAGCCCCGGGAACGCCGCCTGCGACGCGCTGAGCTGGCGCCAGCCGAGGCTGGGGGCCACCTGCACCCCTCTCTGGATGCTCTTTGTCACCCTCTGTGCCCACGGGGCAGTCGGAGCGGGGAGTCTAACTGCTGGCAGCAGCGTCTGAGGGGGCTCGGGAACCTTCCTGACACCTGAGAGGAGCTTCCGAGGAGCCGGGGAGTGGCAGAGCCCGGTGCAGCCCAGGGCAGCGCCCCGCGCCCGTCCGTGTGCCGGTGCTGCGGGAGGTACCTTGCGGAAGGTCAGGCTGTCCTTGTTCTCCGCCTTGTCCCGGCTCCGCGGGTCGAGGCCGTAGAGCGGGCGGGGCAGGGGCAGGTGCTTGATGACCTGCACGGAGCTGGCTGGGAAGACGCCGCTGATGCCGTTGGCCTCGCCCAGGTACCAGTTCTCGTCCAGCTGCCGGAGCAGCACGATGGTGTCCCCCTTGTTGAAGCGCAGCTCCCCGGGGTTGTGCCCGCGGTAGGTGTACAGGGCCCTGGCTCGGGGGACCTGGGGGGACAAGGAACGGCCCCTGCAGTTTGTCCGACACAGACAGAATTCCCCAAAAGCATTAATGGGAAAAAAATGTGGAGGTCTAAGGCTTAAGCGTGCATTTATTAGGATTAACTACCCACATCCTTTCTTGATGGGTTTTACTAATGAAGACAAGCTCTCAAATGCTTATGCTAAGTTTGTATCAAGATGAAAAGCAGGCTGGACTTGTTTAAGAATATTAAGAAACTGTTAAGGCCTTAAACTAGTCTTCCCATGGGATCTTATTGCCTGCTATAAGGGCTCCTCCAACACAACGTCTATTTTAATCACCCAGGTATTTCTATTTCAGAAGGACTGGAGGTCACAGCCATCATCCAGCCGACCTGGTGGCCGTCACCTGCCAGCAGAACGCAGCAGAGCAAGCTGAGTGCAGGTTCAGTGCTCCTGTGGTTCTATCCCTGCTTCAACACCACGTGTGACCATGGGTTTATTTCAGCCTTTCCCTGGGTTATGGGAACAGGTGGCTTAATCTTATCGTTGTTGCAGTGTTACAGGATGTAGAAGAGATGTGCCAAACCCAGAAGACATGCAGGGACTCTACAACCTTGACTCTCACCAAAATGAAATTACCAAGTTCCCCTAAAACAACTGCTGTGCTAAGCCCTGCCTGTACCAGAACTCTGCGTGGAGCTCCTGTCTTCCCCGCAGCGAGGGCCCCCAGGCACAGTGCAGCCCTGTGTTTTAAGGGGAAAAACCCAAATGCTCAGCTCCATTCCCGGCCTCTTAGCTGGTGGCACAGCTGTGTGAGCTCCGTGCTGGGAGTTTGGGAAGCTGGGATTGTCCCTAGCTCCAGAGCCCGATCAGCTTTAAGCAGAAGAGCCAGTGCCCAGGGACAAGAGGCTGTTCAGCTGCTTCCTCACCGGTCTCTGCACATCTGGATTGTCCTTCTCCTCTCTTTAGAGGCTGCCAGGTGCTGTGGCCTGGTGAGGACTGTGCCCTGCAGTTTCTCTGAGCTGCAGTCACCCCCTCCCACCGATCTCACGGTACTTCTGTGATTCCATGACACATTCCGGCTTCTCCTGCCTTTAACTGCGCATTTCCCCAAATCCACCCGTGTCCGTGCCCCGGGCTCAGGCAGGACTCCTGCAGAGCTCCCTCTCTCTCAGCCACTTTCGAGAGGTCAGGAAGATAGAAGTGAGAAACTCAGCGTTAGTTTCCAGAAGTGTGGAAAAGGTCCAATTTCCCATGGAAATTGTTAAGCTTTTGGGAGGAGGGCGTCTTCCAGCATCCCCAAACCCTGATGCCTGGTAGGGAAGAGGAACCAAGAAGAGAAAAATTTCATGTACTGCTTTTACTTCAAAGCCTTTGAAATGGGAAGCAATTAGTTTAAGGTTTAGTTCTAATTAAGTCATTCTCTCTCTTAATTTGTGCTCACAGTAAACACATGCGCTTGGCTCAGTGACACTGACAGCACGTCGCTGGGAGAAAAGAAATGGGAAAGTGAGGCTTGGGCCAGTGTTGTTCTCCGTCAGAAAAGCAGGGATCGTGTCCGTGCCAGGGCCATGGAGACTCCCTGCAGACACACGCCTGGACATACGTGCTTTCCCGTGAGAAACAGGCCGTGGGGATAGGGAACACGGACAGCAGCTCTCCTTCAGAACCACTCGGGGACACGCTTGCTGGTGTTACACAAGGATGAGGAGTACAGACCTTGGATTGCCTCAGGAGCAACCAGAAAACAAACAGGACCCTCACAAAGTGCGGGAACAGGCCTTGGGAAGGAGGAGCAGCAATGTCTGGGATGTGAGGGAACGGCAGGATACGGCGAAACATTAAAGGCAGCATGAACGAGTTATGGAAATATATTAAAAGTAAGAGAAACTCTGAAATGAAATGCATACCTGGTGCTAACTGGGAACAGGCAGCAAGCAACAGGGTGCCGAGAGTCTGGAATATTCTTTCTGCAGCAGGGCAGACTGGGATAAATACCCGAAAACCAGGTGGGACAGGTGTGTTTGTGGTGTTAGGGCTGGCTGAACACATCCCTCCGCTTGCATGCGTGGATGGTTGGATAAATGGGCTCTTTCTTCCTCTAACCACACTCACAACCTTCAGCTCTTCCTCTCCTCCTTAACCCTTTCCTCACGCTTTTCTGCCCTTTCCAATCTCCCAACCCAAGTCATTTTTTCCAAAGTCTGTAGGTTTTGCTATTTTAAATTTTTTACTGAGCCAAAAATACCCCATTGATTTAGGACATAAACTAAGCCTTTACCTACCCACAGGGAGCAACTAATGTGGTTTTTACTGTACAGGCCCATCAGAAAATGAAGCTGCAAGCTGAAGATTTCAGAAGGACACGCAGAGTCCCTGTTTTTTTAACGTGTTTGTAGGGTGTAGGAAAGAACAACTGAACCACCCTGTGGCAGCCACGGTGCTGGAGCTGGGCTCAGGCAGCAGAGCCCTGTGGGCGGGCGGCTGGTCTCACAGCCCGTCGCGGCTCTCCTGTGGCTGCAGGTCTGATCTGATCTGATCCCTGCCTCAGTTTGGGCCAGTTTCTGTCCACTCCTGGGTGTCCCAGATCCTCTGCAAGGGATCTGTTTTGCTTTATTTAAAGTAGGTTAATTGCAAAGGCAGAAACTGGGGTGCTAATTAACCTGGCGATAAAGACGAGTGCCTGCAGGTGGCTCGCTCCGGGCTGAGGGCAGAGGGAGAGGCTTTCTCGGGCCAGAACGTGGTCCCGGCAGCGGGGAGGAAGGACCTGCTTTGTTTTGATGGAGTCTTCTCCCGTTAGCACGTCCAGTTGCTTTTAGTTAATCCGAAGCAGCATTTCCTTTTCGCAGGGCGGTAGCGGCGGCAGAATGTTCAGCCGAGTGTTGCCCACGCCGGCCGGTCCCTAGGGCAAGCTTGGCACCTGTCTGAACATCGCCTGGAGAAAACACTGGGAGCAGCTTTGTGAAAAACTCACGTAAAGCTTGCTGAGGGTTTGTGTAGGGTATTGCTGCCTGGTAGCAGAGAGAGAGAAACTACACGGGAGAAACCCATTTTCTGGGTGCCTCTAACTTTTTTTGATGCTGCCTCATTTTTCTGACTTTCCCCTCTGTTTTCTCCTCCGTCACGTGTGAGTGAGACCCAGGAGCTACTCCAGGCTGTCAGAGCGGCCGAGCTCCAGGTGCCCCCTGGCACGGGGCTGCCTGCAGAGCGCGGGAGAGCCCCAGGGAGAGAAGGCACCGGGTAAGGCCGGGCGTGCAGCAGAACCCCCTTGCATCAGCACCGTCTCTGGGGGAGATGCTTTTCTCTCCTTGGCCACTCCGCCAGCAGGGATGGTCACGGCAGATGCACTTCAGCTCCTTGTCCCCATTCTCAGTGGATTTGAGGCAAATAACAGAGAAAAGATTTTATTTTTTTCACTATTTTTGGCATTTGGCATCGGCTGTGCCGGGCAGCCATCCAATGCCTCTGAGTCTCCCTCCGCACAAAACAAAGAAGATTAAAAATATGTATGTGTGTGAGGAAGCAATTTGGGGCATCTCTTCCTAGCAGAGAAACGCACTCTGTAATTATCTGGAATGAGCTGGTTATAACTCCTCACGATTGGCAGCAGGGGACTCATGTAAGGCCCGTGCTCAGAGCACAGGAATTTACAAAAAAAAGAGAAGGAGAAGCAGCGTGTGAGGCTGGCTGGGGAGGAGACCACTAGGAGCAAAGCCAGAAGCATGTGGAAGAGGAGAGGCTGTTGATGGAAGCTGGGAATGCCCCTAAACCTTGTCCCAGACCGCTCCCTTTAAAACCACCCCGAGGAGCAGTGTGGTCCTCTGGCAGCAGCAGCTCTGCTCGCGGAGACGGGAGCTGCAGCCTGGATCCCCCAGGGGAGCGTGAGGCCGAGGCCACGAACGTGTCTGTGCTGGGATCCACTGCCAAGCACGGCTCAGTGAGACGCAGCTGGCAGTTCTGGATGGGGTTCTCCCGTGTCCCCGATGCTCTGACCTCACAACATCGCTGACAGCGTGGGGGGACGTGTGGGATGAGCGACACGTGGATCCTGGGGACGGCTCCTTGCTCTGGATGCCCAGGGCTGCTTCCGTCTGATTGACTGCCACTGCCTGACGCAGCACTGGAGCTGGCCCCCAAACCTCGGCAGGCGTCCTGCTGGCTCCAGCGGTGGGGATGCTGCTGCAGATGGATCAGGAATGGCCTCAGATGGGCTCGGACTGGTGTTTTCCCAGCTTTGATCTTCCTAACTCCCCGCAGGGAGTGCCCTGGAGCAGCTTTCCCCTGTGCCCCTTCCTGCTGAATGTCTCTGCAGCAAATCCCAAGGGACTGATCCCAGTCTGGGTTTCACGGGAGTTGCCCCACAGGGAGGCCACCGTGTTTCTTCTCAAGGACCTCGTGAAGGAGACAGGACAGCACTGGGCAGCGTGAATGTCTCACCCTGAGGCAGCCAGTGACTCCAGGACAGATCTGAGAGCCCAGCCTAGGCCGTGCTCCTGATGAGCTGTGACTTACACTGAGCACGTGGAGCTGGGTGTTACCCGCACGCTGACACTGAAAGGACGTGGACACGCCGGCTTTTTATGAGATGACCACTAACATCTCCATCCGTTCTGATTACTGAGAGCTGCCTCCAGCATCCTGCCCGTGTCTCCACGGGATGAATGAGCCCCATCGCTGCTTGTGTGCTCAGCTAGCACAGTTCAGGGCTCTGCAGGATCCAGGTGGATGAAAAAGAGCTATTTGAATGTAAATTAATTGCCATTACAATTCTGTTTTTCTGCATTTCGGCAGAGGAGATAACTTCAGCCTTGTCACGGAGAACAAAACTTTCAAAAGTGAACTTGTCATTTCAATCTCTTCATATAATTATATTCTGAGGATTCAGACAGTTGGGTGGTTTCTGCATTATTTCTTCCCTGAGGAGGACTGTTCCTGTCTTCCAAGCACACGTAGACTGTGCGCACCAGGGAGAACAAAGCCAGTCCCTCCTGCTCACGTCAGCCCTGCAGCTGCCCCATTCCTTCCTGGGCCAGGCCTAAATGGGAGGCCAGCACCGGCCATGGCTAATGCTGGTGGCCACCTGCTCCTGAGCCAACTGGCCATCGTGGGGAAATGCTGGAGATGCGAATTGTACAGATTCGGCTGGTTTTGTGCTGCTCCATCTGCACGGCTGCAGCTGCTGGGGCGGTGGCAGAGGGACTGGGAGCACTTACCCCCTCTGCTCCCTCACAGCCCCGGGGTGCCACTGCATCAAGGCTCACGTCACTTCTGAATGTGGCCTGTCATAGTTCTGGCTTTGGAATGCAAAGGTGACACGGAAAATGGGGAAAACGATTAAAGAAAACACGGAGCAGCTTCTCTGATGGAGAAGATGAGAGATGCTGAGGCACCACTGCCGGCACCCAGCCCCGAGAGGAATGCCTGGCCACGTGTTGGTGATGCCCCCGCGGCTCCCCAGGAGGGCGCAGCTGGATCGGGCTTCACTTTGCCTCTGTGAAACACTGGGGACATTCAGGTGAGCAGGAGCAATGCCCAGGGCTGGAGCTGGACCTGAGCGTGGCTTTGCTCCTGGGTGCTGGCAGAGCCGCAGGGGCACAGGGAGAGCAGGGACAGGTCTGTGAGAGGAAAGAGAGGACGTGGCAGGGGGATGCTGGGGCCTGGGTCCCAGCGAGCTCAAGCTGCAGTGTCTGCGCTAAACCCTCTCACGCGTCTTGGCTCTCTGCTGCTGCATCAGATGTGTCTGTGCTGCCGTCAGCAGTCCCGGGCAGCGCTGAAGTTGTGTGTCATGGGTTTAGGCTGCACAGAAAACAAACTCTGTCAGCCCTCGGCGTGCCCAGTCATGATGCTCTGCCTCAGCACCGCCGTTCTCAGAAGAGGCTGTTTATTGTGCAGGGAGGAAACCTGCTTCCTGCTCCCTCCTCCTGCTGCTGCTGCTGAGCCCTCTCCCCGCTGGTTCAGTGCCCTCCCTGTGCTGGGAAAGGGAGCGCTGATACGGCTCCTCCGCCAACACGGCCACCTCTGCCAGCGGGCACCGGGCCTGGGCACTCTGGCAGCCGGGACGGTGCTGGTGGCAGGGAGAGCCCTCACGTCTCTCAGGACACCACTGCCTCCAGCCGTGGCACACTGCAGAGCTGCACGGGAGCGTGCCCCCTCCCCACCCTTCCCTCTGGAGGGAAAACACAAACTCAGGCCAGCGACCAACTCCATGGACCCATGGACAGTGGCCAGAGACCAGCAGGGAGAATGCGAGAAGAGGAGGACTCAGACTTTGAGGCTGCTGGCTGAGCACGGCACTGCGCAGGTGAGCTCGCGGAGGAGCCCCGCTGTGCTATTCCTGACTCGCCATCTGAGCCTGACTCATTGCCTTGGAAACAAATTAAGACACTTTTATGTGTTTGCAGCTTGGTACCTAATTTTGTAAAACCGGGGAAACTGGCTCCTGCTGTTGGCCGTGGAGGTCTTTGGGCAGCCGAGGTACCACCCAGGAGTGCCCTGTGCCCGGTCTGTTGCTCACACAGCTTTTGAGGTGTGTGTTGTCCATCAGCCTACGCTGAGGTGAGCTGACTCTCTGCAGTAGGTAAAAGTGCTAAAAACTACGTGCAAAGGGACAAAAGACACACACCGACATCCGGCACAAGGTGCCACCAGCACTGCGGGAGCAGCTCCTCGTTCTGTCAGAATGAGACAAACCCCGATGGGACCCGGCAGCGGAGGAGACTTGGGACAAGTCCTTTCTCCAGAAAGGCCGTAAGACCACACAGAATTTTGCAGCCAGACGAAGCATCTCTGCGTCCAGCTGCGGGGCTCTGTGGCACACCCCCACCAACCCCAGCAGCTGTGGGGTGCGGGGACGCTCTGGTGGGAAAGGAGCCGGCACCACCACCTCAGGCAGAGCCCAGGCCTGGGCAGCATCCGCGGGTGTGTGACATCCCCACAGCGCTTGTCCAGTCCGAGGGGGTGTGACGCACGTTTTGAGGCCATTGCTGTGAATACATGGGAACTGCTGGAGGTTTTGGGAGGGTGGGGAAGGGGGTTGGCTCAGCGAGGGGGCCAGGAAACTCGCTTGCCTCTGCCAGGTTCAAACATGGAGTTTGCTTTGAACGAGACTTCAAGAAGCTCCAGCAATCCAAGTCCTGTCTGTCAAACGCAGAAAGGAGTTGGAGATGATTCTGGAGGAGAAGAAAATACCAAGACGCAGGCACTATCTATAGACGTCCGTGTGAAGGTGGGACGTTGGAGTGCAGGGTATTTTTATCCCAATAGAGGTGTTATCTGTCTATCTCCCATGAAATGCTGGAAGGGGGTGTTGAGCACTCAGTTCATGCAAAGAGAAAATAGCCCGAGTCACAGTTAAATCTGCGTGGTCTGTGTTTTCCTAAGGCAAGCTGTCATACTCGGAACTTTTTCCTCTGGCTCACTGTCCCACGTTTGTTGCATGACAAAGTTCAGCACCCCAGAAGCTGTTTGGTGGCCTGGATGGAGTTTTGCCGTGTTCAGGATGCACCTGGGTCATCCAATCCCCCCGAAGAGGTGTGGGAGGTTCGTGCACACCCGAGCACACGTGGTCTGCTCACTCACCAGCTCACGCTGGGGCTGCAGCCGGGTGAGGAGGAGCTTCAGCACAAGCTGTAACCACACCTGGCACATGCCAGGGGCGGTTCCTAGGAGCTTCAAAGGCTTCAGCGTGGCTTATTTACACATACACCTCCCAGCGAGTCCTTTTATTCTTAAATTCCAGACGGTTTATTATGTGGAGATTCCAAAAACCCAGAGTCTTGTCCTCTCTGCATTGATGTTCAAGATCTGAAGGCCTGACCTGCAGTGCCCGGAGCAGCTGTGGGGCAGCGCAGGGCCTCGGGGCCGGGGGCTCCAGGGGCTCCAGGGGCTGAGCAGGACCTGGCACAGCCCGGCTCGGCCCGGCCGTGGTTACGCACGGACGGGTCCACGTGCACAAAGCCAGCACGTGCCCACACCACGTTAGCTCGTAGGAAGTGGATTCAAAAGGGATTTAAATGCCAGCAAATAAATCGCTTGGGATGGGCTGTAATTAGAAAATTCCCTGTTTTTTAACAACTGGCTCTGGGAAATTCCTGACTGCAAACCGAGTGCTGTATTTGTGCTAATCCAGCAGCTCCGTGGGGGCCCGCTTGATCTTCCTGCTCAGAATGAGACGAGCTCTTGGCTTGCTGGGCGATAAGGGAATGATTTTACATTTTGCCTTCACGGGTGCTCGTGAGCTTGAAGAGCAAAGAGCTGGCAAGGAAACATCTCTGCTGAGCGAGAAACTTTGATCAAACTTGTGATGTCCTCAGCTCCAGGGAGTAAAGGAAGTTTATTTATGGAACAGCTTTGGTAAAACCAAACGCTGGCCACTATCCTGCGCTGGGTTGATGGCTCTGGCTGCAGAGCTGTGTGGGGGCACGTCAGCGGTATTCGCTTTGTAGCACGAGGTGGTGGATGGCATTAGGGGTAATTAGCAGCCCTTGCAGATTGGGGCAGTCTGTTTTTGGGGAGCACACGACCTTCTGCTGCTGCAGCAGCAGCGCATGGACACTGCAGTTCTGAGTGCCCAGGGGAGAGCTGTGGTGGGGTGAGCAGCACTGCAGGGCAGCTGCTCTCACTGTGATTCCTGACGAAAAGGATCTGCTCTGAGGTTCACAAACATCTGGAGGTCTCTGCTTTACCAAGATTCCTTCAGGTGAGTACCCTGGAACTCAAGCATCCATGGGGTGGGGTGATGACAAGTCACTCTCGTCACTGTCTCATCTTTGCACCGCACCAGGCACTTTCAAATGTGTCCCTGCTGTGCTGGGTGACGTGCTGCTGTCACCGAGTGCCAGCTCAGGGGAGGCTCCAAATCCATTAACATCCCACTGTTTGGAGTACCCAAAGTAACGGCTGGTCCTGAACGCAGGTATTAAAAACCACTAAAACCGAAATGTGACTAATACGTTGCATTCTTCACCTTGCAGCAGAGGATTCCAAAGTGTTTTATAATTAAGTAACTAATTAAGTCTAAGAGTATTTCGGTGTAATGCCTTTTATATCCCTTCCCAGAGAGGCACAGGAGCTGAGAGGGCTGTCCCAGTGCCAGGCAGCCAGCCACAGCCGCTGCTCCCCCCGGCGCTCGCTGGCTCTGCTGATGCCCAGGAGTTTGGTCTTTAAAGCTTTTGGGAGCTACAGGCGGATGGATGCTGCCATTATATACCAGCAGCAAGTTCCTACCTGTCCTGAGAACCAGTTAAAGAAACGTGAAATGAGTGAGAGACCGGAAAACCGGAGAAGCGTATTTGTGCTCCTTTATCCAGGGCCAGGGGAGTCCAGTAGGGAAAACTACGACGTTCTCCGTGTCAGCCGGAGTGCCGCCCGGGATGGCAGTGAGCGAAGCTGCCGCTGCCGGATGGTTTGCGCCTTGCACGAATGGCACCAGCAGCTCCTGCAGCTCCCCTGGAGAGCTGGCGGCTCCCAGCAAGGGTCTCGCTGCCGCCGCAGCCCCGTCGGAGCAGGGCCCTGTGGAGGCAGCCACCGGCAGCCCAAGGACCTGCTCCACTCTCCCCCCCTGGCCCCCGTGCACCTCCCGGTGCTGCAGCCGGGACAGCGCTCTGGGCTGGGCAGCGTCACCACCGGCCCCCACCGCCTGTCCCTGGCTGTGCTGCGGCCGGGCAGCGCTCCCGGGAAAGGGACACGGTGCCTCTGGCTCAGGCCTGCACTGCCACACGCTCCAGGGGAACACCAGAGAGAGCAGCTCCCGAGGGATGCCTGGTTTTGGTGTGTGATCCATCCAGATCCCTCATCAACACCACAGAGATTCCCTGGGATACGCGTGCCAGCTCATACCCACAGGACACCTGTCCCGTGCCCGCCCGGACCTTTACAGCTCCGTGCTCTGACCAGCGCTCTGGGACTCAACGGCCCTTTCAGCCAAGCTTTTGAGTGCTATTAAAAGGTTTGTAGAGAACAGTTGTACAGAACAGTTCGGGTGAGAGAAATGGAAATCCAGGAATATAACGTGGGAAAGGTGAAGCCACAAGTCTTGGCCCTAAATTCCATCTGAGCCAAGCTCTTTTAACAGATCTAGTATCACGTCCTCATTATTCAAGAAAAGCTTTTGTATTGTTAAAGAAAATGACGGGAAGAACTTAGAATTTTAAAATTAGCCTGGTAAATCATCCCTAGGTACAGTCAGTAAGTGAGTCAAATTCAGTATTTTTAACCAGTGAACCTCCAAGAACTTTGGAAGGAACAGCAGCATCATCGGGCACCCCCCTTCTTTTCCAGTGCGGGGAAACCGAGGCGCAGCTACAGAAACACCTTCTAGGGCACTAACAGTTACAGCTCCGCAGTTACTGATTTAATTGCTATCAGTCAAAAGCAGTGTACTGCCTGAAAGTCAAAGCACCTGAAATGCCCTCAAAAGCCAGGAAGCGTCTGAAAACTCTGGGAGAAAAGAGCTGCTGGGAAGTTTTTTTAAAGGAGAAGGGCAGGCTGGCTTTGTCTTAGCCTGGGAGTCAATTCAATTTCTGCTGTGATGAACTTGAAACTGTCAAATACCACAATCGAAACAGCAGCCAAATTTGCAAACAAAACACTCACTCTCACTTCAAACACGCTGCAGTGCTGCTAAACAGAGAAGGTTCCTGGCTCTGGGCACGCAGCAGGAACCTTTCTATGCTCACGGGCAGAAGAAAGAACCTAAGAACCTCCTTACCCCTTCCATGTGGATCCTGGGGTTCGTTGCCAGCCGGTGCTGATGCAGCTGTAGCCCCCTGGGGACTCTCCTGATGGAGGCGGGGGAAGACAGGACCCCCGACCTCTGGATCGAGCCAAACCTGGCGACGCTTTGTCCACACCTGACTCCATCCAGGAGGCGAATGAGGAGCATGTTGGAGGGCAGCTGCTCAATGCTGCACAGGACGAGGGTCCTGCACTCGGGGCACCGGAGCTCTTTCTGGGATTTCAGGATCCTCTGCAGACAGGGCTTGCAGAACGTGTGCTGGCACGGCAGCACCTTTGCCGTGGCATCGAGCTTCTCAAAGCACACGGGACACTCCAGCAGGTCGAGGAGAGCCAAGTCATCCATCTCCAGTGCAGAGCCCCTTCAGGAGCGGAGCCGGGGCCGTCCACAGCCCACATCCACCGCAGCCGGCTGAGATGCCTTGCTGCGCCTGCGAGCGCCAGATCCCGGGCTCAGGCAGCTATCCTGCACGGAGGGCGAGGGAGGAGGGAGCACGGAGCAGAGCTGCGCTGCCGGAGTGTGTAACGCAGCCACCTACATCCAGAGCTGTGCCTCGCCAGCCAATCTGCAAACGCACCCGCTGCGCTCGCAGCCCAGTTTGAAGTGAGTCACTCCTGACTCAGTCGGCGCGAGGGGCCGGGTCCGGGCTGGTGCCGCGGCCAGGAGCCCCAGGTCCCGCTCGCCGGCCAGAGGGGCCCGGAGCGGGGCCGGGCGCTCCCCCGACGCCGAGCGCGGGGCAGGCTGAGCGCTCCTGCTCCTCGCAGCACAACTGACACGGCACGGAAAAATTCACCAGCTCAGGAGATGAGAGTCCCTGATAAACATCAGCCCCGACCTGTTTGTGCTGCGCTCGGGCTGCACCGCCGCTCGCCGCGCGCATCCCTCGCACACCCACACGCCGCCTGCGCTCGCCGGTAGCGCCGGCTGGGCTCGCTCCCTGCCCGCTTCCACAGCACTTCTGTAAAAAGTCCTTCAAACGCCACCACTCGCTGGGGGTACCCGGCAGGGCCGCGGGTGGCTCCGCGGTGCCATCCTCGCCCGGTTTGGCTGCCTCGGCTCGCTGAATCGAGCCCAGCGATTATTTCTCCCACAGCCTGGAGTCGCCCAACCTGTTCGGCTCCCGGCTGCGCTGGCGGAGGCCGGGCGCTCGCACGGCGGGCTCAAGCCCGGGCCTGCAGCGGCCGCGNGGGGCACGGGCCTGCTGGGGGAGCAGCGTGTGCCGGACCCGGCCCTGCGCCCCGGTGCTCCGGACAGGCAGCGACCGCTCCAGCCTCCCACTCCTAGGGATGCTCACCCCGACAGCACCCGCTCTGTGCGACACGGGGGGACCCGGACAGCGTTAGCAGGGCCGGGCTGCCCCTCTTTATGCCTTCTGGTGCCATCACCTGGGCTCCAGCAGCTCCCAGTGTTCCCGGTTCCAGGCTGGTCGGCAATGGGCTGGTGCTGGGGCAAGGGGCCATGAGTGGCTGCTGAGCATGGCCAGCACCCGCCACCGCTCCCTGCGGGAAGCGTCCGTGTGCTGCAGTGAGAGCCGAGCCCACTGGGACCTGAGCGCAGCAACAGCCACGAGGGCTCTGAGGGGCCCCTTCCCGCCCAGCGAGGCACTGGTTTTGGCAAGGGAGGCCAGGGACCGTCTCACGGTACCTGTAATTTGCATTCCCTTTATCAGCTGAATTCCTGTCTCGGGTCTGCCTGCTCGCACATACTGATGGATTGCCTAAGGAGAGCAGGAGAGGCAGTTAAGGTCCGAGACCATTTTGCTCACAAACCCTGCCGTGTTTCAGTTCTGTGTTTCCAGCGTACAAGTACGACAAATATTGCAGGAGAAGACTGTAAATCTGAAGATGTCTCAGATAATGCCATCAGGCTGCAGCCGTCCCTGCCCTCCTCTCAGGATTCTTCAGAAGTACAGTGTGGAAAGGGTTAATGTGCTTTTTCAAAAGTTCTCTCCCCCAGATCATGATTATGTCAAAACAAAATATTTCTTTATTTCTTTAATATAATGGCCATTTGGCTAAATTAAAACGTTGACAAACATCTTCAGGATAATGCCAGGAACCAATGACCTCACTCTGTTTCATCTCACGTTTCCTTTTGCTTTGGTGTTTCTTTGTAGCCTGTCCTGTGGTGACGTGTGCTGGGCTGGAGGGGCGCACGCTGGTCAATGAGTGCTGATGCAAACAGCATCAGCTCACCCGCCAGCAGTCCTAAACGCGATGCATGACATAAACGTCACTGAAAACAAAGGTGGTGAAGGTTGTTTTGCTTTTTTACATATTCTTCCCTATTTGTGCTCTGTGATTAGCACGCAGTTTGTATTTTCATCTGACTAGATTAGAAAGGAAACAGAATTATGAAGTACCCTGCGGTGGGGAGGTGCTGAAAACGAAGTCGAGTGGACAGTTCTCTGCATGCCGGCTCCCGCTCATCTCCAGCCGGGTCTGTTTGGTGAGTGCTCCTTCGGTTTTCCTGGTCTTTAAGCGCCAGGCTGTGTCAGCTGCACTCTCAGAGCCACGGGTGGGACCGAGGCTGTGCTGGGGGGACGCACGTGCACAGCGCAACGCCCAGTTCCCGCTGAATTCCCAAGGGAAACCACTGGCCACAGCTGGAGTGCCTGGTCACCTCGCAGGCACCTCAGGAGGGGCCAGGCTGGGGAATCCAGAGGTGCTGAGCACACTCGGGGGGCCCAGGGGATCAGGGGGGCTGGGGCTCCCTGAGGACCTTCAGCGACACGGGTGCTCGCAGGAAGCCCTTTGAGCTTTCCATGTGTTGGGAACGCCACCAGGGATGTGCTCAGGGCAAGCTCCCCTGAGTCTGGCAGTGACTCTGGCCGCTCTCCGCACACCTGGGGCACAGGGTGCTGGTTGCCCAGGCAGGGACACGGGCTTTTCCAGCCGGCAGCTTCTGAACTGCCAGAACAGCCAAGCGAGGCTCCGATCTGGGCTGCAGTCTCTGGTTCTCCTGCAATACAAAAGCTGTCTGTGCTAACACTTGCGTTTATATAACGTGTTAAATCTTCAAAGCACTTCCCAAAAGCTAATTCATCTGTGGAATGCCCCTCGGACTAAGCATCCCCCACTCCCCAGTTTACATGGAGGAGACCAGGAACGAGGCCACACAGCATATCAACGTCCAATTTGGGATCAGGATGTGAGGCTTTCCTGGTTTTCCACTTCACGCTCAAACCGTTCCACTGAACTTTATTATCTGTCACCGCCTCTCTCTTCCAACGTGACTCGTAATTGGGGTTAAAAAATAAAGGCAGAGCTAGAAAGCTGCTCATCCTTCCCTTTCATTTCAGCAGTCTCTGGTGCTGATGCTGTAATTAACTCAGGGCTGGATGCAGCGGGATGCCTGGTCTGGAGGACGCTGCTCTGGGGCCGCAGGCGGTGCTGCTGCAGAGGGCTCTGCCTGGGCATGGCCCCACTGATCCACAGGAGCCCTCCGCGGCTTCCCAGGGGATGGATGCCTGGTACTGAAGGGATGGAACCACTGAAACATGTGTTGCACGACTGGGTTACTCAAAGAGGTTTATCATGGAGCTGGAAACTGGGAGACAACGCTGAGAGCACTGTGCCCCCCTTTGCTTCCGCTCCGAGTGGCTGCACACACGTCTCCCCTGGGAGCTGCCTCTTTTGGCTTCCCCCAACGCCAACACTGACTCAGAAAAGAGCTCCAGTGGCTCCCAGAGCGAAGTGCAAACACGCTTTGTCCTCATCGTCCCACAGGAGCCACAGGGGCCCTGGGCTGTGGTTCAGTGACCAGTGCAGCGCTGCTGCGGCCAGGGCTGTGTGTGCCGTGAGAGGGCACAGCACGGCAGCACTTCCAGGGGGTATAAAAAGCCTAAAAAGCCTCAGCCACTCTGCACCATGCAAGTGGATGCCACATGCCTCCTTCCCGGGGGAAGAGGGACCTTTCAGACTGTTTTTAGCTCCTGGAGGGCAGGGAGAGGGGGTGCCTCTTACAAGCTGCTACAGATTATAGATCTGAGCTGGCAGCTCATCCTCCTACCCACCCACAAACACGACGCCCAGTGCTGCTGCTGAAAGGGGCGAATGGCAGGACCTGCCTGTGCCTCCAGACCCCAAGGGCCAGGATGGGAGTGCTCCTCCTGGCACGGGATCGCTGGTCCTGCGGGCAGTGTCCGTCGGCCGCGGGCAGCTCTGAACACACGGCGGTGCCAATGGCAGAACCCAGCACATTTAGTAAATAAGTTGTGTTTGCTCGAAGACATAATTAGGCCAGCGTGACTCTGCAGGGATGTGCAGAGTGTGGGGACCTGCAGCCAGCAGAGGAAGAGCCTCTCTAAAATTTTCTGCCTCTCAAACCAATGCCTGGTCTCTTCTGCTGGGCAGCAGCCAGCGGCCACCACCTCCCTGCTCCCAACGCCCTCTGGGCAGCCCCCGGGGGCACGCAGAGGGACAAATCCTCTGGGACCCGGGTGTTTCAGCCTTTCTTTCCCATTTTTCCCCCTTCAGGAGATACATGCACCTCAGCTGGAGGATAGAAACCAAACACTGAGACCCCGTCTACACTTCATAAGAGGAGGGGTTAGGGGAGCTGTTTATTAAGCTCACAGAGGGTTGAATGCTGTGTTTTGCCATTACAGCCTTGTGCAGTCTGGCTGTTGTTCAGCTGATTCTGAAGTAGCTGGAGCAGAGTGGTGCCTGTCCAGAAATAGAGAAGTATTTTTAAATTAAATTTATTCACTGATTTTCGTGAAGACAGATTGTTGTGTGTTTGTTGAAGTGTCATTAGGAGTAGTTGGCGGTGGAACCAGGCTGAGCAACAGTGAGAGAGGATGGACGTGTCCTTCCTGTGACTGGGGAGGTCAGCGGGGCCACCTGCTGCTCCTCCTCCTCTTCCTCCTCCTGCGGCCTGGTCCCTGAACCGGGGAGGAATGGAATGCGGGTGATTAAAGCTGACACCAGGCCTGTGAGACCGCGGGGCAGACGCAAGACTGGCTCTGATACCTCTGAGCTGCACGGCCCATGGCTGGATCGTGCTCACAGGGAGGGGAGGGCAGTGGGCAGCCCCTGCTCCTCCGCTGGGAGCTGAAGCTGCCTGTGAGTCCCTGGCCCTCCAGCAGACAGTGCCCAGTGCCCCCCACCAGCTCTGGGCTTTCTGGTACACTCATCCTTTCTTCCCCGCAGTGCAGAGCAGAACCACAGAACCCCCAGCACAGCTTTCTGCTTCTCTGGGATCTGCCCAATAAGCGCTGAACCTGCAGGGACAGAGTTTTAATTTTCCAAGTAGTATGGATCTGAACACCACCTTACAGGCCTTCAGAAGTTGGTCTCTATATAGGTTTGACCACAGAAAATGTCAGGCTACAGTTACCTAATTAAACACAGATGGAAGTGACGCCACTGATTGCAAGGCTGCATCACCTTTAATGCTCCCAGGTGCTTCTGGCCACCAGTGAGTGCTGCAGCCGGGAGCAGGTATAAATCCTGCTGCTCGGAAGCCCCGGCTCTAGGAGGGGATGCTGTGGTGTAAGAGGGGCAGCACAGAGGGGTGAGCGTTGACCAAAGCCCTGCAGGTGTGCTGCTGCTTTACTGAGCGAGGGGGAGGCTGGTTCAGCCCTTTGCTGCCGCTTGCTCTGGCTGTGTTGTGACCCAGGGGCTCAGTTGGAGTTGGTTTCTCCCACGGCTCCTGCTTGCAGAGCCGTGCTCCCTGTGGGAGGAGGTCTGGGGAGCAGGACCAGGCTCCTCATGAGCCCCCTGGGAACATGCGGGGGGCTGAGCCCTCGTGGTGGAGTTACCGTGTGTGGGCAGAGCCGTGTCCGTGTCTGCAGGCCCTGGGAGCTGCGCCTCAGCCACCGGGCAGGCCGGCGCTCCTCGGGCGCCAGGCGGGTTCAGCCAGCAAAGGCCGGTGCCGTGGCCAGTGCCCCGGTGCCGTGGCCAGTGCCCCGGCTCTTCCTTGCCTACTGCACACGCGTTGTCCCAGGCTGTGCTGCTGCTCTCAGGAGAAGCACAGGGAGAGTTGTCTCCATAGATAAAACCCAACCCCTGGGAATTTCCCTCTTTGAAGCCCTTGTTCCTGTTTTTCCCTTTGTTTCTTTGTGACTTCAGGATTTTTGTGCTTACTTAGGTTGGTGCAGAGTAAGCTGACTTTCATCACGGGGGCCGCCTGCTCTCCCGGAGGTGCTGGGCGTCCTCCACTCCCACTGACTTCAGCCTCCAGGAATGTGTGGCAGGCCCTGCCTTGTGCTGGCAGAAGGAAACCTTAGCTTGGATTCCTAGAAAAATGGAGTCCTGTGGACTCAGTGTGTGTGAAGGTGAGTACGTGTAGCTCTGTGTCTGTGCACCCTCATGACTTGTGAATGCAGCTCGGTGGAGTGTTAAAGCATCCAGAATTTTAAATAACCTGCGACTTTGGCATTTTTTGTGAAAACGGGAGGCTGAGCACAAAAGGAAACCCTGTCAGCCCCTTCACAAAGGGAGATGATGCAGCATGACATCACACCTTACTTCAGATCTAATTAGGTGCTCAGGACTCCTGAGGAGATGTTAGATGTCTGCTCCAAAGGAGATGTTTGGATCAGAGAATCCAACCCTGAGCTAAATCCATACCTGGTCACGCTGTATGCGTGAGGCTGCTGGTTCTCTTGCAGCACCACTGGTTTCATTCCTGCTGTGTCACAGTCCCTCGGCCTGGGTAGGGTGTACTGATGAAGTTCAGCCCTCTTTGGAACAAGGAATTTGGATGCAGGAGGGGTGCTTGGGAACACTGGTGGTGGGGGTTGCTGACCAAGGGCTGACACTAAGCAATCAGCTTCTGATTCCCAGCGGATGCACGAGCTCAGAGTGAGTGAAAGGACAGCACTGAGCTCCCCCAGCCCAGAGACTGGGGGTGCTGGGCTGTACCCACCCACGCTCTGCAGAGGCCACGCAGGTCCCTTGGCTGTGGGAGCCAGGGGTGTGCTCTGACTGGGAGGGCAGAGAACTGCTTCAGCTCCTTGGATTTTTCACAGGATCTATGCCTGCCCCAGGAACAAGCCACCTGCCCAGAACTTCAAGGATTTCTAAGTAAGTCCCTGGCAGAGGATGAAGATGGCCAGGAATGCCAAAAATTCTTGGTGCAAGTCAGGCTGCTTCTCCTGGAGACAGACCTTAGTGTCTCCTGATCGGAACAT
This sequence comes from Rhagologus leucostigma, assembly GCA_013397725.1. NCBI lineage: Eukaryota > Metazoa > Chordata > Aves > Passeriformes > Rhagologus > Rhagologus leucostigma. Next base: position 383,789 of record VZTD01004413.1, read on the forward strand.
CAGAGCTTGCACCTGGGCCGATCCTGCAATGTTTTCCGTGATTTGGAAATAGTGGTGTTAGGGCAATGAGTGCCAGGGCTGCTTGTGCAGGTGCCACCCACTGCAGTTCGTGTGCGTTGCTCTTTTGTGCCTGTTTTCTGCTAATGACGTTCAACAAACTCAGTGCTGTGCATCTCGGTAGAAGCTGACCAGGCTGCTTTGATGGGGGGCTGGATTAGGTACCTTGTGAGGTTGCTCCCGCCCTGCTGGTCCCAAACCAAACCCTGAATGTGGCACAGCCAGCCTGAGCACTGTGTGACCCGTCAGGTCTGGCTGGGGCAGCTCATATTTTAAAAATTCTTCAGACTTTTAAAATTGTTCATTTAAAAAATGTGATGTTTAATGTCAGATGAAAGATTACAGGTGTTCTGAGCTGCTGGCAGAAATAGATTGGAGACAGCTGGAAGCAGACCTTTGCCTGTCTTGGCTCATGTGGACAGGTTTGTAAGGCCCTAGTATAAAACAGTCTCAGCCGAGACTGTCTCGGTGCTGCTGAACAGGAAACTCCAGAGCAGTAGTTAGCAGAATACTTGTATTTTCTAAGGCTCGCTTCTAGCTGCAGATGCCAGTGTCTCCTGGCACAAGGAATGATGAAATCCAGGTGCAGGCAGCCAGGCCAGAGGGAGTGGTGGCTGTGCTGGCTGCCCGCGAATGCCCTCCCAGGCCTTGCTCTTTCTGTCACAGGGCGTGTTGGGAAGCACCCTTGGTGTCCTGGCACCTCGCTCCGGGATGCTGTGCGCTCGGGATGATGTGAGCGGGGCACTGCTGCAGCTGAGGGCCCGATGCTGTCCCCATCCCGCTCCCTGCCCCCCGTGCAGGGGAAGGGGAGCGGCAGTGCTCGCTCTAAGGAAGCACAGCACAACAAAATATTTTCCAGCAAAACCCTCAGCTGGAAACACACCTTCAAAGACCGACTCACTGTGGCTCTTCTTTTGGCCCTGCTTTGTGCAGGCCCAGCTTTGCTGCAGTAGATCTACTGCAGCGTGTTGTGCTCCTCAGGGCAAGGGCTGGCTCTTTGTTCTGCAGAGCCTCCGGCTTCCCTGATCCTTCCCGTGCCTGCTGTGGGGAGGCAAGGCCCCACGCTTGGAAGACAGATGCCATTAAAATGCAGTGGAACAGAGTCTGAAGTCAAATATAGTGCTGTGATGATCTAGGTCGTGAAACTTAATGATTTCACTGTTGAATGCAAAATTATTTTTGTTGTATTTTTAGTAAGGCTCGTGCGAGCTGTAGGAAACAAACCCCCGCTGGCCCCGGGAGCTGCGGGGCTGCTGCTGTGCTGGCAGGGCCGTGTGGGCGGCGGGGGCTCCTCCATCCCACGCCCACCCGTGCCAGCCCCACCACGCTGAGTGCCTGCCCCGGCACCCTGCACCGTGCAGGCTCCAGGGGTCACAGGTGGTGCTGGGGATGGCCTCATCAAACAGCCCCTGGAAAGTCCCCATTTGGGATATTTAATGTGGGAACATTGACTGGAGTTGTTCAGAACAGCTAAGAAATGCAGAATGGCCGTTTGAGGATCTTTTCTTCGCAGGAGCCATCAGTACACGGATATAAGAGAAGCGTGCGGCTCTGGGAGGGAGGAACGAGCAGCAGCCTCTGGGTCCTGGCCCCGGGGTGACACGGGGAGCGTGTGGCTGCGGGACACGTGGGCAGCAGGCTGGGCTCCCCCGGCTGCAGCCCTGGCTGGGCAGGAGCCACGGGCTGGCGGTGCCTGGCTGATAGCCCTGCAGAGGATGGGCTGTTGCAGCAGCACGGACACAGGGCCACGCGGATCTGAGCTGTGGCAGCACCTGTAATGACTGTACAGCCACAAGTTGCTTGCTCGGCTCGCAGTGGTGCTCGTGCTCTGTTCTCTCATTGCTGCTTTGAACTTCCTTTCCTGTCTGATTGTTCCCCTAATCAAAACAAAACGAACTCCAGTTGAGGTACCTCACACAGTGTGATTTGTGTCGGATGATGGCCGCTGGGGACCCTTTGAAAAGCAGCAATTCTGAGCCCTGATTCAGCAGGGTTCACAGGGGAAGGCGTGGATCAGGCTTCCCAAGTGAAAGCGGCAAGAGCCGAGTGTGATTCATGCGAATCGGAGTTTTCATACGAAGTGAGATTCTCCTGTGTGCGATAGGATGGGAGCCTGGCATCAGCACTGCAGTAGAGCTGTGGAGGTGCCAAGGGCGGCTCCAGGGCTGTGTGTTTACCCAGGCGTGTTCAGGCCCGTTCTCCTGGTACGAGAAATATTTTTTTACGTGTCTTTATTACGAGGCTTCCGGCAGCCCAAGGGGACCCTCAGGAGCGGTGCCTGTCATGACAGAAACCGCTTGTGGCAACTGTTTGGTCGCTGGAAGGTCTGTGCAGTGGAATTATTAGCAGGCATTCTAAACTGCCATCCTAGGATTTCATCAACAAACTTTTAAAAGACATAATGAATTAACCTACTGAGAGCATTAAGCTTTAAAAGTGCTGGGTTTGAACTGAAAGAAGTTAAATGAAGCTCTCTGCCTACATCCTGCCAAGGCAGAGTCCCACTCGATGTGTAATGGTGGATATGCACTAAAATCTTGGAACTCAAAAAAAAAAAAAAAAGGAGATTTTAACTCCTGTTGGGCACCTGCTTGGTTCAAGTAGGTGTTGGGAGATGTTTAAAGCCCAGACAGCAGTTACCTGTAGATGTGTTTTGTACCACAAATACTCTTTATTTTACTGCTCGAAAGGACAGTGGCCCTCGAGACACCCGGCCTGGGATGGGCACAGGAACCAAACCCTGCTGTGACAGAGACAAGGCCAGTGAGGCACCAGCTTTGAGGTGAAGGGGGAATCTCTGAGGATGGGCTGTCGTGGGAGGTGTCTGGGTCAGACTGCTGCCCGGAGATGGAGGTTTGGGAGTGTCGGGGAACTGAGGTCCCTCGGCTGGGGCTGCATGAGGTGATGACTGTCTCCTAAAAATAAAAACCAAACCCAGAATGGTCCAAAAGGCCTTAAAAGGCATCAAGAATTACAAACAGGGATTGAGCACTAACAGGAGAATATCTTAATTAGATCTCACAACCTGTAGAGGAATGCATTAGGTTAAAATGAAACTGAGCCTTGTCCATTCTCACTTCAGTGTGAGAATGGGAGAGGAATTACTCACGTTTGCAATTTGTGAGGCTGGATTGCTTTTCCTCTGAATTTCTCTTTTTAACTTTTTACCATGTCAGAAAATTATGAAAAGGTACTGGGATGATGTATTTGGGATAGTTCTTATCGCAGCACGTGGCAGAAACATTTCCATGGTTTCAGAAACACGGGTAGAGTTTCCTACTTACTCCTCTCCTTCCAGGTTAACTCCTTTCTTCCTGTGGTGTCCAGCCTGGCCCCCACTCACCAGCCTGCCTTTGACTTCACTACCAGTGATATTTTCTCTTTGTGAATTTCTATCAATATTTAATACAGTGGTGTCAGTTTTGCTGTAAGATGAGAGGAACTACTAGAAACCTTGAATTATACATCATGTGGCGGGGGGGGAGCTGGAAGTGTTTTCTTTTGGACCCAAAGCTCTCAGAGCTGATCTCCAGGACTTGCAGCTTGCGATCCCAGTGATGGATGAGCCCCAGAAGAAACTCAGCCAGCGGCATGAGGGGCGGCCCCGCAAGGTGAGGTTCAAAATCTCCTCAGCCTACAGCGGTCGAGTGTTAAAACAAGTCTACGAAGATGGGCAGGAGCTCGAACCCCCGGCCAAGGAGCACTCGCGGCGCTTCCTGCGCCACAGCTTCGAGCCAGAGGACCATTTCTGCGGGGCCGGGGAGGTGCCAGAGAACAGGTTCTACTGGCCCACGGCCCTGACTGCCCAGAGGATCAGCATTCTCCGAGCGGATCAGAAACACGGGCTCACGGGGGCCTCGCCCCTGCTCAGCGACTGCCAGCCCGGCGCCAGCCACTGCAGGGTAAGTGCTGCCAGGGCTGTCCCCTCTCTGGGGACCGGCTTCGGGCTGAGTCCCGGGGTGATGCGGTGACAGGAGCCTCACACTGCAACCTCATCCAGGTAAAACTGTTTTGTCGGGCCAGGACTCGAGAAGGGTGGTTGTAAATCTCCAGCCATTATTCCAGGACTTCTGTGTGCTGAGTATGCCACCTGTGGCAGGATCCTCAGGGTCTGCAGCAGCGCAGGCAGGAGGGAACGGCATCTGCCAGCTGTGCTCCAGCTGTGCTCTGGCACAGCTCTCCCTGTGCTGATCTGAGTCTGTCTGTTGGGCAGAGTAAAATAGAACGTTTCCATGCATATTGATATCTGTACGTAGGAATCCTACTGCATCTAGATCAGTCAAATGTAAGGAGGATGTTAAGTTAATTAGGTATATTTAAAATATTAAAGCTGTGTGACTTTGGCTGGCAGGAAGCCAGCGCTGCCATCAAGGTACCAGGTATCCGCATCCTCTGGCAGCCAGAATTTCTCTTTGGCTACTTTGACAATCCCAGCTTAGTTTCACTGGCTATTTTCTTAATGTATAATTAATGCCACCAATAGAGAAGTGTTTCTTTAGTCCTAATAAAGAGGCGGTACGTGCATGATACGTGTAAATACTTTTTCTGGCCTTGATTTGAACACACTGAAAGTCTGTTAGTTCCTGGCACTCATCAAAGCTGTGCATGGGAAACCCCGAATGCCTGATATTTGACCTGGTGATACACTGGACACGTAGTTTGCCTGAAAACGTCAGACCACGATGAATCTCTCCTGCCCAAGGACAGTGCAGTTGTGTGATCTTATCCACCCTGTTAATTTGTTTTGCATTCTTGGGTAACGCTCCTCTCCCTCCCCTGTCTCCCCAGCCACAGATACCTCGAGTAACCACACTGTCCAGTACCAGCTTGTGCTGCACCACCACGCACTCGGTGTTTGGAGACACTGTGTCTGTGTATCACACACCAGGCTCTCACATTCTGCAGGTGGGGAGGACTTGTGCTCACCTGCCTCCCCCTCATGTTTCTCCCCACAGGGAAGCAGGTGCCTCACTGCCAGGAGAGCACCAGCCACCTCATCACAGCTGACGTGACTCAGGGCGTTTTTTTTAGGAGAACATCTCCTTTTGCATGGCTTCTTGACAACAGACACTTAACTCAGAGTGAAATATGAAGAGCGTGTAAAACGATAGGCCCCAGTAACTCCATATGACACCCAGAGAGGGGGGAGGAGGGACCAGGTCAGCAAAATGCTGCTCACAGGGAAATGTTTGATCATGACAAGTTTAGCTTTAAAATGACTAGAAAAAATTACGAATTCACCCGTTAGGGCCATACCTCCACCAATCTGCTGGATGCTCTGGGGATGGTCAGGGGAGCTGGCCTGGTGGAAGGGATGCTTTTCTGAAAGCCCAGGGACCATCAGTGTTTGCAGAGTGAATTTATACCAGTGAGACACTGCTAAGTTCCTTCTTCAGACTTCCCCAGTTGTAGATTTCGGCAAGATCATCATCTACACCAATAACCTGAAAATCATCCGTGCACCGATGAACCAGAAAGAGCTCATGAGAAGAATCATCCAGACTGAGGGAATGAATGACTGGACATTTGTGTACCGGGAGAAGAAGGAAAGGTTTAGTGGTGGACATAAAAAAGATGTGGAGAATAAGGTCACTTGCATGCAGCACATCCAGGTAAGAGCAAATGGAAAGTGCTTTTTCCCCTTAGGCGTGGTCAAACCACCCAAGCCCCATCCCTCTCTGTATCTGGCTCCTAAGTAAGCTTGGATGAAAAGCACCACTTTGTTCCTCATTTCCCTCAGGAGGTAACAGCCAACACTGTGCTGAGACCGAGCTCTGGGGACAGCGGTGCTGGTTCCAGATGCTCATGTCTCCCACTGATTTCTTCCCCTGGAGACGGCTGGCATTTACATAGCTTGGCTGGGCTCCATCCCTTGTCACCCCTCCCCGTGGGATAAGGACAGGCTGGAGTTTCTCCAGCCTGGCAAGGCTAAACACAGCTGCTCTGTGGCTGAGACTGCTTCAGGCTAAAATTTTAGTATCAGCTGAAATAAGGTTGTGCCTTACATTTGCTTTCTCACGGGGGAGTCTCTGTTGGTCAGAATCCCAATTAGTCTGACCATGATTTGATCCCACAAAACCTAATATCGTCATGTGGAGCTGATACAGTTTCATGGAACTGAGCCGGGCCCGTACTGAGCGCAGGTCACCGCAGTCCTTCTGCTCCCAGGAATTTCAAGGTGGGATTTGAAAGAGGCTGCCTGGCACACTGGGAGAGAGGCAGGCACAAAGGACAGCTTGAAAGAAGGTGTGCATGGTGGTGATGAGGGATTTGGAGAGGGAGGGTGACGAGCAATCCCTGAAGAAATGAAGTGTGGCTCACACCTGAGGCTACAGAGTGGAAATGGTGAGATAAAAAATGGCAGGAGGATGGGTGGAGCTGTGCAGGGGGGAAAGATGAATTTGGAGTATTGTGTTGTAAGCCCAGTCACATTAACTTCTCATTTTCCCCAAACTGTCCCCAAGCATGCGGGAGCATTTTTGTCAAAGTCCTTGCTGTGGAGAACTGATTGTCATAGGCAGAGTGGTGTGCCAGGAGCAACCATGGCGGGAAAGACCGGAAGGCAGAACTTCCCTCTTTCAAGAATGTTCCTGACTTGGGTATCTCACACCTACTAACAGATTTTTTCCCCTTCTCTGCTTCAGGAGGGCCATGCTGAACACGGTTGTTCGCAGTGCAAAGGCTCAGGCTGTGCTCCCTGCTCACTGTGCCACGGAAGCAAGTTCTCAATGCTGGCAAACAGATTCCGGGAGTCCTACCGGGCGCTGCGGTGCCCGGCGTGCAACGAGAGCGGGCTGCAGCCCTGCCGCATCTGCGCTGCCTGAGCCGCTGCCAGCACCAGCCTCGCGGAGTGCCTGCGGCCGTTCGGCCTTCCGGCAGTCTCGCTACCATAAGTTTCTAAAAGATGGGAAAGGCACTCTACACCTATCTCGCTGTGAGTGTGAAACTGCACCTCTGCTCCCAAGCATCCCTCCAGCCTGCCCTGGGCTCCTGTCCAGCCTCGGAATCGGGCTGACCCCAGTGTCTGCAGGGTGAATGCGGCCCTGACATCGGATGCAGGGCAGATGCATCCCTGAGACAGAGGGAACGTTCGTTTGGCACTCGGAGGTAAAGCACCTGTGTAAATGTCTCTGCGCCTGGAACTCGGCTGAAACTGTCCCTGTGCTGGCACTGGCCCTCCCTTGAGTGCTTGGTGCCTGGCACAGCCAGGTCTGACCCACCGGGTGCTCCATCAGCCGGAGTCGGGGCAGTGACAGCACCGTGTGTCGGTACCAGTCCAGCTGCACAGTGGGTACTGGGACCAGTCAATTCCAGTCCAGGGCTGCGCTCCGTTTGTCCCAGCAGTGCCTCTCCGGGATCTGATTTGCTGAACACTGAAAATGGCACTGCCCTTGCGGTTCTCTCTCTGTGCCCTGCAGGGTCACAAGCATTTCCTGAGGTTCTGCTGATCTTACACCTGCTTCAGTGACACAGGGATTCCTTTGGGGTCTGATTTATGGAGGAAATTGAAAACCCTTCCCAGACCTGGAGGTATAAAGATTGTATGTGAATTTATTATTATAAGTAGAAGTTACTAAGTTTTTAGCCTCCCTACGAGGAAGGGCTGAACTAAAACTCCCCTGGATGCTGCTCAGCACTTCTCAGGACCAGGCTGAGGGTGAGCAGGACAGCTCTTGCTTAACATTAATCCCGTGTTGTAATCTGCAGCAGGTAAACTCTAATTAGCGAGGTGAAGCAATGTTGGGGATCCTTTGCAGGCTGCCGCTGGTGCACAGAAGAGCACAGGGGCTGTGAGAGCCTGAGGCAAACAGGGGAAATGGTATTTTTTCTCTAAAGAGTTAACTTATTACTTTTCATATTCAGGAGTAATGTCAGTGCAGCCTTAACTCCCATATCACCTCTGAGACCCTGATGAGTTAGAGGCTGCTCACATGCGCTTCACACCGAGGCTGCAAGCCCAGGCAGGGTAACTGATGGCTAAGTTTCTCTTTTCCTGCGGTAGGTTACAAGGTTTCTCTGCAATACCAAAATTACTCAAAATAATACTGTTTTAGCTCCTGCACTTCCACATGTCTTCTTCTGAAATTGTGCTGTGGGTACTGAGGGTTTATTTTTTTTAAAAAGAGCATCTATCTACAGGAGATACTTGATCGGCTTCATTCATCACATCAGGACCTGCAATGTGAAAAAATGTTGTCCTTGGGGTATCACTGAGGGCAGGTGAGATTTCCCAAATCAGAAATCGCTGTCAGGCAGATCTCTTCCCTCAGATATGACCTGTTTGATCTCAGTTTGTTTGGCTTGTTGGAGAGTTTGCTGTCTTAAGATAAGAAAAAAGTGACCAGGCAAAATTGCCTGATAGTGTTTACAATAAAACTGGATGCAAATACACACTTATAAAAGCAATATTTATTGTTCTTTGGTAATTATAATGTTTCTCAACCACTGTCACTCCTTCTGGCTGTGTCAGCTGTTCCCATCATGCAGAGATGCCACTGGGGCGATGCCTGCAGCTGTGAGCTGAGCTCTGCCCTTGCTCAGTCCTCGCCCCACAGGTTCCAGTGTCCTGGAGACTGTGGACCCAAGCAGAGCAGGGGGATTTGCTTCCCCAGCTTCCAATGTACTCCTTTCGCTTCTGGTAATACGCTGACTTGATTTACCCAATAAATGCTCTTATTTCACATGGCAAAAGCTTGAACTTTCCTACAGCAGCGCGGTGAGCCGACCGTCGAGGCAGTGGGCTACTTGTCACATGTTGCTGGTTTTATTTCTGCTGCTTTCAGAGGCATCCCTCCATCCCTCCATCCCCACTGGGCTGGTGGCACAGCGTGGAGGGCACGAGCCGGGCCCCAGCGCTGCCCTGCTCCAGCCTGGTTCTGTCACCAGCTCAGAAGCGCAAATCTGGCTCTGGCTGTGGCCCAGCCCTTGTGGGCAGAGCCGAGGCATTGCTGGCAGCCCGGGCAGGGCCCAGGACTCCGACTGCTGGGCAGTGCCACAGTGACCTGCACTGTGCAGCCTGGCTCCTGCTGCTGCCGCCGTCCCAGGAGCTGGAGAGTAAGTTCTGCTGGGTAATCTTTTATCAAAAATAGTCAGATCTTTAAAAACTGGATACTTTATGGGTCAGGGTAGGAGTGGAAGATGGTGTGTTGCACTTCTGCCAAAAAATAACAAGTTTCCTGTTTGCTGAAAGCCCGGAAAGATGACATTGGACTTGCTGAACTCACCGGGCTTCTGCACGTGATCTCAGCGGGGTCAGCTGAAGTGTCCGTGTCGTCAGAGAATGATGGATGAAATACAGAAAGGTGGTGGCATGGTTTTGGTTTAATTGATCACCTATTTTTTTTCTGGTGTTTAATGGCTCAATAATGGAAGCAGAGCCCTGGAGTGGTGGTGTGCCCTGTACCAAAACCCAAACTGTCCTGTACGTGATATTCTTTTACAAAGGAAAAACCCAAACAGCCTCACAACTGCCAGGACTTTGAACAGCAAATACAGGCAAAGATGCTTAGTCTGGAGTCGGTTTCTCTCGTTTTTGTTAACTTTCTACAGCTGTTCTTGTTTTGCCTTAGAACAGGACCAGGCAAAAAGGCATTTAAGGGTTTCTCTAAAGAAAAAACAAAACCAAGAGCAAAAAAGCCACAATTTCATCTCTTCTGCTGCAGAGCTCCAGAGCTGTGTCTCTGGCAGGCTCGGGCAGCCTCATTCACTGACTGTTGTTGGCTGCCACACCATGGCGAATCGATGGATGTGCTCTGAAACACGCGTGGGGAGACTTGGAGCAAACTTGGAAAAGAAGTCACCACCTCTTGCCGATTTTCTCGCGTGTTTGGCAGTTCAAGGTGAAAGGAGAAGCAGAGTTAGTGCTCTTTGTTGTGAAGGGTTTGAGCCAAAGCAGAAGTGCAAATGGAATTGTTTCCTGTGATACGCGTCCGTGTGACTCAGGAGGGGCAGTTGGAGCCGAGCAGCGGGGCTGATGGTGACAGCCAGGAGTGCAGACCCGGATGGTTAAAATAATACTCGTTTGTACGTGGTAGCAAAGCGTGTTGCATGGCTTTAACCCAGAATGCAGTAGGATTGCAGAGGTGATTCCCATAGTTACTAATAAATGCCTTGGTTAAAGCTGACTTGAGGGCTGCTGCCCTGGTTCTCTCTGTTGAGACTCTGCAGGTGGAACCTTGGAATGTTGTTATGCTGCAAAACAGGGTGGGAAGGTGTGACCAGACAAGCTCTCAGAGGAGAGCAGAGCCAAAGCTGTTGGGGTTCTTCAAGGGTATGTTTGTGCCAAGACACCTCCTGGCCCACAGAAATCCCACATGTGGCCTCAGCTGGGGCATTTTGTGTATCAGCTGCAGCTTGTGATCCATGAGGATGGAGCACAGAGGTCCCTCGGACAGTGGAAAGTGCCACTGTGGGGTTTGGGTTTTTTTGGGTGGCCTTTAATTGATTGCAGGGGTCGTTTTAAAGCAAGCCCGCGACCTGGAAACAAAACATTTAGTTCAAATGTGATGAACTGATTTGTATTTGAAATATGCACGTCGGTATGTGAAAGGGTTTTGTATTTATCGATCTTTATCACAGTGACTAATCGATGCAGTGGGTTTTTAATTTACATTTATTCACAACCACCACCCTTCCAAAGCAGAAAACAAGTGGAGGAATCTGGAAAGCTTTAGCTGAATTTGCAGTATCACTGCCTTATTTCCCTGCAGTTAAAAAAGAAAGAATCAGAATATTTATGAATTTAAACATTATTATTTTTACAAGTCTTTGAGGCTGTCATTTTGATTTATGTGGGCTCCATTTGATCTGCATGTAAACCCAGCCCTCCGTTGCTTTGAAATGTTTTGATTTTATACAAACCATTCTGTGTGAGCTGCAGTGATGTCTCTCCGCTGCAGAACCCTGTGCAGCCTGAGTGGCCTGTGATTCTCCTCCAACAACTTCCGAGAAACGCCGCTGGGAACTGCTGCTTCTAGAAATGATCGCACACATTCCAGCCAGCAAAGGTACGTGGGGTCTGAATTCCCTGGATTCAGAATAATGACCAATGCGATCAGTTCTGCTTGTTGTTGTTTGTGGAAAACAATCGATGCACTTGCCGGAAGACTAGCGAGAGCAGAGAAATTCTTGGTGTAATTTTATTTGCTGGGTTTTTGCAAGTGCAGCAGGGCTGGTTCCGGTTGGAGCGAGGCGAGGGATGGCCCTGGAACCACTGGGACCCCGTGCCGGGGTGCCGAGCGTTTCTGGGTGTGGAGGGCTGGTGCTCCTGAACTGACCTGTGCTGGGGCCTTCTTGCAGCTCTGCGTCTGTGGAACGGGCTCAGACACTTTCAGGAAGCACTCGAGGCCGACAGTGGGGTGGGAAAAATAATTCCGAGCTCTGGGTGGGTTACAGGCAAAGTCAGCTCTGTGGTTGCTTTAAGTTCACTCAGTGTGATGGAGGAGAAAAGTCCTTGACACAAGCAAATCACTCTGGAAAGGAATTTATTACAGGAGCTCATTAACGATTTTAGGAGAAGCGTGCCCGCTTTGTCGGGATACCGGTCCCTGTTTCCCAGGCTTTGGCGCTGTGAGGGACGGTGCGCGGGGCTGCGCGGCGCCGGGCGCTGCTGAGGGCCGGGGATGCGGCTGCGGGCGGGGGTTTGAGGCGGCCGCGGGAGCGGGGCCGCCCCGGCGTCCCTCTCCCGGGCCCCCGTGCCCGGCGGGCCTCGGCCACACGGTGGCGCCGCTGCCCGGGCGGTGCCGGGGAG
>VZTD01004413.1:404094-530542 GCA_013397725.1 Rhagologus leucostigma
AGTTTGTCTCTTGTTTCAGATGAATGAAAGCACCTGTATGTGCCTGAAAATACGGCATGTTCGTGGCTGACCTCATGAATCTGATGTACTGTGAGGCTTTACTGAATCCGGACGTACCACCATTTATCATTTTTTAGTTACCTAATGGAGACATGTGTTTTTCAGATGAACTGAGATGTCCACAGTTCAGGTCATGCCTTGTGCCACTCTAACCATCCATGGGGACCAAGTGGTTAATTCTGCTGAAGTTTGGTTTGATTTGGTTTGGTTTTTAAGTGGCTGTAGCAGCATCCTGTCTCTTTTCCCACTGAAGTGGGCAGGTGTAGGATCCCAGAGCGTGGCAGCACCTGCCGTGCCTGTGGACATTCCCATGGCCCTGTGGACATTCCTGCGGTCCTTTGGACATTCCCATGGCCCTGTGGACATTCCTGCGGTCCTTTGGATGTTCCCGTGGCCCTCGGGACACTCCTCTCTGCTGGTGCAGGGCCCGATGGCCCCAGCCTCTCCTTGGTGCTTCTGCAGCTGATGTTGGAGTCTGTGCCCTGAGCTGCTGATGGAAATTTGCTTCATTTCCGTGGCTGGTTGTTCATTTGCTTGGTTTTTGTAGCCCCAAGACATTTGTGTTGCGGCTTCAAAAGGGAAGAAGGAGCAGGGGCAGCCGAGTTGTGTGAGCAGTGACCGGGAGCGGGGACTCGTGTGGTGCTGGTGAGTGGCAGCACGGAGCCACGGATCAGGTGTGGGGGAAGCCTGCTCGTGGTGTCTGCAGGGCTGCAGAAATCCCTCAGCAGTTGTGTCTGTGTCTGCAGGTCTGGGAAAGAGGGAAATACAAGCACACCAGGCCTGGTGAGATGTGTGGTCTCTCGCCTCCGTAGCAACTGTCTCCCTCAGGCAGCAGCTGGATCTGGGCATCACATTCCTGCCAAACTGTTCCACAGGGATCCTTCCCTGGCTTGGCCGTAGTTCTGAGGCACGTGTCACCCAAATGCAACCAGTGGCAGCATGGTGATGGTACTTAAAGTTTTGGAATATACATCGCAAGAATGGCAGCGATTGATAAATGTTCCCCTGACTTCCGTTTACTCCTTATCTTCTGCTCTTGCCCTACCTCCCTCCTGCTGGCCTGGCCAACAGGCACTGCTGTTCTTCACCTGGTGTAAGTGGCTGGAACGTGTGAAGATGCTGCTTGCAGAGCCGAACCCTGGTTCCTGCTTTATCTCCTTGATCCTGACAGCACTACACTGCTGCATCCGTCTGTTTGGAGAGCTCGGAGGAGATAAGGGAGCCAGGGCTCAGTGGGAAGCAGCAGTGTGAGGGGGCAGGAAATGGAGTAGGGGATGAGCTGCATGACGAGCAGGAGAAAACACTGTATGAATATTAAATTCTGTGAATGGCTATGATAAAGCTCGTGTATTTACACAGTCCGGATTAAATATCTGTATTTTATAGAAAGAGGGGGGAAAGTTATGCTTTGTAAAACTCTTCAAGGACACCAAAGGCACTGATTTTTTTAATCATTATTTTTGTAACTGAGACATGAGCCTATTCCGTGGGTAGGGTGGGGGTTTTTTAAAGCCTAATGGAATGCCAGTGCCTTGTCACAGCTCCTCATATTTGTCACATTTATCTTATTTTATTCCAACTCTGAATAAAAATATATGAGGAAAAAGTCCTCCTGCCCCACTTTGGGGTTTTTTTGTAGAAGTCATAGTGCATCTGGGTGGAAATTACAGCATTTATATTTATTTTTCATTACTTGTTCAGAAGAGGTATTAATGAATTATGTGCACCCACATTATTGCCAGAAACTCTCTTTGTGGATAATTCGCAAGTCAGAGCAGGTACACCAGTAAATTCCAGCTGCCGGCACAGCCCAGTCTGGATCTGCTGGTGAGAGTGTGACTTCCTTCTGAGAGGGTAAAGGAGGCTCTGGGATCTGCAGGCAAAGTCTGGGCAAAGTTTCCAGCCCAGGAGGGGTAGTGGTGACCCTGTAAATCAGTGCTGTGTCTGCAAGTTTTTAAAACTTTATTACCAGGTGGCTGAATTAACCTGTACACGTCCAAGTTAGGAGCTCCCTGCCAGGCTGGAGCAGGACAGTTGTGAGAGCAGTTCTGAGCCAAGTGAAGGCCACGCAAGAAAGAAGCCTTCTGTAGGAGGAAGCTTCTGCTGTGTTGATACATTATTTATCCCCTGTAAGTGCTCCAGCGTTTCTACCAATTTCACTTGGTTTCCTTTCCGGGTTCCTTTTGCTTGACTTGAACACACGGAGGTGGCAACTGACTGCAGGATGCCGAGTTTGTTAAATGCTGAGCTCAAATAATAAACGCTGAACTGAACAATGTTTAGTCCTGGTTACAAGCAGGAAAGGTATTGGGGGCTCTGTCCAGAGACAGCACGAAAGGTTCTGCTGGCCTGGGGGAGGTGGCCCTGGGCTGTGCTGGCTGTGGTGACGAGGGCGCTCCGCGCACGCACCGCCTTCACTGCGGTCGCTTCAGGCTGCTGCTGCTGGCCCTGTGCAGCCCTGAACCCCTTACTGAAACCCCACGGGGTCTGGTAAAGGTGTGGGGTGTGTCGCAGGCGTGGGATGTGCTCCCCGTCCCTGTCACCTGGGAGTCCAGTCCGGCTCCTGGCAGGTACTCGAGGTACAAATGTGGGCTGCTCAGCGAGCTGGTGGTGCTGGAAGCTCTGAGGCTGCAGGTTTGTGTTCCCCTCGTGATCCTGCCACCCTGGGACAATGTGTCCTTGGGGGCTTCGGTGACGAGGTGGCCCCCACTGGAGGGGTTACCTGGAGCCGTTCCTGCGCTGGGGACCTGCTGGGCCCTGTCCCTGTGCGGTGTCCCTGTCCCTCACAGTGGCGAGGGCTGGGTGAGGACACGGATGGCAGGATGGCACTCTCGCAGGAGCTGAGTGCCTCCTCCAGGACTCTGCTCTGTGGCCTGACCATCAGGGAAGCTTTTAGCTGCAGCTGTGGAGGTGCAGATTTGAATGGGCAGGTGCTGTTTGTTCTGCGTTGCGAGTGCATCGTTGCCCTCTGAGCAGTGTAAATTTAGCTCCCTCAAGCCTGGCCTCCTGGGGCTGAGATTTGTGTTTGAACTTTAGTTGAAAGAAATATATTGATTAGGCTTTGATTTAGCTGTTCCTTGCTGAAAAGACACCAGGTAATGACTTTACCTGCCCTTTCCTATTTTATTCATTTAATGGAGTCCCCTTGTTCCCCTTTTCCTCCTCAACGCCATTTTGCCTGGAAGTCTGCAGCTCTGTGAGGAGAAATAGAAGAAAAAGCAGTTGTCACACTGCAAACATGATTGATTCCATAAGTAACTCCCTTGGAAAACCTGTGAGGCTTCACTGATGTCGATAAGTGCTCTCTCCTGTATACAGGGGCACGTCCAGTTTGGACTAATGGACTGAGGTACCTGCTTGTTGCCTTCTGCAGAGAACAGGCATGGAGGAGGAACTGGTTTTTATAGATATAAAATAGCTTGTCTGGTTTTTTTGGGGTTTTTTTTTAGAGATGTGAATAGAAATTTTCTTGGCCTATTTGTTAAATTGTCTTTTTTTACCTCCTCTCACAGTGACTCAAACTGAGAAATCCCTTTCCTTCTATCGTGACAGAGAGCGCACGAGGGCCAGCCTTGCCCCACCCGGGTTACAGCTGAGCTCCAGCCTTGCTCCAGCCCACGAGATCTGACCAAGCATTAGAGGTGGGGTTGGCAAGCCACAATCTCAGTGCACAGACCAAGCTGAAAAAATGGGAGAGGGAGGGATGGTGTGGATTTTCTTACCTAAAGCGGGTGCTTTTTGCTTTTCACCAAATAAGAAGCTGCTTCTCTCTCACTTTGTACAGAACCTAGAATTCCAGTTGCCTTCAGCATAGGGAAGTGTCTGGCTGTGGGGCCCTCTGCAGCCTGATGTGGGCGAAGGCTGAGCCCTGCGACACCCCCAGGCAGACAAAACCCTTGGATTCAGCCTCCACTTTGCTGTAGTTAATAGTACACGGGCTGGTGGTGCCTCCTTCCTCCACAGATGAGTCCTGGGGAAGAAGAATTCCCCCTCACGATCCCCTGATGGCATTTTCACTTCAATTCAGTATTCCTTTCCTTCATTACAGCAGAAATGCCAGGGGCATTCCCGGGATGTTCATCCTCACACACCCAAAGGCCTGTGAGGAACAAGGGCTCAGCCTTGAGGTTAAAGTAAAATATTGGTTCTGTCTATGGATTTTTACTGAAAAGGAGTATCTTCAGGGGTTATCTGTGGACGGAAGATTTGGTCAACTCTTAAATTAGCTCCAGAACACGAGTAAATGGCTATTGATTACCACCTAATAAACCTCTAAAACCTATTTTCTCTGCTTTTGTAGGAGAAAATGTGTTTGCCTTGAGTTTCCGTGGTTCTGCATGTCTTCGTTGCCTTCAGAATTCCATGGCTGAACTTCACTGGTACCCTTTTATTGAAGAAGAAGAGTTTAATATGCCCAGCTGGAAGAAGAGAAGACTTCTCCCCGTGGAGGTGTGGCCTGTGCAGCCCCGACAGGGTCCGTAGGAATGGGCCTATTTTTTACAGGCACAGCAGAACCAAACACTTCCCTGCATACTCCTTGTTTTGGTTGGTAACTGATTCTTGTGAACTGGGACTCTGAATACTGAGCAGTAAATATTTATGAAATGTAATGGCCAAGACTAAATACGTTCATTAGCATATTTATTTTTATTGAGTTGCTGCTTTGTGTGCCTGAGGAAATTATCAAATTGCTTCTATTTGAACTCCTATGTATAATTTTAGGACTGGCATTTTTAGTCTCACATCACTCTGGATTTTGGAATTAGGGCGAGGAAGCATTTGTGTCTGCCCCCAGCCCCAGAGTAGGTGTATGAATAATAGAAGTTCAGTAAATCCATACTCTTCTCCAGAGCCCAAGTTACTCATCTGTCTCCTGCTTGGTGCCAGGAACAGGAGGTGAGGGCTTCTTCTGGGGGGGCAGTGCTCCTGGAGAGGCCGGGGAATGTGGGCAGGGAGCTGGGACTGCCTCAGCTCGTCCCCTGGGGCTCCCCGGGCCTGGGGGAGCAGCTCTGCTGAAGGTCTTCAAGCGCCGTGTCCCGTGCTGGAGCTGAGGTCATCCCCCTGCTCCAGGGTGTCCCTGTTTCCCTGGGAGCTGAGAAGCTCCTGTTGGAGCAGCGGTGGTGGAGACATGGGGTGGGTGGATGGGTGGATGGATGGGTGGATGGATGGGTGGATGGATGGATGGATGCGTGCCCTGGGGAGCGTGTACGGTGTCACCGTGTCCAGCACTGGTCCATCCCAGCGAGTGGTTATAACTTCACCGACCTCTAACGCTTTTCAGGAGTAACTCGCCTTTGGTTTTTCCTCTGTGTGTCTGTGTGTTCTGTCCTGTTGCCTCCTGGCCTGTCAAGATAAAGATAAACACTGTCGTGGGAAGTGACCTGATCTGATGTCCCCTCTCTGCATCCTGTAGTGCTTTTCCCCTCAGCTCTTCACTCCCCTTCTCCAGGGGCCCATGGATGGTGCCTCCTCTGTTTACTGTAAAATCGCACAGGTGTATTAAACATCCCAGCTGGGCTGGGGCTGGAGGAACCAGCGCAAACCTGGATGAGGGCTCTGAGTCCCCAGCCCTCGTCACTGTGACGGGTTCTGCTCGCCCAGAACCACGGCATGTGTGTCGCCGGAGCAGCAATCCCAGCAGCTGGCTCCCAGCACAACAGTTTCCCTAGGAACAGGCCTCTGCTGTAGATATTTAACTGCAACACAGCTGGTGTCAGAATGTAAGGAGCTGCTTTGGTGGAGCTCCAGGATGGGCTGGGACATGGAGGGGGAGATCTGGGAACCGGGAGCAGAAGGGAACAAGATGTGAAGCAAAATGTGACACAAAATCACCGTGCAGGAGGTGCAGCTGGATCACACTGGGACAGAGGAGCAGGGAGCGAACGGGGAGCAGGAGAGAGGAACCAGCACACGGCTGAGGGGCCGGTGTGGCCGCAGCGAGGCAGGACACGGTGGTGACCACGTGCTGTCCGAGGGCCGAGCGTGGCCTGGCCGGTGCCGCAGCAGTTCTGCTGGTCCCAGTAAAGCGCTGCTGGAAGTTTGCCCTCCTCAGCCCTGCTGCTCATTCCCACCCTGGCAGCAGCTGGCAGCTCTGAGTACACCAATTAATTCAGTTCAGAGTAGCTGTGCCATGATCTAAACCCATCATTTAAACTCCTTGTTCCCAGCCTTCAGCTCTGTGTGATTTTTTGCTGGGTTTATTTGTTGTTTTGTACATTGTTTCCTGTCTGTCTCACTAACGGGACAAACATCCCAGTAGGGAGTGGCAGCACTGGAGCATTACCTGCTGTAATATTTATCAGCTGCCTGATTTGAAGCGGTACCGGGGCCTTGGGGAGCGCTGCGGTCCCAGCTCCCTCTGCAGCCGGGAGCACCCGGCACGGGGAGCCCGGGGCATTTGGCTGCTGGCTGGGGGCAGCGGCGGGGTCCGGCCCCCGGGCTGCCTGGACACGCCGTGGGTGCCTCCGGTCGCGCTCTGGGCTGCTCGAAACAAACTTCGCACGGCGTTTGCTGTTTCTGGTCTCTTGCCCTGTGGTTCTCTACACAGTCAGATCTTCTTGCTGAATGTGACTGAAACTTCATTTAGTTTTTGTTCCTGGGGAATAAACTGCTCACCTGAGCTCCCGGCTGGAACCCGGTTTGGCGCGGAGCCCGAACCAGCCGACGCTGTGGGCAGAGCTGGGCGTGGGCAAGAGGCCGATTAAGCCAGGACACTCCCTGTCCGTCTGATGCCATCGAGCTGTTGTTTGCATTGACTGAAGCACCAAAGTGCCCAGATAAAGGGCCTGGCAGCCCGGCCTGGATCTCCTGCGCTCTTTAGAATTCAGGTTTTAAAGGTGCCAAACATGTGGCGGACAGTATTGGAGCTGGAATGAGATGGTCCTTAAGGTCCCTTCCAACCATTCTGTGATTCTACGACAGGGTTTTCCTTCCTAAAAAAAGCCGTGTTATATTTTCAAAGGAAATAAAGACTACCCAAGATTGGATCCTTTCAAAGGGAACATAATTTCATTCAGAAGGGAGTTGCGGTTGGGAGGCAGGATGCGTCCAGAGCTGAGCGCACAAACACTCACATTTGCTGCTGCCTTGTAAACAGAAAGTGGTGAGAACATTTGTGACATTTGGAGGGACACTGCTGCCATCTCGGGTCACCCACCCTGGCTTTGGGGCACTGCACACCACATTTCACTGGTTTATTTTAAACTGCCAGACACTGTTCGTGTGAAATAGAAATTGTTCCAAATGTCAGGAATCGGCTTTCCTTTGTGCAGGAATCAAATGTTTTGCTCTTCAAGGGCACGGGCAGTTTCCCCCCAAGGGTCAGCCCTGTGCCTGCTGCCTCAGCAGGGTGTTCTGGGGTGCCTGTGGGGGTCCAGGGTGTTGCCCTCCTCGCCTGGGGCGCTGTCCCTGCGCTGCTCCTACAGACACGGGTTTGAGAAAGGGTTTATGGACCAGAGCCGTGGGCTGTGCATGGACTCCGAGCACAACCTTCCAGTGGTGGATTCTCTGATTTCTCTGTAAATCCCTTCATGCTTATTTTTCTCTTCCTTTGGCTTCAGTTCTCATTTGCTTTAAATATCAGCAGAGGCGCAGCCTGGGTCCCTGTGGCACCTCGGCCCCGCGCAGATGATGCTGAGGCCGTGAAAGTGCCAGGGTTTTATACGAGTTTCCCATTGACACCACGGGAAAGACCTTGCAACCCGACTTCTCTGCCTTGATTGATTCCTTCTCATTACAGCCCTGAATTATTTGCAGAGGGGAAATGACAAGGCTTTATTTTCTCGTGGTGCTTTGTCTTTCTACAAAATGCACCCAATGAAGCTGCTAATGGAAAAGCTTTTAACCTGGAGCGGAGGGTGATCCGCGTCCATCCAGGTGAGGTGTGATGCGTGGTGCTGACGAATGCTCCGGGCTGCAGCAACCTGCTGCCACCTTCACAGCTGTCCCCAGGGCACTGGGAGACGGACCAGAGAGCCCGAGGTGACTGGCACAGCAGTGGGGATGAACTGTTTGCTTCCAAAACTGAAGAGAACAGAAAGGACAAATTTCTTGCCCCGCTTCAGAAGCAGGGATGCTTCATGGCACCTCTTGGTTTCACCAGTGGGTTCCAGAGAGCCCAGCCAGCTGGAGGGATGGTGCTGGTTGTGCTCCATGGCAAAATAAAAACCAGATTCCCGGGGGCATGGGAGGAATTATTGGGCAAAACTTTCCCTTCCCAGCCAGGCAGAGCACAGAAGAGCTGGAATGGGGCACTTCCAGCTGCATCCTGTGCCGGTGATGCTTCTCTCCTTGTTACATCTCGTTGGGTTTTACTTTTTAAGCCTATGGCATTTTCTAATGGTGGAAAAGCAGGCTGGCTGGGCATTTGGGGAGAGAGAGGCAGCTCTGAGGAAAAAGACAAAGAGCTTCTGCAAATATTTATGTACAGAAAATCGAAGGAATGCTAATGAACCTCATTTACAGAGGAGCTGGGTGTGTTCGTGTGCAGGAAGGTGCAGGAAGGGGCAGCTGTTCACCACAGACTGGGCTGGTTTAGGGGATACCCACTGACACGCCCGGAGGTGAGGGGAGGGGGTTTTGTGCTGCTCCCCCCTGGTACAAGTCCCAGGGCTCCCCAGGGACGTTCTCGGTGCTGGGCAGTTGCGGGCACTGGGGGTGATGCTGCCAGGTGCCTCTGCCACGGCCATCAACACCTCCCTGTGCCCGCCCACCGCCTGTATTTAGTCCTCTGCAGGGGAGGGCTGGGCTGCGGTGGGGAATAGGTGCTTCCTGCTCCTTTTCCGGTCCCGACCTGGCAGGAGGGTGCTGACCCCGGCTCTCTGCTCGCCCGCCCTCCTGGGGGCTCCGGGCGGCCGTCACCAGCACGAGGTAGGAGCCTCTGCTCTGGGACTTCCCCTGGGCAAGGGGGTGGGCAGTGCCCTGGCCAGGGACTGGGGATACAGCGGTTGCAGACCCGGGGGTGGAAGGGCTGCATCCCATCCCCGTCCTGGAGAAGGGCTGGGGTAAGGAGGAGAATGTCTCTAGGTGGCCCTGCAGCCCTCGGGTGGTGGGATGCTCCAGGAGCAGCGAGGGCTCCTGTGCAAGCCGGGGGCCCACAGCTGGATTTCACGTTTTAAGGTGACCCTGAGCCCATTTTCACCCACGGTGTAAATTTGTTCCCTCCAGTGTTTCTACGGAAAGGTGCAAATATCTGGGAAATTCCATATTGTGCAGTGACCTACTTTACAGCTTCTTTTCCGAGTACTGGGAGAACTGCCAAAAAGTCAAGTCTTAATTTTTCTGAGGCTGGGCGTTCGCTGCCGCCTGTCCGTGCAGGAGCAGCAGGGGGGGTGAATTTGCAGCCTGCACTTGGTGTCCCCTGGGGAGCTGGGAGTGCAGCAGCCTCGGCTGCCTGGAGCCTGCCCAGGTTTTCCACCTCCTGGTCTTAAACCAGCTCCTGGTAATGAAATTCAAACTTTTAACTGCTGCTCCTGCAAGTCTCTGTTTGGCACCTCGGTGCCGATGACCCTCGGGGTGTAGGGGTGCCGGGGCTGTGCTGGGAGTCCATCCCTACGTCCATCCATTCATCCTGAGCTGGCCATCGCCTCCAGGCTGGTTTTCCTCTTCGGTCACTGCAGCGTCTGTGACCATTTTGAAGCGGAAACAAGTTGGGCTCATCAGTCACGTTAATTTTTCCTGGGTGCGCATGGTTATTTGGGTTTAGAAGGAAAAGAATTCAACTGAACACGATGAGGAATCAGAGCTGTTTTCCATAGCCATCTTTGGAGTCCTGCTGGAACCATAAACGAGGAGTGGGAAGAGGTCGAGGGGTTGCAGTTCCAATTAGAGACCGTCTGCTCGAGTCCATGGGCTGCAGGTGATTTGTACAAAACGCTCGCAGGGCTGTGGATGCCTCGGCTGGCTGGGGAGAGAAGGAGGTCAGTGCTTACCTGAAATATGCCTGTTATTGGCTGTGCTGCTTGCTGTTTCTGGAAGGCATCGTTTAAAAACAATTTTTCTGAATTGCACCATCTGGAGGGAGGAGAAAATCGATGAAGTATTTACATGAGGCTGGGCACTCTCCCCACCTCGGCAGCGCCGCGTGCGGCTCCGGGGCCCTGCCGTTCCCGGATCCTGGACCTGGACAAAGCGCTGCTGGCCGGGGGTGCGGGGCTGGGGGGTGCCCTTGGCCGGGCAGGGACGAGGTGCCCTCGTGTCCCGCGCCCGCAGGAGGGTGCCGCCCGCGTGTCCCAGCCGGGTGGCAGCTCAGCCATCGCTGCAGGGAGCGCCTGGAGCTGGGTCTGGCGTGAGGATTCTCCTGCTCCTCTGGCTGTGGGAAAAGTGCTCCAGGGGAGACTGCCAGCTCCCCATTGCCATCTGGTTCCCCATTAATTCTGGAGTCTGAGCCAGGCTTAGAGCCCATTCCTTGTGCTGAGTTCACGGGCGCTGCTGGGGCTCGGCCTGCGAGCCCCATCTCGATCCCTGGCTGACGCTGGCCACGTCTAAGTGGTTGAAGGAAAAGAATTTGGAGATTTACTCCTGGTTTTGTGTGTGGGCTAATGCTGGTTTGCCACAGAGAGCACGCCCAGGATTGTGCCTGCGCCACGTGGCAATAGCAGGGCAGACACGAGTGCCGCAGATGTGCCTCTGCGTCGCCACCAGCGCCCGGCCCGTCCGGGGTCTGCCCTGCTCCTGCTTTATAGGGCTTCAGCCTCCCGGATGAGGCCTTTGCAGCAGGACCCCAGTGGCGCCGGGGACTCGGCAGTGGGGGGCAGGCTGAGAGCTGGGGCAGGAATAAGGGCTGTGGGAAAACGCGAGCCCCGGGCTGGGCTGTAGCAGCTGCTCTGCAGCTCGGACTGAGCAGCAGAGTCTTGGCTGCTTCCAGTTGCACCTTAGATAATTATTGACCCCTCCTCAGCTCCCGTGTGAGTGATTGGTTACTAACCTGACTGGTGTTCAGTGGCTTTTTTTCAACAAATGAGGTTCAAGAACTTCCTCCCCGATCAAGGGAGGTGCAGAAGGAGCACCTTGCTTGCTTCATGAAGCACTTCTTGCTTCATGGGACGAGGGCAAAACCTGGTGATGGGAGGTGCTCGGGGGCGGGGCTGAGGCCGGTTTGGTGACAACGGAGGTCGCTTATGCATCATTTTTTTCACTCGAGAAAGCTGGTGCAGGAGCAGCACAGGTCTGCAGCGTTCCTCGTGCCGCTCTCTGCCTGAGGGGTCTGCTGGGTGGTTTGAATGCCTTTTTCAGCTGCCACCAAAACACCACTGCTGCTTGTTGTCCGGGATTTCAGTTTTGCTGGAGCTGTAGATAAACTGAAGGCGAACAAAGGGAGGATTTGAGAAAGGCCAAGCCCAGCCTTGCCTTTGCTGCCTCCCAGCACGGTGTCTGACACCAGCTGGCAAACCTGTAAATGCGGAACCCACAGCCGTAATTATCCTTCTGAGAGCCCGTCTCCGAGCTGTTAAATTGGTGCTGAATTGCACCTCTACAGCATCTCGGGGCGAAACAGCCTATCCCTCCCTTGCGCCCCAGCCTGGGGACAGCAGCGCGTCTCTGCGGCCTGGGGACGCGGTCCGTCCTTCGTGTGGCCTCCCGGGAGCTGGTCACACATGGGGGCAGGTTTGTGCCGCCGTCACCGTCACTGCAACTGGGTGACTTCCCCAGCAATTCTCCCGTCCTCCTCTTCCCGTCTTCCTTTCCTGACACCCCTCGTTCGCGCCGGGAGCTCGGAGCTGGCCCTGCCAGAGCAGGCTGTGTGGGGCAGGGCAGCGAGCTGGGGTTGTTCCAGCAGCACCAGGAGATGCTCCCAGTCCCATGAGGGCGGCATCCTGGAGAGGCTTGGAGCGTGCGAGCCAGGAATGCAGGCAGGATAAATGCTCCTTTGTTTCACTTGCAGGAAAATGTCACCAGGAAGGAACGGCCTGGTCTGCTCAGTGCTACCTGTGCTTTTCAGCTGATTGAATTTCATTGACCAGGTTAATATCGAGCCCTTGTGCAATTACTGGCAGAGAATGGAATAGCTTTTTTTTTTTTTTTGCCTTGCTTTTGAGCTGTGGAAGGAAGGTTTATATCTTAAATGCTCTTTTAATCGTGCAAGCATGCTCTTGAAAAAGTCCCTTTAATTTAGGGCAGGCTGAAAGAGTGCAGTTCTTGAGGTTTTTTTCAGAGTAAAACTTCTTTTAAAATAATATTTTTTTTTAAATGCTGAACTATAACTAGAGAAGGCATTAATCTTCATTACAGAATAAGCTTGATGTAAACCCGTGTGGCTTCTGTGACCAAAGCAGTCTTACTGTGCAGCTCAAGGAGCAGGACTGTGAGGGCTGGTGGCCGTATGTAGCTTTGGTTTTGGGTTTTTTTTCATTCTTGGCTTTATGGCCGTTCAAAATCTAACTGTACAGGTGCAGGTTTGTTTTTAAAATGGAAATAATCC
Organism: Rhagologus leucostigma; assembly: GCA_013397725.1. Lineage (NCBI taxonomy): Eukaryota > Metazoa > Chordata > Aves > Passeriformes > Rhagologus > Rhagologus leucostigma. The sequence goes on from VZTD01004413.1 coordinate 416,573, forward strand.
CTGCCTTCAGGTCCCAGCTGCACTAAAAGAGTCTGTTGGCAGGCTAAGGGCAGGCACAGGGCAGGGATTGATGGAAAGGACAGGTGGCACCAAGCAGTGAAGGGGAAGGTGTTACTGAGGTTTCTGTTTCTGGGTACTCCCAAAGAGGGTCTCAAACAGGGTCCGAAACCTGCTGCTTTGGCATGAAATTTAAACATTGAATTTAAGTGAACATCTAAGATCAATTCAAATATTTTCTGTGCTGAATCTGTTGCATTAAAAATAACAACAAACATGGGAATTGAAAACTATGGGATGCCTGTTTTGACACTTCTGGCAGTGTTTAATGACACGTTGTCAACGGATTAGTTAAACGAGGTTCAAATGCGGGACCATTTTCCAGGGAAGTGCCTGTGCTGCACCCGGGGGCACCGAGGCCCTGTCCTGCTGCTTTTCCGGGGGCCGCGGTGCCCCCTCGCAGCGCCGAGCCCCCGTCAGCGCTCGCACGGCGCCGGCTGCCCCATCCCTGCTCTCCAGCCCTTCCCACTGCAGCCGAGGCCGCTGCTCCTGGGGCTGAGAGATTCTTTGTGAGTCAGAGCAGTGAGGCGAGAGCTCCGGAGCAGAGCAGTAGTAAACAGGATCCTGCAGTCACTGAGAAAACTGCTGACTTACAGAATGCAGCACTTCCACCTCCCAAAAAAGCACCTCTAATACATTTGTTTTTGTGTTGTCTTTACGCGGTTACGGCTGATGAATCACGGCGGGTTCAGCAGTGAAAATCACATTCAAACACATGTGCTCACCCCAATCCAGAAATCTTGATTATCCAGGCTGCCTAAGCTGGGTTCCTGGTGTTTTAGCATTAACTTGTGTTTGTCCGAACAAGGTTTGGGCAGCCCTATGAGTGAGTAAACAGGGTTTTCGTAATTCCACCACTGTTAATATCACTGGTACTTGTAACTGCAGATCTGTACAGTCAACAGCGGAGCTCACCTGGGGGAGCACTGCCCCTTCCACCCCGGGCTCGGTGCAGGCTTTTCCTTCCTCTCAGCCGTGCACGTCTGTCCGCCACTTCTGTAGTATTTGTTTAATTTTGGCTGTCACTGGTTACGTAACATTCCACTTTCGCCTGCAGTTTTCAAGGTCAGATTCAGTTTTTATCTGAACAAGCAGCAAGATCCCGCGTGGGAACCGGGGAGCTCCGGACGGAACGTGCGCGTGACGGAACTCGGGATATCAAAAAGCTGGTTGCAGTAGTCGTCGGCTGTGAGTGCTTGGGGAGAATTACTTCAGAGCTGGGGCTTTGCTTGCAAAAGACGTGTTAAAGAGCTTGTCCGAATTCCAAGAGCTGTGTCTGTTGGTCAGTGAGCTTTCTTACATCAGCTCATCTTTAATGGCTTTACCTGCTCGCTGGATACGTGGACAGGACAGGTTACCTTTAAATACAGGGACAAGAACGAAACCTGGTTGTGGGTAATTTGCCTCGACAACATTTAATTGTAAAACTGGGACAGGTTGGAATTCATCAGCACTGAGTCATCTTCCATTAATTCTACCTGATGTCTGCTGAACTTTGGGGTGTATCAAATCTGTCCCTGTTTTCCGGTCAGTTCCTGCGATGTTCAAAAGCTGTAGCGGCACCGAAGCCTTTGGGCACCGGAGCTCCGGCGCTGTTCCTTGTGTTTCTTAGTCCTGACTTGGTGGTCCTGTCCCTTTGTTGCCTATCCAGGGTCGTTCCAAAAGCAAAGCCAGCGAAGGCCGAGTTATGCCGAGCAGTTTCTGGGTGGTTTCCAGACGTGGTGGCACACGGTACTGCACCCGGCTGGGGAGTTAGGAAACGCAAAATGGGCACTTTTGGTCCCGGCTCAGAAACTGGGACGGGCTGGAAAGCTGCCTTGGGAAGCTGGGCTGGTAATCAGGGCCAACATGGGCTGCACGTCAGGTGTGGGTGTGCCCCCAGGTGATCAGTGACCGCGCAGCGGGCCTGTCGGTGCAGCAGCTCCCTCCTGCCCCAGAGGGGTCTCGGTGCTGAGCGCTGGGGCAGCCCCGTCCCGCAGAGCCCGACTGCGGCACGGCGAGGCTGCCCGGGGGAGAGGTTTGGTGCTCAGTCACAACTGGCAGTGGAACCTAAGGGGATTTGAGAGCTCGTGTGTCTGACACCATCCCTGTGTTTTTCCGGCTGCCTGGCCGGCTCGCTGGGAGCTGACTGACTGCTGAGCTTGGGGGGACACAGCCACGAGTCTGTCTCCAGCCCGTCAGCTCCGAGGCAAGAGCGGGATAGATGGAACTCGAGTTATTTCCAGCAGTGACATCTTGCTTTCTTGTGTGGGGTTGCCAAGGTGGCTGGGCAATTGTGGTCACATCTGCAGGGATGGAATGCCCTAAACTTTCACAGTTTCTCCCCTGTAGTTTTGATTTTGAGGAACACCAAGGTAGAGCGACAGGGTGAGGTCACAGGGATGGGGGGGTGGCTTTGTGCCTGTGTGCTCATTGGAGCTCTGACTGGGGAACCATCCCCTGTGGGAGTGTGGAGGGTTAAAAATGCACAGCAAATAACAGCAGCGAAATACTGTGCTCTGATATATTCTGCCAAGAGTCCGTGCTGTTTTCAGTCCTGTGCAGCTGGCAGTTTTGTGTTTCCAATAACTTATAAAGTGGAGCCATAGAATTTCAATCACTTTCCATCTTACCACGAGCCTGACTCCTCCAGAATAACTCAGAGGGATTGACTCAACCATATTTTTCATGTTTCCCAAATGAGCAGTGCAATGCCATGGAAATCAGGAAATAGGCAGCCGGGCCATCTCCATCTGAGGAGATGAAGGTCAAAGACACCTCCATTCTTCTCAACATTTTTCCTCCCAAATGGGTTGTAAAAATGAGCACAGTGCAGGCAGTTAATTGTGGAGTAGAGCAATTCTTACGGCCTGATAAAGGATGGAGAGTGGGTTCCTTTGATGGCAGGCTCTGTGTTGGGTGCTGTTACCTCCTGCAGTATCTCGGACCTTGAACTGATCTACATGAGGGGCAGCAGCATTAAAACAGCTTCTTGCATGCTTGACTCTCATTGCGTAACCTCCACTTCCTTCCGCTCTGTGGTATGTTCTGCGGCGCTCCCAACCCACCAGTGTTCCTCGGGTGTCAGGCTGGCGGGAGCCCTTTGTCCCCATGGCACGCGCCCGTCGCTGCTTTGTCCAGCCCCTGTTCCCAGTGCTACGTGCCAAAGCTGGAAATGCCCTGCACCAGCTGTCATCTTCCTGTTCCATTCCAGACAGCTTCTACTCTTTTGTGTGCAGCACAGGTAAACGCTCCTTAGATTACACAGAACTCTTAAATTTGAGTATGTGCGGGTTAAGATCAGTGAGGGAACTGCTCATGTGTCAGCCAGAGCAAGCAACTCCCCCTCTTTTACACTGAGGGCAAGAGCTGTAGAGCCTTGACCTTGTCCACCTTTGATAAATCACTGATACTTTTTTTTTTTTGTAATGAAACCTTCATCTTGTGCTGGTTCCTCCTCTGAAACTGTATCTTTGCTTGTGGCATCCCTTTGCTCCGCACGCTCACTGCCTAGAGAGATTCTCATTCCTTCGTGTTGGCTGAAATAATACCGATGGATTGCCAGGAGAACAAAATGAAAACCCACCTTCACCTCTCGGGTACCAAACTTCCAGGTTAGATTCAACCCAGGGCAGTTTCTATGTCTTTCGTCAGTGTTTTTTGTCTTCACTAGGTTCTCACAGGTACTTAAATATGTGTTGAATAGTCACAGTACGCTGATTTCTTGATGCTAAATCCCAAGGCTTTAGTCTGTCCTCTGCTTTCAGTCAAAGGAGTAACCGTAACGAAGAGCAGGAAACAAAAGACACGTGATAGAGGCTATTGTCTAAAACCAACCCTGTATTTGGATGTTTTCATGAGAGGCATCTTGCCGCTCTCAAAGAACGGCCGTATTTGCCATCGCATCAAATCTTCCAACCTTGCTGCCTTGTGCTTTCTTCACGTGTTTGGAAAAGGAGACCTGGAAGTTATCTCCTGAACATATTTAAAACATTTGTCATCGAACAGCTGTCACGGAGTGGTGCATTTGTGCCTTAGCCAGCCAAACGAGCTCAGAGCACAAGCCTAGACGCCAAGATAAATACCCAGTTTTGGTGTTTTTAAGATGCAACGCTCACCTGTGTGAGGAGGAGATTGTGGTGGTGAACATGCTCGTTGTGAGCAGCCGGGAGGGTTCAGCCTGAGCCCACTGAACCCTTTTTAAGCCGGAGCCTGCAAAGCAGAGGAGGAGCTCATGTTAGCCCTGAGCCTTTCTTAAGGCAGCGCCATCCCTGCGTTCAGTGCACGCACTCCGCTCATTCTGGGGGGATTTGGGGCTTCCCCGAGGAGGTGCGTGACTAATGGGAAGGGTAAGGGTGCAGCTGGGCTTGTCAGGCAGCAGAACAGGAGCCTACAAAACCCTCCCACATAAAGGAGAACAAATAAAAGAAAAAAAATACATGGAGCATGCGGTTTCCCACATCCATAAGGTACGACCTGTCCTCTCTGAGATCATCCTGTGTCAAGTATTCCACGATTCCTGTGAAAGAAACGGGTGCCATTAGCACGACCTTTAACTGCTTAATGCAGTGTGACGGCATCTGCATCATTTCATGCTTTCTAAGCCATACTAATGTAATAATAATAATAATTTTGAGGTTAGTTTAAGCATAGTTCTGTTTACATTTTATGTAACTGGAAGTTACTGATGGGCAACTGGTCTCAGTTTTCATTAGACTGTAGTTGTGCCTGATAGCATTTAACGATTTTTTTAAACCAAAGAAGTTGCATCTCTTTTAAGGACTCTGGCATGCAAAAAAGTGTCAAACCATTTGCAGTGAATTTTGTGACAGAAGTCTCTGGAACCTAAGTGTGCTGAAACCTGGCAACAGGACAAATAAGGATTGTGAAAGTACACGCTTGTTTGACCGCAAACAGTGCAAGTGACTTTACAGTGTGACATTGAATCTGTATTAATTTTCTATGTAAGGACATTTAATCGGATTCCCAAACTCTTAACATGGGCTGACAGTTGGAGCGCAGGACACACCTGGCAGCGTGGAGTTCAGCTGCCTGACGTCCTACAAATCCAGGTGCTGTCACGGGACTGGGACCGCTGTCCACTGCTAGGGAAGGGCAGGTCCTCCCGTACTGGGGTTCTGCAGCACGTCCTGGGACACGCTGGTTCCGTCCTAGGACGTGGTTAGGCATCAGCAGTGCGCTCCAAAAGCAACACAAAGGAACCTGCTCTTACTACAGCAGTTTTCCATTCTTCCTTCTGGCCGCTTTCAATGCGAAGAGCGCATCCTGTGATCCTGTTTCATGGCTGATCAGCGTTTGGCAGAACGATATTTCTACAGTCCTTAACTTCAGAGAGTGCAACTGCTTTAGCGTGTTCCTTTCCGCGGTGCCGCCTCTCGATTCCTGCTCTCTGGTGCCTCTTCCCTGCCATGGTCCCGCCGAGTGGGCGACGGGGGTGGGTTGCAGAGCAGCCTCTGCTTGAGTGGAGGGTCGGGATAACGTTGAGTGGTGGTGTGGCACAGCCTGAATTGTGCCTCAGGGGATGAGTGGTACTGAGCCACTGTCAGGCAGAAATGGCCTTTATGAAATGTTTTCTTTATCAGGAAGCTTCAAAGAAGCTTTTTAGTTGCGGTTGCGAGCCAGATCTTCAATTTTATTATTCTGAAAGGTTAAAAATTAGCTGAATTGTAACATTTTTTTATTCCAGGGTCACTGTGCAGTACTCAGCCCGGAAAAGAGGGAGATGCTTCTCATCTCTCCTGAGTCTGAAGCCGTTTTATAGTAGAAAAATAGTCACAATAGCAACGCAATGAATTTTATTAAAAGCCCAAACAAATGTATTTACATATGGCAAGTATATTCTACCTGCTCCGTGTATTGCAGTGTCTGTCTGCTGAGCCACTCTTCTTAAAAATGGGCAGAAATTTATAAGGACTATGTTAGTTTAAAGCACAGAAAAAAGCTCAATATCAATTTAAGGTGTGGGAGGTTTTTTTAACTGTAGCTGATGGAAACTGTTTACTGAGCTTTGTGTGAAAACCTCCAACCTGTGAATTTCAATTTCATAGTTCATTCACACGTGGGAAGTTAATTTGGGATCTGAGCAGTTCTGATCTGATTAGCAGGTCAGGTGCTCTCGCGTGTCTGGACGGAGCAGCGGAGAGCTCTGTCTGGGTCTCGTGCGGGTGGACGCAGGGGCCGAGGGCGTGGGGGATCCCTGCCCAGCGAGGGTTTTTGTGCCGCGTTGGGGTTTCTCTCAGAGCTGTTCAGTGCGGTGTCATGGGAGTGAGAGTGCAAAGGCACAGAAACAGCCTGCAAATCACAGAATGGTTTGGTTTGGAAGGGACTTTAAAGCTCATCTTGTTCCGAGCCCCTGCCCTGAGTGCTCCAAGCCCCGTCCAACCTGGCCTTGGACGCTTCCAGGGATGGGGCGTGTTTTTCTCGCCCGCTGGACAGGTTGTGCAGGGCGTGAGACCCCTTGAGCTGCCTCTCGCCTCCGTATCCGAATCAGGGAATTCACACCTTGATTTTAGGATTTCTGCCAGGAGCCTCAGTTCTGTTTTATCCCCACCTAATACAGAACGGAGAATGCCTTTTCATGTTTATTACTCGTCGCCTTGGCGCTCCCAAGATTTTATCCAAAGTGACTTGTTCTAACCTTGTGGAAATTGCAGTGATGGAAGATGCATCAGCAATTTCCAGTCTTACTTCGTTTCCAGGGGTGCCCGTCAGCTGCTCAGCAGCGCAATGAATGAGCTCACGGGGGCTCCTCTGTTACTCCCTGAAAGGAGCCAGATTTTGCTCAATGAGACAGGTGGGAGAGAAGCGAGGTGAACTAAAGTTTACCTTTTTTCATACATGTCTAACGGGATACGATTAAATATTAAAACTATGCAGTTAATTCTGCTGTATTTACCAAAAGAAGACTTTCTGAGGAGTGGTTGTTATGGAAACAGTAGCCCTCTGTCCTTCCACTTGGAAAGGATTTATTTTAAGGGAGCTAAAACCCTTTAAATATTCAGCAAGTATAGAAAGGTGAGATCATAATTTTCATCTTACATATTCTCTGCAAAGCTTCAAAAACTTCCCTGATACGGAGGAGCAGGAAAGGCTCCAGAGCCTGTCTTTAATGTGGAAAAGGGAAGGGACTCATAAATAAGGGAGCTGGGACACGGATAAAGGAAAGCGAGGCTGCTCGAGTGGAGACACATCACCACAAAGGAACCTGTCCAGGAGACCACGCTGGGCATTATCCTTCCCTCGGGGGCCTGGGCCCTCGTTCCCCTCCTGGCACTGCCGCTGCCGTGACCTGCTGTGGGAATTCCGCCTGTTTGCAGGGGTTCTGTGGGCCTCGGCGCCGGGCGGTGTCGGGATCTGCGTGGCGTGCAGGGAGCCTCTCCCTCGCGCTGTGCAGCAGCTCCAGAGTGGGTCCCCATGGGGTGTGAAAGGAATTTTGCGTTCAGTGAACCAGAAATCAGCACAACCGGCGCCTCGGATGGCAGCTGCAAACGCTGTAATTTGCTGAACAATCACAGGCATTAAAAAAACCCAACAAACCGGTTCCTGGACTAATGGCAAAATAACCCACCTGAAGCGGCAGCAGGAAAATTGTTCCCTCAAGTATTTTCGAACTAAAAACCAAGCTTCAGCTTTGCTACGTTCCCGTTTCTTTTGTGCTTGCTTTCAAAAAAACATTTAGAGCTCAACTATAGGTTAGAGAATTATTTTTTTTTCTCCACTGAAAATGAATTATAAATATATCTTGAATTGGAATTTTCTATTTCTTAACCTTCCTTTGGCTACAGCACACACACTGGTGTGTTGCGTTTCTGACACTTCCCTGGCTGGGATTTCTTCCTACAGTAGTTATTTTCAGGTTACCACACGGATATGGTGAATCTGAGCATTATAACGAGTCTAAACCTTGAATTGCTTTTCATTTTGGAACAAATCCATAACGATTAACTGCACTGATGAACCATCAGGGCTTTGGGCGGTGGCGTGGGCAGCGGGAGGAGGAACGAGGAGCCTGTGGTGAGGGAGCGCCGCGCTTCAGCACCGGCCCCTGGGATCTGCTGCTGGGCCTCGATGGGCACGGGGAAAACCAGGGAATCTCAGGTGGAAGGAGGTGCCTCAGCCTGGCTGAATGCAGCACATCACCTTTGTCAGGGGCTCCGTGTAGTGATGGTGTTTCCGCGCTGCTGCATTGACGGATGAGTGCCTGGCAAACCGCCAGCCCCGACAGCCTCTCCTGCCCCAGTTCCACGGGCCCTCCACTGGCACTGGAATCGCACGCCAAGCCCAGTACTTTCCTGTGTAAGCGTTTTGATTTTAATTAAGAAAGACACTGCTCGCAAACTCTCATCTGAAGTCAACTGGCAATATTTCATTGTGTGCCAGGAAGAGTTTATTAAGCTTCCAGATCAAACAGGAGCTGACGTAGGGATGGGAAATCAATGCTGCTTTAGTAAATGTTTTGCATTTGAGAAGGGTAACATCACTTTCAGTGGGAAAAATTGAAATTAACCCTCTTCCAAACTCCTCCAAAGGCAGAGCTTTTCTGGTAGAAGTCCAGCCGTTGCAGGTGCAGCAGAGGAAGGCTGAATCCTGGCACCGGCGCCTCAGCTCTCGGGGTCATGGGTGCTCCCGCTCCCCACGGGGAAACTCTCGGGGCACTGGTGGGCAGTGACCGTGTGGTGCCCTTTGTGGTTCGGTTGTGATCTCTTTTGTTTGGGTGCAGACTGGGGGTTTGCAGAAATCACTAACATGGCTCCACGCCACAATTCTGCTGGTCCTTCACAGAGTGTGAATGTCACCTTCAGAGAGCAGAAGTGCTGGTAGCCTGGGGAGGGGCAGGATTTCGGTTCTCCCTGAGCGGTGCTGGGTTCTGCTCCTCGGGAGGCTTCTACTAGCACCGTATTTTCCTGTCAGGTTTTACACCAGCGAGAGTGACATTTGTGTGACTCTCAGGACCCTTGTCCTGTCAAATCCATTCTCTACATCCGTTAAACCAGTTTTAAACACGGCCTTTTACTGCTGAGGATGGATTTTAAGGGTTTGGCGACAGGAAGCATTAGCAGCCGGTGTCTCCTGGGTCCCAGATCCTTCCATTCCGACAGTCCCCACGTGGGACGGGGAGCGTCCTTCCCACCCCGCTGCGGGGCCGGCCCTGCTGCAGCTCCCGGGCCAGAGCCGAGGCTCCTCTGCGGGGCAGAGCAGGACGCGGGTGCTGTGCCGGGGTGGCAGGGGCTGCCCGTGTTCCTTTTGGACCTTAAAGCCCATCCCATCCCACCCCTGCCGTGGGCAGGGACACCTTCCACTGTCCCAGGCTGCTCCAAGCCCAGTCCAGCCTGGCCTTGGGCACTGCCAGGGATCCAGGGGCAGCCACAGCTGCTCTGGGCACCCTGTGCCAGGGCCTCCCCACCCTTGCAGGGAAGGATTTTGCAGTAATTCTCTCTCCAACAGACATAAAAAGCACAGAGCTGCTCCTGCGATGCGGCGATTTCTGAGCGAGAAGCACCTTGGGGCAGGAATGGGAGCTGGAAAGACAATCCCAGCATGGAACTGGAATTGTGGTAGACAGCAAAAATAAGTCTTCCAGGGGGAAGAGAGGAGGAAAAAACCACTAGCCTGATTTTGGGATCTGTGAAGCCGGTGAGTGGGCAGGGTGGGAGGCAGCCTCAGCTGAGAATTAGCTGCTCTTCTGCCCGTTTAGAAGGAAGAATTGCGGCTGAGTACATGATTTCAGCATCAGGGTGTAGGGAGGTTTTCACCCAAACATCTGATCCAGCCCTGTTTGCTTTATGAGATCTGACAGGAGCCCCACATAAAATCTGATGGCTTCAGGCAGGTGATTAGCGTAAGCACAGAGTATAATTAGTGAAGATGTTTATCGTGCAAATTAATGGAAATGAAAGCTTTACTTGTGCGCATTAAATGGAAGTGTTTGTGTGCGTATAGATGTGTAATGAATTCTCTTTTATATATGTGTGCAGTGAATTCCAGTTTTCTCACACGTATATGTGCCATGAATTCAATTTATATATGTATAAGGTGCAATGAATTCCAGTATTTCTTCCTGCCTGCCCTGGGGTGTGGATGTGAATCCTCCCCACAGCACTGTAGGGTGGGATCTGCTTCTTGTTGTGAGGAAGCAGCAGTAGAATCTGCAGCATCTGTTTTCTGTGATAGCGTCACTGCAGCCCTGCTTTGCACCCGCCGGGCTCGTGCCCTGCCCTGCTCCATCCTCCCCTCGGGACCGGGGACCTCGCGCGGCAGCCGAAGGTGCTGTGGTGAGGCATCCCAGCAGCACTCCCAGCTCCTCCGCTCTGGGATTAGACTTCCAAGCGTGCTCGAAGCTATTTTTGTGTTTTATCTTATTTTGTGTTAAAAACTGGGTGGGGGAAGGGAATTTGGAGAAACTTGGGTGTTTATAATCCATTTAGGGTTGACCCTTCTTATCTTGCGCGTGCTTTGCCTTGGAGTCAAGAATATTTTATTAGTTCTTAGGGTTTTATACACTTCCAAATAAAGTCCCTGTACTGGAAAGCTGCTGTCTGAGCACCCTGCTTATATCATCTCCATTTATGTTGCTCCAGAAAAGGAACGTACTGGAAAAATGAAATTCAAAATGAAATATGAGACGTGGCAGTTAGCTCTTTGACCAGAAAAGCAGTTATTTTTTAATTCCTTCATTCCCTGGTGATAAAGTCATACCCAAAATAACTGCTCCAGACAGAATTTTGGCTGTGACTCAGAGAACTGCAGGGGACTCTCTGAAAAGTTGTGAGGATGTAGTTATTTCTGTTGCTTTTAGGGGGATGGACTTGGAAGACGCCATGGTAGAAGTGTTGGATAAATAACTGAAAAAACTTGGGGCAGAGTTAGGTGCAGAATTCTGAAACTGTGAGTCCAGTCTGTGTCCAACTGATCTTTTCTCCTTCTTCCTCCTCCTCCCAAGAATCCTTAGGGCTCCTCTGTCTGCATCCTTATTTCCTTTGGTTCACCCTTGTTACCCTTCCCGCTCCCCTCTTTAGTAGGGCTGGAGCACTGCAGGAGAAGATGTTCAAGCCCGAGTGTTTGGAAGTGGAAAGATTTTTAGCACGATGCTTTTAAAGGCGTGTGTTACTGAAAACCTGGGGCTGGGCTAGCACTGCCGGCTCTCAAACCCTCCAGAAAGGCCATCGAAGCTCTGAGATTCATAGCTCCTCTTGTCCTTTGGTCTGCAGTCTGTCCCTGGCTCTGGACGTCAGAAACAGCCCCAGCTCATGTTTTGCTCTAAAGACAGTTTTCCATTCCTATACAGAGATAAAAAATGCTTTATGTACTTCTTTTTTCTGATAATGACCATGATTCAGTGTTATAACCAGGGTTTGTAAATGGTGTGAGTAGACCACAGGCAGTATATGGAAAATCAGCTGTATTTTCTTATCATTTCCTCCTTTCAGATGAATAGTTTTTAATTACTTTTTAATTTTTGGATTTGGGTCATCGGTGGTTTGGGTTTTTTTGGGGTTTTTTTTTTGGCTAGTCTACCTTGAAGCACAGCAGAAGGATGCTTTGGGGTGAAAGAGCATAAAGGTGTCTTGTTGCAGACTTCAAACAAACTGTGCCATGAGTAAATCCATATCTAATTCACATAAAATTGGTTGGCTGGAATGCTTTTGATGTTCTTGAGTTAGGGCACAAAAAACGCTCAGCAGAGATTATCTACGAAGATTTGCAGGTCAGCTGGGTGTTCTTTAAGCAAACACCGCTGTTTCATCTCAGTGTGCCCTGGCCGAGAGCAGCTCCCTCTCCCGTCTGATCTGCCGGGCATCGATTGGCGCCGTTCCTGTCGATGACGCTGCGATCCCCTGCAGCTTTCCAGGAGCGCAGCTGTCCTCAGGCATTCCCAGTCCTGTGGGGAACCTGGGGATTTACCAGGGGCACCACCTCTCGTGGAGCCCAGGACACACGGCTTCAGCAGACGAGGCCGTTAAAGTCACTGAGGTATTTCTTGCTCTCCAGCAGAGCAGCTGGGTGTGCTGTGGGAGAGGAGATGGAGATGTTACACAGGTATTGGTGGTCTGAACCCTTTGCTTATCGTTCTGCTGAGGTAAAGAGGAATAAGAAAGTGCAATGGTTTTTCTCTTTCCGTGTTTTGAAAGGAGAGTTAAGGCAATGCTGTTTTTTCATGATTTTTCTGGTGTTCTATGGGAACTGTGGGGCTCCTGCTCCACTGACTGCTCCTGGGCCTGCTGATTTTGCTGCTGGTAGCACTGGGGAAGAGCCCAGTGAATCAGACGTGGGACTGGGACTGCCTTCATTTTGTGAGCCTTTATGCCCGTATTTCATCTCTAACAGCCACCACCGGGCACGGTCTGGGCACAAAGTGTTCCCCCAGCTCAGGGCACACCAGCACAAAGCTGTGCCGAGCCCTCGGGGTCTCTGACCCTCAGGCAGTGTCAGCAGTGCCCTGGTGCCTCTGGGACTGCACCTGCAGCAGGGAGCCGCTCTTTCACACGAATCACAGATGCAGCTGGCAGGAATTTGGGCTCCTGGGTCCTCAGTCTGGTCGGGCCGCCCACCGTGGGTACCCCCACGAGAACAGGAGCTGTGTGTGAGCTGCTGGCCAGGGGTCTCTGAGCTGTGGCTCCGTGGCGCCAGTGACAGCAAACAGTGCCCCAGCCCCAAAGCTCAGCTGGCGTGGGTGGGGGGTGTCCCCGGGGAGCTGGTGCTGGCCCCACCAGAGTCCCCGGCCCCTGGGCACTGGGGTGGGTTGTTTTCCACCTGGCTGCACTGCTCTTGCTCTATTACATGGTCCCTTGCCTCTGAGCTTGAGTTATTGCCTACATGCATGGGTAGAGCCTTTGGGAAAAAACTAAGCATGTAATTAAGAGAGTCAGTGTATTTTACGGGGATAGCGACTAAAGGAAACAGCTTTTCACTTTAGGATTTGTGAGCGCCTGTCAAAAGCGATTTGTGGCGGAGGGAGGTCAGTTGGGAGGAGAGCTGCTGCCTGAGGAACGCCGACTTCCCTCTCAAATGGTGTAATTGTGTTCATCGCAATGATGACTTTTTCCAGCTGCTGTGCGTGTGGATGAGCCTGGTGTGCCCGGGGCTGCCTGCGCAGCGACCCGGGACCAAACCCCGACAGCAACCCCGGACCCGCCCGCGGAGAGGCACGGAGCGCAGGGCAGCAGAGCCTTCGGTGCCAGCGCTGACACTCGGTGTGACAACAGCCCTCCCCGCTGGGACAGCGGGGTGTGCCCGTGTGGGGACAGCGGGGTGTGCCCGTGTGGGGACAGCGGGGTGTGCCCGTGTGGGGACAGAGGGGTGTGCCCGTGTGGGGGCAGCGGCGTGTGCCCGTGTGGGGACAGCGGGGTGTGCCCGTGTGGGGACAGAGGGGTGTGCCCGTGTGGGGACAGAGGGGTGTGCCCGTGGGACAGAGGGATGTGCCCGTGTGGGGACAGCGGGGTGTGCCCGTGGGACAGAGGGATGTGCCCGTGGGACAGAGGGATGTGCGGCGGCGCTGGGGACACTGCGGCGGGGCCACCCCGCGGCGGGACAAGCAGCGGGAAAGGCAGGGCATCGCTGGTGCTGCCTGTTCGGTTCGTGGCTGGGAGTAACCAGCGACACGTGCACGAACTCCGACACCGTTCTCTCGTCTCCTTGGACAGAGATGTCCGTCACGGGTCCTGGTTCAGCACCGTTCCGCTGGTATTTTTCTCTAAAATGCGCCGAGGTGTTTCCACAGGGGAACGTCGCACCAGGGATGGCTGGAAAGCAGAGCCCGGTGTCGGCCAGCTGCTCCCGGTAGCCTGCTGTGGTTTAAGATCGGGAACAACTCCTGGGTCTTGAGCTGGTTTTTCAGAGCCTTGCACTGATTTTCTCTCCTTCGGTACGTTAACAAGTGCTGTGCGGCCGCCAGGCCTTTGTATTTGCTGTTAAACAAACAAACAAATTGGCCAGTTTAGCAATGAAGGAGGAGAAGGGACTTTCAGGCCCTCTTGTGAAAGCCACGTGGAAACAAGCAGCAGTGACTGGATTAAATTTTTAAAAAGTGGTTTATTTTTGAGTGGATTTGCTGACATCTGTATGCAATGGCGATGGCAGACACACAGATAAAGATACATAGATAAATAAAGACAAGGTAAAATAAGGAGCTCACTGAATATTTAGGTGGTTGTGCTCTGCAAATACCTAAAGAAGTGTGGGATATTAATGTATCTTACTTGTTTTCCAGTAAGTCATTAGTCGCTTAAGTGAAGTTGCTCATGCCATTTTTTCCCTTTCATTAAATATTCATGTTTACTAATGGAAATTGTCTTGACAAATTGGTCAAACTGAGCAGCTTATGAATTTATGCCATAGACTAAAAAAAGTTGTTTTGAAACTCCCAGTGAGCTGAAGTAATTCTTAAAATCATTAACACTTCATTGATTTTATAATTAAAAAAATTCCCTAGAACAAATAGAGCATCTTTTAAATGCAACATGGCTGTTTATCGCAATGCTTAGGATTAATATTACATTTTTTCCCGGAAAATATCCATGAACTTCTAAAGATGCTTTTTGTTGCCAAGCCTTAGGATTCACCCTGTCCCCAGCAGCTCTGACTGGGGCCGTTACCACTGATGTCTTCAAGGGGCTCTTCCTTTTTGGGGTGTGGCCCACCCGAGTGCCAGGGAGGTGCAGATAGTTTGGGTGCAGCCAGGACCTGTCCTGCAGCAGTGACCCCGGGCTGGGGGACAGCGCCCTCGGGTCCCTGGGGGTGACCGGCGATGCCGCAGCCACGGGGAGAACCTGCCTGGGGAGGGACCTGGGGGACAGGGTGGGGTCACCGGGGGGGGACGTGTGACCCCACAAGTTCCTGAGCCTCATCACTGTGTGAGAGGAGTGGGGACAGGGAGGGAAAAGGGCAGAACAAGCCAAACTGGGGGCGTGGGACTGGCACGGAGCCCATCTGCGATGGGCAGGGGGGAAATGAAGGCTCTTGCCCTAAAATGGCCCAAACTGACCCTTAATGACCCTTAGATAACAGCAGAAAACCTACCTGGGGCTCGGGTGTCTCCGGGAGCCCCTGGGTGTGGGGGTAGGAATATTCCACGGGGGATAATTCCCTGGGAATCCAAGTGCCGGAGCTCAGGCGAAACGAATGCCACCTGAGGCAGCAATAACGAGCACTAATTAATGGATCTCTATCTCCTCGGAGCGTGTGTGGCCAAAGGCTTATGATAAAGCCAAATGGGGTAATTTTTCACGGAGACTAATTTAGCCCATTAACCAACAGCCCATAACTAGTTTCACAGAGACTAATCTTTCAATTCTCTGCCCAAGGCATGGCTCCTGGGTGTCTCGAGGAGAGGTAAGATCCTTCCAACAGACACCACTGTTCTTTCTCTATTTTTATTTTCAGCTTGCGCCCGTTTGGTGATAACTGCTACTTAAACAAGGCAAACCCAACGCTGGGACCCAAGCACTGTGGTGTCCTGGTGTCGGTGCGCACGCAGACTCTACCCCTCTGCGTGTGGCCAGCGAGGACATCCTGCCCCCGTGGAGGTCCCCGGGAGAACGGGAGGGAGGGCGATGCCCGTGGCTCCTGCTGGGGCTGAGGGAGGACGGGAGCTGCCAGCTCAGCTTTGGCAAGCAGCGGCTGCCGGTGCTCCTCTTGTGTCGAGCCTGGAAGGACAAACAATTTATTTTCCAGTCATCCAGAGCAAACAGCACTCGTTGGCCTTGCCCCGTGCCCGCCCCAGCTCAGCCCCGGCTGCGCGCTTGAAGCAGGGGGAGGCACAAGCGGTGGGAGGGCAGGATGTGTTTAACTCGCTAGCTTCAGGTTTCCTGGGATAACGAGTGCCTTTTGTCACCGTGATATCAAACTATTTTCTCGTCTAATTAGTTTTCATCTGCCTACAAACCATATTCTGGGGCAAACGTGGAGCAGCAGTGAAACCCCCTTGCTGCAAGCTGGAACGAACCATCACAGGACGTTCAAACAGCCCCTTTGCTTTTAGGAGCCCAGGACTTGTTGGCCAATCTGACCCATGCGAAACCTGCTGTTGTGAGAGGACGTGTAACTCCAGCTGCCCGAACAGCCACGAGGTTAATATCTCATGGTCAGGAAACTGTTTTCGAAAAACAATTTACTTAGATTCTCTGTAACGCGTGATTAGAGGACAAAGCATTTTGCAGTAGACGTGCACAAATCTTGTTTAAAATGTATTCCTGGGTATTTGATGAAATGGAAAACATGAACTTGTTTTACTGGCATTTGATATTTTCTGGGGTGCTTGGTTTGTTTGTTTTTCCACGTGAATTAGTTTTTCCATCAGACGCTTCCATCTAGATCGGTTGATGAAGACCTTATGGAGGTTCACAGCTTTTCCAAGGTTGCTGTCTCTGGCTATTCAGCCTACCTTGGAAAGTTTCCAAGGCAAAAATGTCAAAATTAAGCCCAGCATTAAGCTTTCATTTCTGGTACTTTATATTTGGGTTCATCAGGATTTAGCCAGGAGTCTCGGGATCCCATAAGGCTCAACATGATCTTACTAACCAAATACTCATCTGCGTTCTATTCCTACACATCGTTCGTGATCCCGTGATTCGTCTTTGCTTCTGTCTTTCTGCAGCTTTTGTCAATCTTTAGAGAAAGCACTTTGCTGGGCTTGGTTTAACAATGACAAATGTTAAATAAAACTTGTTCTGGATAGAAATGTGCCTCAATTCAAAATCCAAGAAGATTTTATCTAGATTTTCCTCTTTTTCACTTACTTTTTCCTTTCAAAAGAAGGAAATGGTTGGTGGGAAGAGACTGGATAATCGAACCAGAGACTCCACACCTTGGAGGAGCCTGTGGCAGGAACCTGATGAGGTTGAAGTAGACGGCTCCTTAAAGCTGGGTGATGTGTCTGGGCTCTCCTGGTGAGGTTCTGCAATTTAGGGTGACTTAGGTTACCTAAGTTAGGCACCTGCTCCCTCTCTGCTGACCCTATAGAGGCCCTAATGGTGTCAGCCTGCTACTGAGGAGGCCATTTCAGAGGTGGCTGGTGGCTTGGTTGGCACTGTTTGGCTAAAATACCTGTTCCTGCTGGCGCCCAGCAGCTCCAGGCTCGTCCTTGGCTTCCTGTAACACCCAGCAGCCAGTGCCACTCGCTGTCCCCAGCCCTCCTGGAGCTGCTCCCCTGCCTCAGGCTGAGTCTGGACTGACAGCGTGGTGATCCGACAGCTGATGTCCTGCTCCCTTGAGTGCTTTCCCCTCAGGGCTACAAGAGTTAATCTATTTCAACAGTGACATGGTCAGCAGTTAACTTTAAATCTTAAAAAAGAAGAAAAAAGCATGGGAGTACAGGACAAAGAAGGGAGAATTTCTCCCTGGATTGAGGCACTAAATGTCAGAGTTATATAAGAACTTTATCTGGAGTGAATCAGGACAAAAGTGATATGAAATGTCTCAAATGCCATCTGCTTTCACTTCAGTCAGTGCCTGCTGAGCCTTGAAACTGAGAGTGAGGAGTTGGGGAACAAGGTCGGGGCCGTGGCTGAGGAGGGGCCAGGCACATGGTGCCCCTCGGGGGGCTCAGCCCCGTGTCCTCAAGCCCAGCAGGACAGGCTCTGTGGCAGTGGGATGTGATTCTCCATGGGTTTTGTTTTGTATTGTTTTGTCTGATTTCATTTGGCGTTTTATCTTTTAAGATGATAAAATGATCTTTCGCTTCCCAAGAGCAGCTGGCAGCCTGAGCAACCTGGTCTAGTGAAGGGGTCCCTGCCCACGGCACAGATGAGATTTAAGGTCCCTTCTGACCCAAACCATTCTGGGGCTTTGTGATAATTAACGGTAGCCATAATTTGAGTATCAGAGTTGCCAGAACCCCCCTGGCCGTTGCCTGATCCTGACCTCGTGCTGTGAGTGGTTTGCAGTAGCACCGAGGTGTCTCCGGTCCCGGGCTGCGGCCGGCAGGGTGGTGATGACGGGTCCCACCCTCGCAGCCCCGGCTAACCCAGCGCTGCTGTCCCCACAAAGCATCACCCCCGCCTGTGGCGCAGGCGCTCCTGGCTGCAGGGAGGGGATTTGTGGCCGGGCAGGGGGCACGAGCTCCAGCGCCCCGAGCAGCCGCTGCCTCTCCCTGTGCTTGGGGATCATTACGCGCTGCTCTTTCATCCAGCAGAACTTTCATGTCTTGCAAATTAAATTCCCGGGCAAAATAATTACATGGAAATGCTGCTGGGCTGTTATTCACGAGGGGCCAATTTTGTAGCCATTTGTTGGCATTTGAAAAGTCAAATTTCTTGCACTGTAACATATGCAACATATAATTCAAAAACAGAACATGAAAGGCTCCAATCCAGTCAGCAGATGTAAATTTTGAAGAGAGCTGGACATCAGAGAAAAAATAAATCACCCACGTTAAGCCGAATGAACGCTTGATTTCAGCTGTGCTTTGTGCCCCCAAGTGTCGCTGGGTTCCTGGAGCCTTGTGCTCCACCCTGACCAGTGTTTTTCCGGATGTCTTTTCCAGCTGGACTCCTGCCTGTGCAGCTGAGGTTTAAGAGCTGGGGCTCCGTTCCCTGCCCTCCCTCCCCAGGGGTGCAGCAGGATGCTCCTCGCCAGCCTCGTGGCCCACTGGTGCTGCTGCTGATGGTAAGCAATGATTTCATACACGGCTTTGCACCTGTGAGGATCACAATTAGAAATGATGCTGTTTTAAGAGCAGCAGTGCTGCTGTTTGGAGAACCTAAGCCATGTCTCCCTTGCTGTTGGAAGTTTCATGGGTACGGACTCGATTTTCCAGGTGTCTGGATCGATATTTTGAACAAACACCTCAGGAAAAACAATACCTTTCAGTGAAAACAGTTTGGCCTCTGCTGTTCTTGTTATTGTGGGAATTCCCAGAAAAGGCCAGTTGCTGCCCAGTCTGGATGTTATTTAAGCTATTCCACTCTGCAAAGGAAAGCTTGAGAGATACACAGGGAGCTGGCAAAAACGTGCTTGTCGCTGTTAACACGGTACAATTTTATCAGCGCACGTGTTGTGTGTGGTATTTCTGCACGGTATTCGTTTTCCCTTTGTTAATACAGGATGATTCCCCAGCGTGGGACCTGCAGAGCCAGCCAGCGGTGGGACCCTGGAGCAATGTTCTGTTCCTGAGGGTGGCCAGCTTGGCCTCCGCTGTCCCCCTGAGGCTTTTGTTGGGTTTTTCTGAGGACAGTCGGGGTTTTTCGCTCCTGCAAAACACAGCACAGGCTGGGGTGCTCCCTGACAGTGTAGTGACAGCCACCCCTCTGGTTTTAGCAGCTGTTCCTGCCGCTGGGACATGCAGGAGGAGCTTCGGTGGCAGCTGATGTGCGGGACGCACAAGGATCGATGGCTGTGGGATCCCCCTGGTGAGGGGGCACCTGCCTGTGCTCCTGGTCTGGAGGAGTCTCCCGTCCTGGTGCTCCAGGGGATCCCAGAAGTGCCCCCAGGCTGCACCCTGCTCCTCCTTTTGCTGTGTGTAAGTGGAGGTTAAAGAGCTGTGCCCGTCTTTGCACTCCAGCCTCTCACCTGATGCCGTCTCCCCATAAAGTTTCTGTTAACAGGGACCCCACACCCTCTTGTTTTCTCTTACGGTGCTCCTGCAAAAACAATCGATCCAAATCCCGTTGTATCTGTGTATGGCAGAGGACTAACGAGTAGTAATTGCTCCCCAGCCCTACAGGAAGCTAGCTTCAGGAGGGGCTGAGCATTATCCAGCTGTAGGTCCCTGGGAGGTTGTTATTGTGGGAAATTAATTAGCTTAGAACTGTTAGAAATATAGAGGGAGAACTGAGGATTGGTAGGGCAGAGACAGAGCAGTGTGTTTGTTAAAAAATGGTAAAGACTGAGTGAATGGTGTAATTTTAAGTTAAAATTGCTTCTTTCTCCTTCGAGACCTTATTATTCTGAATATAAAACTCTATGCTGAAGTTTTTGAAGGCAAACAACTTTATTCTCTCATCCTCCTGCACAAGGTGCGTGTAGGTGGAGCTGCAGGTGACCCAGGTGCCGTCCTGCTGGCTCCCTCTGGGATGAGCAGAGTCCTCTCCCAGGCCCGCCCCAGCAGTGGCCGTGGCACAGAGAAGCCAGGCAGACCCCTCCACGTTCCCCCAAACGCGTGTCCACCTCCAGCTGGTTTCAGCTCTTTAAACTGCAGAGCATTTAGGGTCCCAGCAGATGTTCTGTCCGTTGTATTTGTCCGATTTCCTTTACTCTTGTGTAACACAGAATCTGACTGCGCTTTTAGGTTAGATGGGTTAGAACACAGCATTTTGTTGTGGTGTTTGATGACGAGCTCAGGGTGTAACTGAGTGGGGCCCAGCCCTGCTGCCCCAGGACCCTCATTTCACCCTGCATGTTGGAAATGATCTGCATTCGGAGGGGGGCAAAAGGAGGAGATGGAAGCGAGATCCCTCCGTGGCATCCTGCTGGGAGGGGCTGGTCAGTGAATCCACCTTGGTTTTGTGCTTTGTGGAGGCAATTTCCATTTTCCTGCTTTAAACTTTGAGGAGAAGAACTCGGGCAAATGTAAGATGTGGCTGGATGGGGTGCTAAGGTCCCTGCTCTGAGAGCAGTTGTGCCAGGAAAATAACAGGCTTTGGGGTTGTTTGTTTCTGTAGGAGATTTAAAGCAGCACGCTCAGGAGGGGTTTATCTCGGCAAGGGGGGAGATAGGGCCTGAAATGGATTTTCATGCTCAGAGCTTCCAAACACAAGCACTGTGCAGCTTTCTGTTTGTTTTGCAAATCCTTATCATCCCACAGTTATTGCTTGTGAAGTGGAGCAAAAAATGAAACCCAGTGAGGGCTGGATGGCAGGACTCTGGTTTTTCTCCTGGCTTAGCTGTTGTGTGCTGGAAGAGCACATGTGCCTCCAAAAGCCTCCCAAACAGGTATCTCCAGAGAGTAATTAGTTTGCGAGTTGAGCTCTCTGGGAGCTCGCTGTGCTGCGTTTCTGCTCGACATGAATTGTTTACAACAGCTTCTTTCTTGGGGTCTTCAAAATGATTTCACGTCTCAATATTTTATTTATGCCGTAACTGAGTTATCGTAGAATCCCAGACTGGTTTGGGTTGGAAGGGACCCTAAAGCTCATCCAGTGCCCCCCCGTGCCATGGGCAGGGACACCTTCCACTGTCCCAGGCTGCTCCAAGCCCTGTCCAACCTGGCCTTAGGCACTTCCAGGGATCCAGGGGCAGCCACAGCTGCTCTGGGCACCCTGTGCCAGGGCCTCCCCAGCCTCACGGGGAAGGATTTCTTCTCAGTATCCCATCTAACCCTGCCTTTTTCTGCCTCGGTTTTTGATTCGCTTTGACTTTAAGGCAGAAGTTCTATTTATGAAATGTCACAACAAAGCCCCTCTGGTAAAGCTGAACTGAGGGGTGGAAGGAGGTGGCGTTGGTGTGTGAATGACGTGAACTTGCTGTCCAGCACCCCTTCTCTAATTGCTGTCAGGCAGCTGCTGCTGGCAGGTTTTCAGGTGTAGGTACAAAGGGAGGCTTCAGATCCGCCTTGGCCCGGTGGGTGCTGAGCTGTGGGGAGCGGGGGGGTCCTGCTTGGGTGGCCAGTGCTGCCCCGGCTGAGCTCCTGTATCCCACCCTGCTGGTGGCTGCTCTGTGCCTCTGCTGCTACTCCTGGGCACCCAAGTAGGAGAGGTTTGAGCTGTGCCCCTTTCTTTCCCTTTGCACCTGTACAGGCAGCAGGAGAGGGCAGGAAGAAGCCTTTGCAGAGCCTGGCCAGGGTGTGCCAGCTCTGATCCCAACTGGGCATCCTACAATTGTAAAGATAAAATAAAAGTGGAAATAGGAATACACGCATTCATGGTGCACATTTGATCGGCAAGGTTTTTGGATTTTGTGTATCCCAGAACCTGTATTTTGTTTTTTCTTAGATGTGTTGAGCAGAACTTTTCTGTGGGTAATTGAATCATAATACATAATAATAGCACAATTTTACCAGCAGTTTAAGTTCCATCGTTATTGTCTAGAAATGTGCCTGAATGTTTTCTTCTCAGAGCTGTTTATTGCACTCCACCCTGTTAGGTGGCTTCTGCCTGTTCGGAGTGGCCATGGCCTTCCTTCAGCCTCAGCTGATGCTCTTCTTCATGGCCATGAGGAGACACAGCACCACCAGACCAGATTCTTCTAATATGGCTCACCAGACAAATTAGGCCATTCAAATATGTACACTGCAGGGAAGTTTGGGAAAGGATGCATTTAACAGGGGAGAGAAGAGAGGTTCTGCTCTCTCAGCTGACAAGGCTGCAGCCCTCATTAGAGAAAGAAGGAAGGCGAAGCTCAGCTGCAATTCCAAAGCGTCAGTGTTTGGGAATGGAAACACCAAATACCACCAGGAAAGCTCTCCCAGCTCTGCTGATTTGGAGCTGAAGGCTGGTTAGGTGTGTGTTTGTAGGAGGCTGTGGGTGGCACAGAGGAGCCTTTGGGCTGGGGCTGTGAGGGCCTGGGTCACTATTTCTCAATGCAGCAACTCCTTTGCAGGACAAGAGGGATTTCTGGTTCTTCCAATAAAGGTTACACTTGTCTAACAAAGGCAAAACAATGTTCTGGTTATAGGGTGACTCAAGGCACCCATGGAGTACACATAAACTGGCTTGAAAGTAGGTCATCATGGCTTTGCAGAGCGCAGCTGTGATGTGTTTGTGTGTGAATTCAGCCCCAGAACTGTGAGTGCTTGCAGGGAGAGGGACTCGGGCTCCTCGGTGCGATCACTCTGCTTTAATCTCGCCAAGCTGGTGAGTCTGGGGAGAGCTTAATTAGAGTCAGTGGAAGTAATTCTGGAAAACACCAGCCTGGACTGCTGCTCGTGCTCTGGCCTGCCAGCCCACCTCTCCTCGCCATATGCGTGCTGCTGTTTCCTTGCCCGATTGACAGCAGAAAGTCACGGAGCTGGGGGACGCTGTGTGTGCAGCACCAGCTGGGCCGGGGCTCTGGGCACACGCTGTGGAGCACAGCCCGGGGCAGGCGGTGAGGGGCTCCCTGGGTCCCCACGACCCCCCTTGCAGGGCGCCTGGCCGCGGGGGCTGCTGTGCTGGAGCTGGGCACCCCGTCAGCTCCAGCGCCCCACCGTCAGTCCCCGGGACCTGTGCCCGCAGCCCTCTGGCCCCGCTGGACGCGGGCTCTGCCCAGCGCAGTCCTGTGACGGCCGGCTGCAGGTGCTCCCATGCCGTGCTCCAGCCCTTTCCCGGTGCCAGGGCCGTTGCTGTTCCCTGCGTGTTGTGCTTGTGGGCAGCAAGGCTGACTGAGGAGCGTCCGCAGCCCGGAGCTCTCTGGCCTTAGTGGCCGCTCGGCTCCAGGAGACCCTGCTGGGCCCCGGGGCAGGCTCAGGGGCAGACCGGGGGCTCCGCATGTCCTGGCCTCGGGGTGTCTTGGTGCCCCTAAAGCTGGGCCGAGGCTCGTGCTCCCAGAGGGCTGGGCCGGTGCTGGTGCTCTCCGAGGGGGAACATCCTGCTCCGAGGCTTTGCCAGCGCCGCCCTCCCGATGCAGGATGTTCTCGGTGTCGGGATTGTTGGTGGAGGTCCTTGAGCAAGGCACAAGCTGAACAATGGGTCTGAGTGCAGGAGTGAGAGTGAGCGAGGGGATGGGAGTGGGGAGGGAACAGCAGCGTGGTGACAAGCAGGAGCTCGTGCGCAGAAGGATTTCTTTCTCTCAGAGATGGAAAAGATGAAAAGTGCACAGGGATGAAAGACTGAGAAGAAGAAGTGAGACTTCTCCAGGAGCAGCACTGTTCACACAAAGTGCCTCAGACAGAAAAGCATCTCCACCCACCCCTTCTCGCCCCTCCTCTGCCAGCACCAGGCAGTAAATTACCCTGCTCTTTCCCATCACTGGTTATTGAGAGGTTCGGTAAGATGGAGTCAAATTATTTGCATGTTCAAAGAGAGAAGATAAAACTAGACTGCAGCATATTTTATGGCTTTTATAAAATGTTGATGTATGTTGTTGGAGTAGATGGGAAAGGCACCACCAGTGCTCGAGGGCAGAGCTCCTCTCTGGGAACCTGCTGCTGAATTAATGCGAGCAGAGTCAGTAGAAAGCAGGACTATGCAGTAAAGTTGGAAAAAATAAATGTTTTATATTTATATTTGGACTGCAGAGTGAGAAAGGCACCTGATAAAAAAATCTGATTCCAGTGAAGCCCTAAGGTTGTATATTTAGCATTTATAACTCAAATTTGGGCATTTGCTCATTAGAAACTGGGAGGACGGCGTCTCAGGAAAATGGGAAGAGCAGGAAAGGGAAGGGAAACAAACAGTTCAAACAGTGTGGGGGTTTGAGTGTGCGTGTGGATTTTTAAGCTAAAGTTTTAAACGTGTTTTTCAAAGGACAGGGTTCTGCTGTGGGACTGACACCTTCTTAGTGTTGTTGTCAGCTGTCAGCTCTAATTATTTCATGTGTCCATCTGCTCCAGGGCTGGTTTGCGCGTGGACTGGGACGGCTGCTCCTGCAGGAGCACATCGGCACTTCCAGCACAGCTGCTTTGGACCTCGGGTTTGTTCAAGGGAGGAAAGCCAGGCACCAAGAAAACAAACACCCCAATTTCCTCTGTGCTGAGCACCCCAAATGAACTCCAGGCGAGGACTGAGTGTTTTGCTGTCCTCTCTGCAGCAGGAGCGGTGACTCCTGTCCCTGCAGGCCAGGTCTGTGTTTGTGGGGTTCTGCGTCCTGCTGCTGCCTGGGGCTGGTGGGGTCCTCCTGACCCCCGCTCGGGTCCGAGGGGGCAGCAGGGACCTGCTGACCCACGGGCGAGAGGGCAGCAAGGGCAGGGTGTCCTGGCGGCTCGGTGTCATCCAGCTGCGCTCCGGCCTGGCCTGAGGGAGGTGGACAGAGAGCTCAGCCACGGCTGCACACCAAGAGCTCCTGCAGGAGTGAGCCTGGGATCGGCTTAGACCTGGCACTGATCTGTGGGGGTTATTGACACACCTGTGAGATGTGCCGTGGCTCTGAGGCTGCCACGGCTCCTTCCGTTAAAAACCTACAATTACCTTGAGATAACCTTGGGGTTTTTCCCTTGTTTTATTCATGACTGACGTTTCTGGTTGATGGTTCTGTGGTCTGTAATACTGCTCTGTTGTTGGGGGGCAGGGGCCAGCCAGGGCCACCGAGGCCTTCAGAGAGATGGAGCACCTCTCCCAGAAGCAATTGGGATTGTTCAGCCTGGAGAAGAGAAGACTTTGGAGTGATCTGACTGTGGCTTTCCAGCACCTGAAGGGTACAGGGAAGAGAGAGACTCTTTACGGGGGTCTGGAGGGACAGGACGCAGGGAATGGCTTCCCGCTGCCAGAGGGCAGGGCTGGATGGGATATTGGGGAGGAATTGTTCCCTGGGAGGGCAGGGAGGCCCTGGCACAGGGTGCCCAGAGAAGCTGTGGCTGCCCCTGGATCCCTGGCAGTGCCCAAGGCCAGGCTGGACATTGGGGCTGGGAGCAGCCTGGGACAGTGGAAGGTGTCCCTGCCCAGGGCAGGGGGTGGAATGGGATGGTCTTCCAACATAAAGCATTCCGTGGTTCTGTGACTCCTGTGTCTTGGGGAGCTCATGGAGCCCCAAGTTCTGTGGTTCTCTAAACCGTAGCCTGAATGAGTCCCTAACGACTCCCTCATGTGCCTCCCTCTCCAGCGCATCCCAGAGCAAATGTTTTGTACTTAATGAGATACCTACATTCAATATTTGCTATATTTGAATTTCGTCATACTTCGTCCACTGTAGACACCACGAAAAATAAAATAACATTATTTTGCAGTTTTACTGTCAATGGTTTGAAATACCATACGTAGAAACAAACAGGCTTTATAATTAATATAGCTGTACATTAATATATTAATACGATGTTAATTATAATGCAATTGTCATTATACAGGCACTTACATGCAGCTGCTTGGCTGTACATACAAATGGTTTGTATGATTATGTGTGTCTACAAATTTGTGACAGCTGCAACATGCTGGTTGCAGGGTAGAAGAACTGGAATTTAAATGCTGGAGAGAATATGCAAATGCCTGAGAAACAGGAAGAGCTCAAAGTGCTTTGCAGGCTGAAAACAGTTGAAGAGCCCATGGTGCTTCTCTTACCCAGGCACACACAGGAGCCACCCAACCAGCTCTGCAGGAATTGTTAGGAGAAATATCTCTTGTTTTGTTTCCAGTTCTAAACTAACAATCTGCCCGTTTGCATACCTAAATTCTCCGGTGCTGTAGCAGGAATGTGGCTGCTGCCATGGGAGGCTGGTGTGAATTGCTGAGGATCTGCCACATTGCATTATGCATTTTTGTTGTTGTTTTAATGAATAAATTCCAGAGAAGGCAATCAGTAATTAGCTGCAATATGGCACGGTCGGGAGCAGTGAGGAGACGCTAACTCGATCTGAAGGACTCATCTGTAGAACTTCCAGAACCGCAGCCCAGTCGTCACCACACACTGGAGGGAATCGTTGGCAGTGTTTCACTGTGTCGTTTGCCAAAAAGGTTCCAAAGGAAGAGAGAAATGAATTGGAAATGTGGGGATTCACTGTGATACGCCTGCCCACAGGCAGGTAGCGTGGGGATGGTCTTGGGTTTGAATAGATGGAAAAAACTCCAGGCATGTGTTAAACTGTTCTCCACATGAGTATGTTTCTAATTTGCTCACCACAACCCTAATAAACCTGGCAGCTTCTCCCTTCGTAACTGACATCTTCATTTTGTTGCTTTCTAGAGGTGGAATGTCTATGCTGGCTTGGAGGACTCAGCCTCTTGGTTTCAGGTGTGGCAAGTGGAGCCCAGGGGTTGGAGGATGCTGCAGGGGGCCAGGAGAGCATCCTGTGGTGGGAGAATGCTGCAGGGGGCCAGGAGAGCAGTTGTATGCACAGACTGTCTGCACGTGGTCGGCTCTGAGGTATGTGCACACCTACAGGTGTAGGAATGCAAACATGGATTTTGTAAAGCATTTCTTAAATGTATCGTGATTATCCCATCCCTGTGCACTAACATACATGTCTTGTTCCTGTAATGTATCTTAAATCTAATTTTCAGACAGCAAAATACTCTGAGGGGTCTGTTCCTTGTCCCTGGCAGCTTCACCAGCCGGGAGCTGAACCCCGGATCCGGGTGGTGAGCAGGTGCTGCCCTGGGACACCAACCTGCCCCTGATGGCCGGCACCTTCCCAGCCTTGAGGGCGTGCCCGGGCAGGCTCCCTCATGACCTAGAGGCCGTTTAATAGATAGCTAGGCCAGCCCTCAGGAAAGCAGTGCCTCAGGACTGAGGTTTGGGCTGTGGAGCGTTTCTGCCTCTCAGCTGCTCCCAGCCCTGCCGGTCCCTGCCCGCCTGTCCCAGGGGGTGCAGGCACCGATGCTCTGGCTGGAGCCCCAGCAGCGACTGCTTCTGACAGCACAGCCCTGACACACCGTGCCGGAGGCTGCAGCCCCCCAGGGCAGAGCTGGAGAGCTGATGTGTGTGGGGTGCGGCACGGGGGAGAATTTTGGGGTGGGAACCCCCGTCCCTGGTGCCCATCAGCCTCGGAGGAACCCTCCTGCTCCTGTCACGGGTCCCAGCCCCGCTGTGCCCTGCAGCAGAGGAACTGGCTGCATGAATTATCCCCGGGATACAAAAATTATTTTCCTCCCCTGGCTCCTCCTGTCTCCATGACCTAGTTACCGGCTCAGCACATGCAGGAAGCCACGGGAGAGAAAAACAGATTTCTGTTTGAATGAGAAAAGTTGATTACTAGTTTAAGCCCCTTATCACGTAAAAGCATTTCAAGCTCAAACACCCCACTCATCTCTAACTGTGAGGTAACCATAAAGGCTTCTCCCTCCTCATCCTGCAGTTTGATGGTCCCTGAGCTGCAGGCAATTAAAATCCCTTTGCGTGTCTCTGGTGTACCTGTTGTAGTCGCTGTGTTCTCAGTCTCTGCTCAGATTTGAAGCAGCAACTTGCCGTGTTTGGAGGAGGCTCTATAGGTTGTTTTACCCAGTTGGTGCAAGGTGAATATTTCAGATGGATTAATTTAGTTAAACGACAGCCGAGTTAATGCCTTGCTTTGGGACAGAGGCAAGGAAAGCCCCAGCGCCAGTAAGTGGTGCAGATAAAATGCTGGTTCTTTTCCCGTCCTTTAGAAGGAAGCTGCAGCCTTTCCCCCCAGTGCTCGCTGGGCAGGTTACAAATAGGCTGGAGATGCCAGTCCTCGGCTTCAGATGGTCGGGACGTGCATCTCTGGAGCGCTCGGATGTGGGCAGGTGTGGCACTGCTGTGGGGCCAGGAGGGTGTGGGGGCTCTGCTGCCGCTCTCTGAGGATGGGCAGCAGCTTTTGGCCTGCCCTGAGGAGTGCAGGGAAGGAGCTGAGATGAGGGATGGGGTCCTTAGGGACAGAGAGACTAAACTTTTACAGCTCCTGCTTAGGGAGAGCTCTTGGACCTGCCCCAGTTCCAGCCCTTCCCTGAGGGCTGCTCAAATTGAGGTCAGGCTTCAATTAAAGGTGAGCACGAAGTTCTTTCTCCGCCGGGACTTCAGTACATGTGTAAACTGTGAGTAGTGCTTCGATTCTTGATTAAAGGAGATATATTTTATATTCAAGTACTCCCGGACAGCAGGGCCTTTACTGAGTTACACGGGGGCTCAGGCTGCAGAAAAGACTTCAGACCCAGGCTAAGCCTGAGCTCTGTGCTCGGTCACCTTTGTGGTGCGCCCTGGGGCCACCAGCTCTGGGGACCCCGAGAGCAGCTCTGACACTGTGGCGTCAGTCTTGCCTCGGAGGGGCAGGTCAGACCTCGAAGGCAGGAGCGTGCACTCTTAAGTTAGATTGTATTTCCCGAGTGCTTAACGAAAGCCCCTCAGCCGTGGCTGTGCTGCCACGGCACAGCTGGAGCCCGTGCTCGGTGGGCTGGAGGTTGGTCCCTCCGAGGGCAGCGAGGGTCAGCACCCCCAGGCCCCAGCCCAGCTCGGCCCCTCTCGGGGTGCAGCCCCGGGCGGGCAGTGCTGACCCCGCAGCGCGGCCGCGCAACCCCAGTCCTGAGGGGCCCTCGCTCCTCTCCGGGGGCCGTCACCGCCCGCGGGGTCCGGTGGCAGCCGGGTGACCGGGGGATGCTGTCCAGGGACAGGCAGCAGCCCTGCTTGGGCACAGGATGCCCCAGTGGCAGCGGCGGGGCGCTTCGAACGCAGAATCTGCGCAAAGAAAGCAGGGCGAAGGCCCCTCAGCCCCGCTGCGCTGCTCCCATCGCCTTCTGCTGTTCCCAGAGAAGCAAGGCAGTTTCCAGTTGCTCCTGCTTCCCCCAGGGTGCTGCTGGGGATATTTCCGACCGAATAAACATGTTCTCCCCTACAGCCTCTGTTTGCGTTTGCTCTCCCCAGCAGCTGCACATCTGTTCCAGGGGCAGTGGCTGCGTGTGGAGCCGAGGGCAGCAGCGACGTCGCCGTGCCCCGCCACAGCAGAGATGGACAGCAGCAGGACCCTGCACCGGGACAAGGTACTCTGCGTTTTCGGCACAGTGTCACTGACAGGGGCGGCCTGGGGGCTAGAACACAATCTGCAAAATATGCCAGGGAACGAAATGGTTTTGTTCCTTTTCCGGTGCTCCCACCCATTGGTCGGGGTAAGATCTCTCCAACCCCATTCCACAGAACCGTGTGGGGGGGACCCCCTCACCCCAGCAGCTCTCCCCTCAGGGGCTCTGCTTTGGGAGCAGGGTGAGGCAGGAAGCTCTGCCTGGAGAAAAGGGAAGCTCTGTGCATGTGCCAGTGTGCAAGACACTCAGCATGTGACAGCGGGAACAGCCAGGATGCGTTTGGTGTTTCTGATGCGCTTTGGAAGCTGTGTACAGATTCAAACCAGCAAAAGCAACAGGCACAGGTGCATGGTGCTAATTTTATATTGCAATTTCATTCAGATAAATTACTCCTGTGAGTTCCTAATAAAAGCAGATGTTGGCTCGCGTCAGAATTAGTGAACAGTTCTGATAACAGGAGCAGCTATTTTTAGTTTGGTGTTATCCTAGTTCAGCCTCCCATCAAGTTGTATTAAATGTGGAAGATACAAATTGGATCCGTGCTGGGTATTCATTTCCTTCGAAGCACTCCGAAGGCATCTCTTCTGCTTGGCAGGGTGGGTGGGATGAGGGGGTGGCTGGGAGCAGGTTATTTGTCAGGTCTCAAGCAGCACTTGTCACTGAGCTCGTAGCTGGTGAGGAAACGTTAATTAGGGGAGTGAGCTCAAGCCAAGTAACGAGCGCAGCAAAGGCCACCAGAGACAGGGCTCGAGGAGCGTTCCCTGCAGGCAGCGCTGGGAGTGCAGCAGCGTGGGAGCTGCCCGGGGCTGTGAGGGGAGAAGGGGGGAGCCATTCCCTGCGTGCAGATCCCCCTGGCACACGGCAGGGGCTGGGGCAGGATGAGGGATGGACGGCCAGGGCCACAGCAGTGTCTGTCCCCTGTCCTTCCCGGGTGTCGTGAAATCCCAGAATGGTTTGGGCTGGAAGGGACCCGAAAGCCCACCCCGTGCCACCCCTGCCGTGGGCAGGGACACCTCCCGCTGCCCCAGGCTGCTCCCGGCCCCAGTGTCCAGCCTGGCCTCGGACACCGCCCGGGAAGGGGGAAGGCACCCCCCCCTTGTCCTTCCAGTGTGTTCGGCACGTATTTGGGTTTATTCCCGTGCAATCCGAAGCCTTTCCAAGGGGACTTCTCTGCGCGTGGTCGAATTTGGGGTGCTGCGTGGGAAGCACAGCTTATCTGATGAGGTCCCAAGCTGTTCCAGACTGCAGCAGCTTTTTGCAAACTTCGTTTAATCATCTCAATGGTTACCGTTTGGAATTATATAATACAAAGTTTCATTTTCTCCCAAAGCGACTTAAGTGAGGGGAAATGCGATGTAAACACGGAAAACCCCATTTTTTCCCTTAGTTTAGAGCACAGAGAACGAGCTTTGTAATGATTCTTGAGTTCGATTTCACTGACTCCCTTTTCCAAAATTTTAGATTTCATTGACTGATAGTTGCTTTGACATTAAGGGCGCTGCTACAAACAATTCAATCTATTTCTACCAGTTTTTCTTTGTGGAAAAATTTTATTTCAGCTCCTCATTATTTGAAAGTGATTTGCAGAAAAAGCGCTATTGGGAAGATGAGGCCGATGTCACTTGAGGTGAGCTGAACACGCTGTTAAGCAGATCAGAAATTAGTGTAAGTTTCTTTCATTTGGCTTCGTTTGCTGTGGATCAAGTTTGATACTAATGATAAAAACCAGATCAAGCTTTTAAAAATATTGGGGAGTTTCTGTGCAATGAAACTGAAGTGGAGAGAGAAAGCTCTGGATGTTTTATTTTTCTGATCTAAATTGGTATAATTTTAATAATTCTGTTATCTATTCAAGCCAAAGTGTGGTCTTGTCTGAGAAGAAGTATCAGAAGCTGCTGCTGACTGGCACAATAGCGATAAATATATAATACAGAAGGAGGAGAGGAAAAAAATGAGGAAGATGCTGGACTGCCCAAGAACGTCCCTGAAACATCGCTGCTTGGATGCTCCCCCAAGGGGTTTGGCTGCAGCAGGAACACCCATTGGAGTGCTTTTGCCTCAGAAACCAGCGCAGTGTTTGCAGGGTAAGGGATCATTTTATATTTTCTCCAAAGCCTTTCAGTTCTGCTGTTGCTAAGGCAGGAGTGAGCGCTGAGAGGACGTTTGGAGCCTGTGCCGCCCCAGCGCCTCTCTCTTCGTGCAAAGCCAGCCCGAGGGGACGGCAGGTTCACACGAGCTCTCATTCCTCTGCGGAGGTCCTGACTGTCTGGGATGCTCTGGGAGCTGCAGAGGAGCCTGCTGGTCTCAGCAGGAGTGTGAGTACTCGGGGCATACACGGGATGGTGCTACAGCCCCAACTCCTCCCTGACACTGGGCCGAGACAAAGGGAGCCCGAGGGAGGCAGGCCAGGAGATCGGCTCAGAACGGGCTGAAAGTGAAGCAGAGGACAAGGTTCGTGCTTCCTGTGTCCTCACCCAAGACAGCCAAGTGCTGAGGGATTGCTCTGCCTTAGTTTCCTTCCCACCCCTCTGTCGGATGTGATGGAACAGGAATTCTTCCATCTCCTCCCTCAGCGTATGACAAAACGCACTTTGATTTGAGAATGGGATGCAATTTTAACTAGAAGAGTGGAAAGCATGTCACTAGTGTAACAGCTGTAAAATTAGAAGGAAAGAAAACCCCTAAGAGACAGGAAAATAGCTGCTATTAAAGTGATAGGATAATCCTAACCTGCAATGGTGTTCTGCAGCTCGAAGCAGCTCTCTTCAGCCGGTGTCTGTCAATCCCTATCAGGATGGAAGGTGACATTATGAAGTCTCCGGATATATTTTCGTGTCATTTGGCTGATTTGTGTCATTTGATAAATTTCATGTTTGGAAAATCAATGTTCCTCACTGTGTGTACCCTTGTGCTTTGCCAGTATCGCAGTTCTGTGCTGGGGACAACAGCAGAGGTTTGTGAGAGCAGTCGCCTCGTGAGACCTTCCCCCTCCTGGTGAGAACCCCTGTTCATTGCCCAGCAGGCTTGGTACGAAAACTAATGAGATCCGTGAAGGGACACAAGGTGAGTGTTCAGCTTTGTTTAATAACATCTCTGTTATTTCTCAAGACGTGAGGTGAGAAGGAGAACGAAGTGCCGGTGAGAGGCGAGGGCACAGGTCCTGTTCTCCTGCTCGCGGCACTCAGGGGAGGGGTGTTCGCTCCTGGTGTGAGGGGCAGAGCTCAGCCCGCCGTGCTGGGGCTGAGCACGTCACAGGGCAGGGGGCCCAGCCCCGGCCCTCCAGCCAGCCCCCACCCCCAGGGCTCCCCATCTCCTCCTGAGGCCGAGCACAGGCGGTGGAGTTGAGCCCCTGGGTCCGGGAGTATTCGTCAGCGGTGAGCTGGGCCTGCGGCTGTCGGGTGCTGGGGCGAGCTCTGGGCTCTGTCTGTGCCAGGCACTCCGGTGCAGTGGTAGGGGGGCAGTTAGGTGTTGGCGGATGAATGCCGTAATTAGTCCCATGAAAGTTTAAATAGGTTTGTGCAATCAGCTGGCTTGGACAGGAGTTTGTAAGGGTTCTGTTTTAGCTCCAGATGCGAAGCTGGATGGCTTTCCCGTCGATTCTGATGACCTAGCTTAATGCGTGACTTGTTTAGTACAAAAATGCCCACAAAAATGCAGCTTAAAAGCGAATTCCTAAATGCTTGTATCAGGAATGGTGTTTGATGGCAGATAACATGTGATTAAGCAATAATAGTGTGCAGCTCTGGGCTGGCTACTTTTCAACGCACCAGTGGTGGGTGGAGGGTTTTAACAGCATCACTCGAGCTGTGCTGCACAGTCAAGACCGCATCTACTGAAGAAAAAACCCTCCATTTAAATAGTCCAAATGAATAGACTTGGTCCCTTATTGTAATTTAACTCGAGTTTTGAAATGTGTCTTTGTTATTCCAAAAAGGGAGAACGGTATCAATAACTCAGAAATGTGACATTGCATAATTAAGCGTATTTCTGGCTGTATCCATCTATCTAGCTGTCTATCAAACCCCGCAGCTTTCCTTCCCTGGAACAGCAGAAGGCTGGCAGTGCTTTCCACGCCAACGTGTTGGAAACCTTGGCTGGGCCCCTGCCATCGTAAGCTGCTGGGTGGGAGGGAAGGCACAACAAATTTGGTACCACGGCTTTACTGCCAGAGAACTGAAGAAGATGAAGTTTGTCAGCCCGTTTTTGGGGAAAGTAACCTGAAGATATTTGGAAGAAGTGAATCAAAATTCACCATCCTGACCTGACTCCTGCTGGGAGGCATTTCCCATCCCTGCAGCCAAGCTCTCCCATCAGCTGTTGGTCCTGGAAGGTGCAGAGAGGGGGAGAGGTGCCTCACTGCCATTTCTGGAGCTGGAGTACCGAGGATATAAATCAAATACTTACGATGAGGGAGCATCACGTGGGAAACACAGACTTTGAGAGAGATTTTAGTGGTAGGTTGAATTCTGGTTCTGAGACTGAGCGGAATGAAAGTAGAGCCTGACTCCGGGTCAGGGTGCTGGGGGCAAAGCAGTTGCAGTTGCGTCTCCAGGAGCAGCCGTGCCAGCCTCCGCCGGGGCCCTGCTCACCCGCCGGGGCCGGGGAGGTGGAGATGATTCCCAGGGCTGCTAAAACGGTTAAAGCTGGGATAGGATTTACGAGGAAATAGGAAAGAATTAAGTGTGGATTGCCTGGCTAAGGGATGGCCTAAGGGGAAGTATGACTCTTTCTGAGCATTTCGAGGCTGCAAACACCAAGGACTGGAAGGTCTGTCCTGCACGTCTCAGGCAGAGCTGCTGCGGGTACCATGATGATACTCAGGAAAAGGAAATTTCAGATGCTGGTGAGACCGCTTGATCAGGGTTAGGTATAAAGGAAAACCAAACTCTTAACGGCCTGGAGATGCCAGGAATGTCCGAGAACTGCGGAGACCCTTTCTTGGTCTCCAGATTTTTGATTTCCCGAGTCCTTGCACGGAGACCCTCCACCCCTCTCGGAAAGGTGGCCAGCTCTCCCTTCTGAGTTAGATCCACCTGCACGAGGACTGAAGCAAATGGAGACCAGGCTGAAAGGCTGTAATGCATTTAGTCTGATTTTTTGTTTTTCTGAAGCCAATGGGACTTTTCCATTGCCTTCCAAGGCTCTGGAATTAAACCTGCTGTGGGGCCCTCCCTTAAGCAGTTTGTATTTTTCCCCTCTCTCTTTCCTTAAATCTCTCCTGCCCCCGGGGAGCCCTGCTGCACTTTTCCCATGGCCCCTTCTCAGCCTGCAGGCCCTCAGGGGTGCGGTGATGCTCCCGGGGGTGCTGGGTGTGGGCAGTGCCCAGCACCGCCCTGCCCTGGGCAGGAGCAGTGTCCCGGCTGCCAGCCTGGGCCGGCAAAAGGGCTGGGCGAGAAAAGCGTCTGTGCTCTGACAGAGGGGGGCAGAAGGAGGTTTCTGCTGGAAACAGCTCCGCGCAGCTGATTTTGGATGTATTTCTGTTGCCTTTAGAAAAACGAAGCTCCCTGCACCTGAACAGAATTGTCAGCAAATGATTTTCGTTCCGGGGGTTTGGTGCCATTTTTCCTGAGCTGTCCGTAAAATGAACAGCAAATCTTTCCGTGCCCAGTCGAGGTGCCGAGATCCAAATCTGTCCTGGAAATAGTGTCTCTGACAGTGCTTTGATTGTGACGGAGCTGTTCGATGTGAGCCCGCACAGGAGAAGGAGCGGCCGGCCCGCGCCGGCGAGCGGGAGCTGATGGATCCTGCACGGCCGCCCGGAGCGGCCCCGCTGCCATCCACCCTCATTACGCTCCTGTCAGATGTTCAATTACAGCGACAGGGTCCCCAGTTCCCAAAGATCTCTGTTTAGTCTTAGAAGATTAAAGGGTGGCAACTATTTTCGATATGATTATCATCATTATCTCTGGGAGATTTTATACTTCAGAAGTCAAAGTCATAATAGCCCAACTCACTGCAATTATTTGCAAATTGCCTTAATGTATTTTCCAGAAGCTCTTTTGGCACTTTGTAATTTATTTATTTGCTAAGCCAGTAACACATTAAAATGCTAAAATGTCTCAGAACCTCTATGAAGCCAGTCTGGTGGGAGCTTGCATGGACTTTGCCAGCAGCCCCTATCCACCAGTAACCCCACTCTGTTTTTGTTAAAATTCCTCTTCTTGGGGCTCTCTCTGAAAACATACCTTGAAGGACTCCTCCTTTTTTGGTTGAAATTAAAGAGAATTTGTTAATATTACAGTAACTCTCCACGCCGATGGAAATGCTTATGAAAACACAGACTTAAACCAACGTAAAAAAACGATTCAGACACAAAAAAAATGCGCTGTTTCTCAAAAAATACATTTTTTTTCTAGAGGTGTGTTTTAAAGAGGCATTCTTGATGTGCCGAGGGCTGGAAATACCGCAGCGTCAGGAGCAGCGGAGGGGGGCCCCTCCGGTGGCTCCAGTGTCTCTCCTGCAGAAGCCAAGAGTCTCGGGAGAGCGGCCGGGCCGGGTTTGGGCACAGTTGGTGAACGCGGCTCTTTGGATGCTGGCCCCATCTGTTCCCTTTCTTCTTGTCCCCAGTGGCGAGTAGAGAGCAAGAGCCGCCGTGCCCTGTGCATGACATTGAAACCAACCCAAAGAGCTTCTGAAACACGCTCAGCCAATTGTTCCAGAGTAATTTACAGGCCGAGAGTTACGCTGCAATAATTGTGAATAATGAGGAAACCACGACAAAAATGGTAAATAGCTTGCAGACATTTTGGGAACAGAAAATGAGGCTAAATTCATTGAATAAATTAATTGCTATGGATTATTCTCTCAGCTTTAATCTGCTGCCTGCTGAAGGAAGTCTGTACAAATGGCAAAGCTGGTCCACAGCCTTCATGTAGAAACGGGGCTGCTTCCCACTGAATAGAAGAGAAGAGAGGCTGGAAAGGAATTTGCTGGGTTGTAAAAGCGTATCTTGCTTGTATTGCAATGTTCACCTTCACAGTTTTACTTGCCCTTTGAGATGGGGCACTTTTATCATCCCATTTTATTAGTGAGCAGCAGATGGAGGTCCTGCAGGGAGGAAAGGTGGTTTTTCCCAAGGCCACGTTGTCTCTGGCAGAATCCAGGTTGGAGCTTGGGATTTTGCAGCCCCTGGATGATGCTTGTGGTATTTTTTCTGTTTGAAGACGTCCCCTTTCTGCAAAAACATCTGTACCGGGGGCTGAACAAAACAACCCTGAGCAGATTTCAGACTTTACCGGTGAAAATGTAGAGGAAAGGAAGGAATGAGAAGCCACATCCCCCAGCCTGTTTTAGAAGATCAGTTCTAGTAAACAGGAATCATATTTTAAGAACCAGACAGATTGTCTCAGATTTACTATCTCATAGGCTAGCAGTGAAGGTGAAGCATTTTTCTGTCAGGATTACGATTACCTGACAGCGTCTTACCGTTACCAGGAGAAATGACCCTGATTTAGAAAAGGTCTGTTCATTTGTAAGCAGCTGTTGCTTTTTAATAGCACAGCTCTTTCTTACAGCTATTAGTAGTAATAAAAATAAAACTAAGGCCTGTATCTTTACTTGCATGAAATTTGTGATTTAAAATGAAGCTTGGAGAGCCTTGTAGGTCAGTCCTGGGGTTTTATAAGCTGCTAGTGGTGATTTATGTGGATGGAGACCGCAGAACCCACCCAGGTTCTGTGCGCAGGCCGTTCGTCAGGTTTTAGCTTCTGGCAGCCTTTCTGTCCCTCCTCAGTCTCGTGCCTGCTGCGGCATCCTTGGAGCTGGGAGCGTCAGGTGACAGCTCGGGACGGCTCTGCGCAATTAACGGGGCTCGGGGCAGTGTCCCTGGGCTCAGATTTATGCAGCGAACACATCCTCTGGGGAAGCTTCAGGCTGGCTGTGCTGGCTCTGCCATCCCCTGGCTCTGTCACTTAGAGCCGGGCGCAGCGGCACCGAGCGGTTCCAGGAGCTGTTCCCCGGTTAGCCCCAGCCCAAAGCGGGCTGCAGTGCAGCTGTGCGGGGCCGTGAGGCCAGCCTGCTGCGCGGGAGTTGTGCTGAGCGGAGCACTGTTACCCCGCCTGGCTTTATCGTATCCGCTCGGTCCACCAAAATAGATTTTTCCCCTCCATTTGATGCAGTTTAACAGAGCAGAGCAGACCTCCGAGTGTTGACGCTGACCGTCAGGTGAGGCCAGGGAGCTGAGGTTACCCCGGGCACGGCAAGCGCCGGGGCAGCCCGAGCTCTGGCTCTCCCGTGGTTTCCCCCCAGACACGAGGTGACCCCGTGGGTGCCCCGGCGTGGGAGCTGCTGTGCCGGGAGCACGTCCCCCGTTCGGGGCACGTGCGGGGCCTGGGGTTGGTTTGCTCTTACGGGGGACTCTTCATTCTCCTTTTCTGTTTCAAACATTGACTGAGAGTCAAACTTTCTGCCTTCTCCGAAACGACGCTGACATAAAGAAATCAAAATACGTGTCTTCTCAGGACGTGCCCGAAGCCATAGAACGGGTTGTATACAAAATCGAACTAAATAAATCAGAATCCTTTTCTCCGTGTTTGGGAAGGTCAAAGCTCCCGCAGCAATGGCAGCGACACATCGCGCTCCATTTTGCAGACGTAATGTCACTCTTTTATTTTAATATACAATGCAGTTCACCCTAAATTACATTTTCTTCTTTTAATTTATTTTCATGAAAACGATAGCATGGCATAAATCATCTTGGGGAGGTTGCTGGGTTATTTGCATTTCAGAGGTTGTTTTTAACTTTGTATTATAAAGGAATTTGCAGCCGAGAAGCTCTGGGAGGCATTAACTTGCAGTGATGGTGGTTCTCCAAAGGTGATGAACGACGTTCATTTGGCCTAGGACAAACAGCCTCAAGTTTGTGTCTTTTTTAAAAAAACTTGTCAGAGGCAAAGACTGAAAGCCAGTGAGTGATGCTTTCATCTCAGGAATGAATTCCTCCTGGAAAAGCAGGGTGTTTGGGAAAAGCCAGCTGCTCAGCGCTGTTCCTGCAGGGAACCTCTGCCCCATGGAGGGGGGTCGCTCACTCTGTGCCTCTCCAGACAGAAGGGGGTTGGAGGATTCATGGCCTGGAGGGGTTGTTGAGGGGCTGCCCCTGCTCCAGACAGGGGGATCCTCATGGGGGTCCTGCCAGTGCTCTGCCTGGGCTTGGCGCTGTTCTTCCTTACAGCACTTGTTTAATGCCACCTGACAGAGGGCAGCTGGAAGCCTGGAAGACTTTAATGAGTCTTCAGATGTCTGTTTTCTGCTAAGAAATGTGGCAAGAAGCTCCATCTTAAATTCAATGCAGCATGGAATGCTCAGGGAATGAAACTGCGGAGTAAAACGTATTTTATTAGCGATGAACTGAGGCTGCACATGAAAGAACCCTTTAAATATCTGACATGTTAAATGCATTATTTTCCCTTCAGGAGAGAAGGAGTCAAAGGGACGGGGCTGATGAACTGTGCTCATTAACCTGAGTGATGGGAATGGTATCGACGCCGGGGCTGTGCAGACTTCAAACGCGGTTACTGCGGCTGGGCTCGGAGCCCTGCTCCGGAAAAAAGGTGGAATTACTTCAGCCACTGAGGCAAGGTCTGCAGCGAGAGGCTCGTCTGCAGGTGAGTCAGGAGTCGAAACAGGTCAGGCTGAAAACGGAGCAGTGAAGCACACCCACAGCAGTGGGGGCTGGAGAGTATCAGAGCCAGCCCTGCTGCAGGGTACCTGCTGGAGGAATGAGTCCCTCTGCTACTGAACGGGGACGTGTCCACAGCTCTCTAAAACGTGGGGAATTCACCTATTGCTCCTTTATCGTAAAACCATGGAATGGTTTGGATTGGGAGTGACCTTAAAACTCGTCTCATCCCGCCCCCTGCCATGGGCAGGGACCCCTTCCACTGTCCCAGGCTGCTCCAAGCCCCAATGTCCAGCCTGGCCTGGGACACTGCCAGGGATCCAGGGGCAGCCACAGCTGCTCTGGGAACCCTGTGCCAGGGGTTTGTTTTGTATCAGAGATTTTCATGTTGGAGAAGTTTGTTACGGGGAGTGGTGTTGCCCCCCCCAAGCGAGAGCAGACACATCACCCTCAGAGCTGCAGGAGAGTATCAAACTCGGGAACTCAGCAGTATCTGAATGCACTGCCCATATTTTAGACAAAACCATAATGTTCTACACGTCTTAACGTTCTACATGTCATCGGCTGCCTCTAAAAGTGATTCACAAGCTTGTCGTAAAGGAAAGGATTCTGAAATTTGGAGGAGACGAACCTGTGTCTGTCGCTGTGGGAAACACAGGCAGTGAGTACCAGTGCCAAACCCAGCTGTCCATATGGTCAGGGAGGTGCAGGGCAGTTTAGCTCACCCCGTAAACCACAGCCCCCCTCTGTTCTGGTATAGCCATATAGGTCACAGGTTACTTTAGAGCATTCACAGAGATGCAGGTGTTATTTTCCTATTTTTCTAATTTATTTTTACGGTAGAATTCACTGAATTGACGTGGATGCGTTTTTGTACTTCCTGCTGCCCGGGGCTATCGCACGTCAGTCTTTGATCTGATCAGCTCTTGCCAACTCAGCTGGTTGGAGGTTGGTCAGCGCTTGGAGGAGAGGTTTCATAGGAATTTCGTGTTGCTGTGAGGAGTTGTTTGTGATGAAGACAGCACTTTCTGCAGTGAGTCAGTGCTGAACAACACCCCCCTCTCGGAGCCGGGGAAGGGCCGTGCTCCATCCCCAGGGGCTGCACAAAGCACTGCTGGGTTTCCATCAGCCACAGGATGGACGACTGGCCAGCACCAAGTGTGGGGCCAGTCCTGCAGTCAGATCTCTCAGAGAATCTGTTACCCTTCTCCCCATCCCTGACCTGTCACTGGGTTTGCTGTGCGTGGAGGAGGATGGAGGAGCAGATCCTGCCCATGGGCAGGGGCTGTCAGAGCCCCACAGACGCTGCTGTGGATGTCCAGCGTGTGCACAGAGGAGCTGGTACAGACCAGGGAACCCTGTAAACCTCTGTTGACTCCCACTGAAAACGCGGCACGGGGGATCTCAGCTTGCTGGCAGTAGGAGTTCTACAATGATTATTTGAAGTGTGAATATATTTTAATCTAATGCCATTACATAGGGGTTGTCACCCACCTCGTTTCACCTTTTCTAGCTGAACTGAACCATGAAGATGCTTGAAAGTCACCTGCCTCTGGCTGGTACTTAGAAGTGGATTGGAAGGATGGAGTTACAGCTTACGAGATCCAGTATTTCCTAGAGAAGAAATCCTTCCCTGTGAGGGTGGGGAGGCCCTGGCACAGGGTGCCCAGAGCAGCTGTGACTGCCCCTGGATCCCTGGCAGTGTCCAAGGCCAGGCTGGACGGGGGCTTGGAGCAGCCTGGGACAGTGGGAGGTATCCCTGCCCATGGCAGGGGGTGGAACAAGAGATGAGCTTTAAGGTCCCTTCCAACCCAAACCGTTCTACAATTCTAGGATTTCAGTCTCATTCCAGTCAGCCTGACGTCCTGAAAGTGCTGTGGGACTTGGCCATCACCATTCAAGTGCTGTGGGACTCCTCCAGCAGCATTCTGCACGTGGTGCCATTGAGTGACCCCACAGTCACATCCCCTGGTGATCCCTCGCTGACTGATCCGTTGGCGTCGCGAGGACTAAAGCTGCATCGTTGTAATTTAGCAAGTAACTACCCGGCTGTTTAGTGTATAAATGCCTCTAACTGATGTGGAAATGAGAGGCTGCTCTTGGTTTCTCATTTCCCCCGAGGTGACGGAGAGCCCCCAGGAAGGGCAAGCCCTGGTGTGACACCGCCTGGGTTACGAAGTGTTGGATGGGTTGGGGGAGCAACAAATGTCTTCTGAGCTAAAGAGGAAAGAAAGCGATGAAACAAGAGCAAAAACCAGCCCAAAACGTTTGTCAATACACGTGGCACAGCTTCTCTGAAGCCCCTGCTTGTTTATTTCGGTAGCCGTGCTGGAATGTTGCTTTTGTCTCTTTCCCCCTTTATTCCTGCTGTTAAATACGCAGTAAGGGCTTCCTTATTGGGGAAACAGAAGTTTCAAAGAGAAGACTGTTCCCTTGCCAAGGCATTCTTTCACACCTGGAGGATGGATCCCTTTTAGGTAGAGCTCTAATTTTTTTTTGAAAAATTGTGTTTCAGCTGCAATTCCTGCATGATCTCCAGGGGAGCGAGGGTAGAGACCTTAAGAAGAAATCTCTGCAGTAACACGGAGAAACACATCCTGATAACTCCTGACAGATTGATGGCTTCTTCCTTCATCTAAATCTTTATAGATTAGCGTGTCTGTTTCCTTTTCGTGGATATGTTTGTTAGCACTGCATCATCTAACCTAATCTGTGTGGGAAGTTATTTATCCAGGGGCTGTGGGGCATTTATACCGTTCACTTGTCACCAAGAGTAATGGAGAGGACAGGTAAGATAATTCCAGCTGTATTAAGGGCTGAGAGATGACTGTTTGTGTTTTGATAATGGGACACTCAGAGTGAAGGATCTGAAATGGTTTCGTAACATATTTCTGAAAACACACATTTTAAATGCCTTTTGCTCCTTTTATTCCTCTGTTTCATGAGGGGCGCCTGGGGTTGCTCTGGGAGAAGGAGACATCAATTGCCGCTTTGGGGTGGCCCAAGAGAGTCTGCAAAGGAAGTCTTCACAGATGAAAGATGTGAGGAAAGGAAAAGGGGAGGAAAGATGTGAGTGCCTGAGAGTCTCCTGTTCCCTGTGGTTTGCTCCGAACCGTGGTTCCCAGTCCCTCCTGCTGTGGTGGGGACGCAGCGTTGGGCAGGGGGACGTCCTCGGGCACGGCCGGCACCGGGACTGACGCGGCATCCCGGGAACAGAGGTGGGTGCCAGCTGAGCAGGGGCTCATTTCCAGCCCTTCGACGTGGCTGATCTCCCGAGCCCTGTCCTGGTCCTTGTGCTGCGGCAGCTCCTTTGTGGGCCGGACTCTGTTTCGGAGCTGCTGTTTCCTGTCAGGCACCGAAGGAGCCTTTCCTGCCGTCCTGCTGCCTCACCAGATGTTCTCCATTTTCTGCCTGTGCAGTGATTTCTCCTCTCTAGGCATCCTGTAACTGCCTTCATCTCACTGATTTCACAGCACTCCCGTGGCATCGAGAGCACTTTGAATTCTGGTCCCGTCCTCCAGAGCTCTCACAATCGCTCCCAGCCTCCTGTCACCCACAGACGATATCAGTGTCGCCTCTGCTCCAGCCCAGAGGCAGCAGGAGCTCCCCGAGGGTCTCCATCAGCCTCTCATCTGCACAGGGGACACCAGTGACCGTGCTGGGGCTGGTGACATTCAACGGGCTTCATTCTGACCTCATGATACTTTATTTAGACTGCTTTCTGAGTTTCCCCCGTGTGTTTGAGGGCCACTTGCTCGCCGTGACACACCGTGTGTTACACGCCCTTGGTGACAGCCCCTGGGGCCTTCCCTCCCTCCATGCCCTTCACTTCCCTGACCAAGCCCTCCTTAAGATGCATTTCATTTTTTGTTATTTAGTCTCGAGAAATTTATAAACTTCTGCTGGCTCGGTCTCCTGGGCCACCATCTAATCTTCCTGGCGATGACAACTTGATTGGTGAATAATAGATTCCAGTCTTTTCCCAGCTGCTGAATGGAGCTATAATTTCTAAATGCATCCTTGAAGACGGAACAGAGCTTGTCCTTCTCCAGGGGTTGGTCTTTAATCAGCCCAGTTGTCTTTTCAGTACTGAAAACTTCTTTTCATTGTAATATGCGAAAAAAAGTACCTGGAAATGGAACCATTTGCCTTGTATTAGTGTGTAGATTAGGGGCTCAGTGTTTTGGGTGCTGCAGAAATCCTGTAAGTGGTATTCCCTGGTCTGGAAAACTTTAATATTAAGCAGGCAAGGTAAGCAACTGAAAGGACTGAAAACAGACACAGGGGGATTAAGTGAATTGCTGAGGCATAGATCAGTGTCACGATGGAGATTAAAAGTCCGTCTCTCTGAAATCCAGAAAAAAACTTTGCTGTCGCTCTGATGGCATTTTTTGATGGGCTGTGGAAAATACAGAAAAATGAAACTGGTCCCTTGAAAACATTCCAAGTTGAAGAATAACATGAAACGTGATTTTATCATTTCAAAGACAGAGATTTTAAAAATTCACTAAAATCCCAATAAGAACTCTCAGAACAGATTTTTTTTTAGGTTATTTTGTATGTATACTTCCTACTGATATACTTGTCTTGTAGTGTTAGCAAAAAAAAGAACTTGGAGAAAGCTGAATTTCATCTTCCTCCACTGTTGTGGATACAAACAAAAAGTGGTTATGAATCGCTTTTCCTTGATAGAATGAATTTATTTGTCCATTTATTTTACTGGGGTGCCTGCTGGACTTGAAGTTGTTGATTAATGACGTGCAGGAGGTAACGCTGGAGAAATTGGCTTTTGCAGCTGTGGGAACTCTGCAGGGCTGTGGGGGGGTTGTAACAGGGACCCCGAGCAGGGCTGGGGCACAAACACTCCTGGCCAGGACGCCCTGTGGGGACTCGGATCACTCACTGCCCAGCAAAAGCATCGCTCCCGCCGTGGGTGGATATGGAAATGTGTTGGGTAAAGTCCTTGAGCAACCTGCTCGTCAGAAATAATCGTTACAGCAATTCTGCTAGAAATATAAACAGATCCAGTTTATGTGTAGGTTGTCACCACCATCATTTCCCAGGATCTCCTCTCTCTAACGAAATAATGGAGCTGGTACAGTCCAGACTTTCAAATGCAGATTGGAATAGAGGCCAGGAGGATGGTGGCAGGTGACATTAAGGTGGCTTTTGAGTGGGCTCGCTCCAGGCTGCCATGCCCATCCCCTGGCACTCTCCCACACTTGGCTGCTACCGTTTTATTTTACCTCCTTCCTCGTTCTTCTTTTTCCTTGCGCGGCTTGTCCTTTGGCACTCAGGGTATAAATTCTCCCTTCTACTGTTTCCTGACCTGCCCCTCACACTCACAATCGCAAAATCCGACTATGCCAGACAGCCGCTTCCCTCCCATCCGCGCGCCTCTCTGCCTGCAGAGCCGGGATACTCCTTAAATAGCACCGTTTTCCTGCCTGAGTGGGTTTTGTGACATTAGCAGCCTTTTCGGGAGCGCTGCTACACTTCATGAAACATACATCATCCCCGTGTTTGCCGCGCACCGATCCCAACACCCTCGTTTGTCACCGCGCCGGTGGCAGCTGCCAGCCCGCGCCACTTGCGGGGCAGGGGGGAATTGTTCTCGCTCTCTGCCTCACTCCTTCTGTCCCCTCTTTATCAGCTTCAGCGTTACAAGGCAGGAACAAATTCCTATCCGTG
The DNA here is from genome assembly GCA_013397725.1 of Rhagologus leucostigma. Classification (NCBI taxonomy): domain Eukaryota; kingdom Metazoa; phylum Chordata; class Aves; order Passeriformes; genus Rhagologus; species Rhagologus leucostigma. The sequence continues at coordinate 461,402 of VZTD01004413.1, forward strand.
TGGCTGCTCGGCTGACAGCGGCGGAGGTATTTTTGTGCAGAGAAGGTGTGCAAATAAGGGAAATGTTTGCGCTGCTCTTGCAGAAGAAGCACAGCAGCTGATGCACAGCGTCCTTTGAGATACCCGGCTTTATCTGAAGGCAGATTGCTGCTCACACAGGTGCTTCCCGAGCGTGCCCAGACCCCGAGCAGCGTGACCCACCTGCTGCGAGACGAGGCTCACTCGGCACGGCCGTGCTCCTCGGCGCTGTGGCCCAGGAAGCGGGGACGGATGGTGGGGAATTTGCGTAATGTGCCAAAGATTGGATGCTGGCGTCTCTCCTCTGCAGCCTGAGCTCGGTGCTCTCGGCAGCTCGGTGGGCAGCGCTCCCTCCCGGGCTCCGGACGCGGCCGGGGGCCGGGATGCGCTGTCCGGGAAGAGCGGCCGCGGCCGCGTTTCTGCCTGTAAATGCCCTCTTCCCAGGCTGCTGTCCTCCAGCAGGGAAGGAACTGTTTCCCTGCAGAAACCCTTGCTGTGGAGAAATGGTATTCGCTTGACAAGCCAATTTGCTGTTGAAAAAAGTCTTGACCTTAAAAAATTAATTAGTCCTGTAAGTTCGCTGGAAGTTCTTCCCTAAGTCCTGCACTGGCTGGGTCCGCTGGGATCCTTCCTTTGACTTGAGCAGGAGTTCAAGCAAATCTTCTGTCACAAAAATAACTGGAATCAATACTGCAACTTCATCCTGGAGAATGGGAAGTGTGATCATGTGGTAGCTGCAATTTTCACTCCTGATCTACTTTTTACATTGTCAGAACTGATGAAGCATTTTATGGGAGAAAAGAGAAAAACCAACAAATCAGGGAGTATTCCCCTAGGCTGATGAGTGCATGTGGTGTGATAAACTGCTGTTAATAATCTCAGTTGGGGGCAAATAATGGCTTCAGAGTAGGGAAAAAAAAGGCCACGAAAACAACCCCCAACCTCTTGGAAAAATTTCTTGAACGTAACAGCAAAATAATGGCAGTTGTTCCATGAGGCTTTGTGCGTAACGGTCCAAAATACTCCCAGGCACTGAATGAGGGTTTGGGTGCAATTACTCCTGTACATTAAAAATAGCGCTCTGCACCACAGCATGAAATGACAATATTTACAGTAACAAGTTGTTCGTTTGCGTGTCCGGGGCTGGGAGCGGCTCAGCGAGGCTGTCCCGGACAGGGCTTTGTGGGATGATGCCATGGGTTCTGGGTGGGCATGTATAATTAATTTAATCTTAAATCAATTTACAGTATCAATAATGAAGCACCTCTTAATGGACTTTCGACTGGTCAAGTGTCAAGGCACACTGTGCAGCCTGGGGGGAAAGGAGAGAGCAACTCCCTCCTTGCATAAGCTCCTTGGAGATCACTAATTAATCATTCTGTCTTGCTGGCAACTCCTTCACACCGCTCTAAGATTTCTGAAGTAACTTCCTTCCAATTTAACTTGTGCCTGAAGTTTCAAACCAGCCTCATCCTCTGAAGAAAAAAAACACCTGACTTAAGTGCTGCTCTCAGCTTTTATTACAAGAGCAGAATAGTAGAATCATAGAATCTAGAATTGTAGAACCCTTTGGGTTGGGAAGGACCTTTAAGATCCCCGAGTCCAAGTGTTATCCATTAGGGCCCTCCATGTGGTCCGTGCTGGTGTCTGAGGTCTCTCATTCACCTTCCCAGCCGAGTTCCCCTTGCGTTTCAAGGCCACGGGAAAATGACTTTTGCTGCTCCTTCCCTTTCTTATTCATTCATCATTTCCATATGGTAACTACCCAGAGTTGTGCCATGTGTTATTCAGCACAGCCACACGGAAAGCTGCTAAAGATAAAAATCGATTTTTTTCTCAGAACCAGAAGCTAGGAGCTGTTTCTTGTCACGCTTCAAGAGAGTGAAAAGTAGCACTGGCTCAGACCTGTGGGCTGCAGTTTTCCCATTCCTCATATGTCCTTGAGATATCAGAAAGTTTTCTTGCTCGTACTGGATTGAAAGTGGGAGCTTTTGAAGATCTTCTTGGGAAAACAAAACAAAAATGATGGTCGATGTACAGCCAATGACTCAATGTGAGGTCATGAGCGTGTTTTTCTGCAAATTGATTCTTTTTTGGTTTAGTAGCACCAGCCTGGGTGTCAGGAGCTGTGTGACACCGGGACCACGTGGGGGAGGTCTGGCCGGGGTTTGGCATTTCCCTGCCCTGTCTGGGGTGGGGCAGAGCTGGCTGCCAGCAGTGGGTTCCAGGAGGGTGAGGGGTGCTCTGCCTGGGGCTGTGCTGGCTGCAGTCAGGGAAGACCCGGATTCGCTGATGGATCTGTGCTGTCCTCACCTGTGAGCAGGTGTCCTCCTGCTTAGAGGGAAAGCTCCTGTGGCCCCTAAATATGAGGGTTTGGGATGTTTTTCCTCAGTTAGGAAGTTTGTTTTTTTCCCAGCTGCCGGGGTCTCTGCCAGCTAAGCCTGACCCTGGATCCCTGTCAGTGCTTCCCCCAGGGAGATGGAGCCAGGAGCAGAGTCTGGGTGTGGGTGGAGCAGCCTCGTCGCCGCCGTGAGTGGCGTTTCCAGCTCCCCATCGCCCTGGTCTGGGGCTGCACGCGTGGTGTTCTCCTGACTCCTGGGGATCTGCAGGAGCCTCAGTAGGGAAGGTTATCTGAGCAGGGTGCTGAGTAGCTTTGTCAGAGCGATGCTTTGGAGACCTGCGGCTTAAGCTGTGTCTTTTCAGAGCCCACACTAAACCTGTGGAAATGAATCACCTCAGAGAGCCTGGTGTTCCTTCCCTGCAGGACAGCTTCTGGCAGTCCCCGGTGGGTGATGGATCAAGCAGCCGGAGGGAAGATCTCGTTTGACCTGCAGGAGTGGCAGAGTGGCTGCCGAAGCGGGGCTGGGGCACCGGTGCTGGCACCAGCCCGTGCTGGGGGATGGTGGCCTGGGCACCCCGATGGTGCTGGTGTCCCCATCAGCCTGCCAGCCTTGGTCCTGGGCACCTGCCAGGAAGGGGCTGGTCCAGAACCAGGCTGGAGGGAAGCCCAGGGATGGCTGCAGGGCGGGCCAGCTGCAGCAATGTGTTTTCCCGTCTCAGTATAGTTTGTAGGTTGATGGGGAGTTTTAAAGGCGCTTTTTTTTCCGAAGAAGAGGCAAGGGGAATGAAGGTGGGGAGTAGTGACGACAAAAGGTGGGTGGTGAGTGCTTCTCATGGGTTTCCAACATGGCCAATTTCTCCCTGCACCACCCCGCTGTGGGGTTCCAACCCTGCATGTACGGCTGAGGTTGCTGCTGGGGAGGAGGGTGAGGAGGGATGGGCTTGGCAGTGCTGCTTTAACGGTTGGGCTCCACCAGCTTGAAGGTCTCCTCCAGCCTAAAATGGTTCTGTGATTCTTTGGCTGTCCCAGGAAGGGGTCTGGCAGCACCAGGCACTCACTTTCCAAACCAGGAGGTTTCTCACTCTGCCGTGTGGGAGTTCAGCTCTCCCTGAGGGCTGCTTCTGGTGGGTTTTGGGACTGGCACCCTGTGAGAACAGGCTGGATCACACTGACAGATCGGAGCTGCCGTGGGACCCAGCAGGGTGACAAATGCTCTGCAAAACACAGAGAAGCAGAGACAGAAGATGTAGAGGGAAAAAGAACATTTACATTTTTTACTTGGAGGAGTAAAATAAACATGGGAACCTTTCCCAGGAGAAGAGCTTGTTGTGGTGTCGATGTAAAGCTGCAGTTGCTGCCTGTGAGGTATTTGCAGAAACATGTCACTCTTGTCTGGTGCCGGTTGCCTGGGCACCCCGGGCTCAGCCGTCCCAGACTGGCCAAGTGCTCAACCTTTTTCTAACATTTTAGGATCAAGAAAGATCAAACAGGGGAAAACAGCTTTCAGTTCCTTGATTGTTCTTTTGCTGATAACCGAAAAGAAAACATCCTTGAGCCTACTGCAAAAGCAATATGTGGTGTTTCCACTGCGGCAGTGCAGCCAGCTTTGCTGTGCAGGATGGCTCTTTACGGTGCCGGTGTTGCCAAGGCAACACGGGTGGGCACGATGGGGATCTGGTCCCTCCGTCCCGGGTGAGCTCCTGTGCTGGAGGACGAAGCGCTCAGAGCTGCCTCGCTGTGCTCTAGTTTTTCATTCATTGTGGCCGTAGTGCTTCAGTGCAGTTATTTAATACAGGTAATTACGGGAATAATAACTCGGGAAAGGTTAAACCTGATGAACTGGGGGATGACTGTGGCTTTTGGCATTGACCTGGTGAGCGCGGTGCAGATACTTATGGGTAAGAAACTTGCAGATTCTGTACATTTTAATCCAAAGCACATTTCTGTCTCTCACAGCAGCTCTTTGATTAGTGGTGTTCACCTCGGGGTCAGAACGTGGAGAGAAAATCATCAGTCAAAGAGTTCAGGCAGCTGCTGGGGCTGGGCGTGAGCAGGCGGGGAGGGAGGAGGGCACTCAAGGCCGCTCGGGGCTACCCTTGTGTCGCCTCATTTCCCAGGCAATGGATGAGATCCCGTAAAGGGCCGAGGTGCCACGGGCTGGTGAAGGTGCTGATTTATTCGCTCCGTTCTGTGAGGCACAAACACGAAGGAGTTGTTGGGTTTGACATCCTTTGGCGCCCGCTTGGGTGATGTTATGAAAAGTGCTGGAACCAGCCGGTGGGAAATGGGGTTCGCATGCGGGATGGGAGCTGGGAGGAGCAGGAATTGTCCCAGGGAGGGGTTCTGTTGTAGCCATTAACTGTGCTCACTGCTGGCAGTGAGACAGCCCTGCCACGGTCTGAGGATCTCCAGAAGCAATAAAAGGAGGTGCTAGCATGAGGAAGGACAGTGCTCCCCTCTGTGCATTCCTGATGTCTGCAGTCGGGCAGACACCACAGAGCAGGAGTTCCCGGGAACTGCGTCCTGAGGCACGTGGTGCCATCGCAGACATTTCCTGTGTGTCCTGTATTGTCCCCAGTTAAACTCCGTAACCCGGGGAAGTGGAGCTGGGCTGTAGAGGAATGAGGATTTTATAAGAAGAAATGCCGTCGTCCCCTGGCCTGCTCTTGACCGTGCCAGTTCCATGTGGAATTGAGATTAGTTCTTTAAACTCGGATTTGAAGAGGTGGGACAATAATTCTGACTTTAGGGAGATATTGTAAAATGTGATTAATTTCCATTTCCAAAGCATTTTTGCATCTTCAGAGGGCTCATCCTTAAAATTACATATCCTCACTCATTTTTATTGCATAAGCAATGCAGAGAATAATACCAAATATTATTTATTGATGCATTTTAATGTTAAAAATGTAAATTCACTTCCACATTTACAATATTTTTTGTTTGTTTCCCTCAAACCTTCAGACACATGTGTTTGATTTTAAAAGCTTAAAAGCCTAAATTTTTCTGGCCTCAGTAGCATTAGTGAATTTATCTGCACCTGGGTGCCGAGCAAGTGCTGTGGCAGAGGGAGGAGTTCAGGCAGCAAGTTCACAGCACCTCTGGAAATCAGATTATATTGGATACAGCGAGTTAGGTGGCAAAGAACCAGCAATGCTGGGGAAGGCAGAGCCTCGTGGTGTGGCAGTGGCACATCCCTCCCTCCCTCCCTCCCTCCGTCTTCCTGGGGCTCTGCATCCCTCCCAGATCCACATCCCGCATCCCGCGGGCGGAGCGCCGGGCAGGCGCTGCCCATCCCGTCCGTGTCACAGCACCTGGCAGTGTGTGCTGTGCCTGGCTCGGGCTGAGCAGGCACGGAAATGTTTTGGAGTCTTTAGGTAACAGTGAAGTAAATTTTAACATCCAGCTCTGGCTAATTACAGAGCAGAGAAGGTCGAGTGCACTTAACATCTTTGCTTCAACTGACTCTTTCCTGTGCACTGGAGAAAGCCTCGTATCCAGCTGTCCCTGAACTGCTCAGGAGCAAAGGGAGAGGACAGAATCCCTCACTCTCCATCTGTCATCCTCTAGTTTTAAGTCCTGTTGGAATCCGCTATCACCACTCATGGCACGGGAATAGGGCAGGACATTAACTCCCACCCAGCGTTGCTTTCTGTCTAGGAAATCCAAAAGACTACGGGTGGCACCGAAGAACCCGGCAGGCGGTTCAGTGCAGGAGGCCCTAAACCCCTCTGTCACACCTGGAAAGGTCTCCGAGGCCCTGAGCTGAGCCGGTCCTGAGGATTTACGGGTAATTACTGACCCCTCGCTTGCATTCTACCACCCTGTCCTTGTCTGTACCCCTGAGCAGTGTCTGTGTTAGAACCAGTGACAGGAGATGAATGAAGTGAAGTCGGGAGGTGGGGCTGGCCCAGGCTGGGGCTCCTGCAGACACAGATGAAAACTGCCCAGCCCTGCCCGACCACGGCGAGTTAACCTGCCCTGCTGTCAGGAGGGTCAAGTGTCTGAGATAAAGACTATGCTTTGGACAATTTTTATTGCCTTTGACATTCACTGCTGGTCTATCAGCGTTCAGACACAAAAAACGTGCTCTGGCTCTCAAAATCTCTGCTTTCGGAGCCTTTTCTATTTGGTAAAGGACTTGAGGTCCAACTGAAATGAGATAAAATTGAATCATATTAATGGTGAGGGCTTAAAACCGAAAGGAGGTTGTTTATCACTAAGAAACGTTAGGGAAAACCTACCAGCCTGAGCAGATACCCGGACGAAGCAATGGCATAGCAATGGCGTTGATACCTACACGGTTCAACGTATCTCAATTCAATTTACCTTTAGAACCGAAATATTCAACAGAAGATGAAAAACTGGGACATTTGCTGAACGCACAGAAGAATTCGGAAGGGTGGTATATAACTACACAAGGGCAAATAGTGCTACCCCCCTTGATAATGAGAGAAGTTGTACAAATTAAGCATAACGAATGTCATTGGGGTGCAGAAGCATTGGTGCAATTGCTAAGACGTAATGTGATCTCGGTACGAATGTTAACAATGGCAAAATCAATGATGTCAAAATGTGAAATTTGCTTAAAAAACAACCCAGTGGCTAGATGACAGGCCCAGTTAGGAAGAATTCTTCAAAGCGTTCTGTGGCAAGAGTTCCAAAATCAATTACATCTATTTCTTTTTGGTTTAGAACTGCTGGAGTAATCTATTGTTATGTCCCTTGTTCTTGTATTACGTGAGGGACTCATTTTTTTTTTCCTATTCACCTTTCCTCTGCTATTCTTAATTTTACAAACTTCATCGGTCCCTCCCCGCTCTGCACACAAAATGATGATCTACAGCTCACACGGCTTTAGCATGTGATAAGCCATCAAATGTTGAAATAAGAAAACCATCCCCATAAGCTATAGCTTCAAACAATCCCCAGTTGAAAAATGCTGGAGATTTGCACTGACTCCAGCTATTTTGGCCAAGCAGCTCAGCCTCTGGGCAGATTTACACCTGCAATTACAGAAATAGATCTCCCCGTGTGCAGGCGGTTTGGAAAAATAAAAAGCAGCCCTTGATGTCCCCGGCAGCCAGGCCGTGCCTGTGCCTGTGCTCGGGGCAGGGCTGAACGCTGCTCCTGGGTGTCCTTCGCCACGGGCACGGGGCTGTACGGCAGGACACGAGCAGCACCAACCACGATTAACGTGAAATAACTAATGGGAGCAAACCTCTGGAGAGAGAGGTAAGGATCAGAGATAAGAGAAGCACAAAGCCTTCTGCTTGTTCTCTCTAAATGAAAGACTCCTGGTGATGAAATTCCTCCCTGTTGGTATTCCAGGTGGGGACTTTCCTCTGCGTGTTGTTCGCAGCCATTTCAAAGGGTGACTTTTCAAGTGGCTTAATGGATGTGCCGCATACCTAAATATCAATTGTTTCTTCTAATGAAACATTGGTTCTGCTGTGTTTTGCCTTATGGGAAGGGGATGTCTGAGCCTGCTGGAGGCAGCCAGCTGTTCCTGCTGTGCGCCCTGGGCAGCACAGCTGGGCTGGGGACGCTGCAGCGTTTGGAAGCTGCCACTTTCCCAGGAAAAGGGATCAGCGTGAAAATGTTTTCTTTGAAAATGAAGGTTATGGACACCAGAGTGTGTGTTTGTCTGTTCGGATTAGATTCGGAGAGGTGGGAAACTGCTTGGCTGCCTGCGGGAGACTGAGCTTTAATTGTTTTCCTTTGGTGCAAAACCAAAGACTTCCCAGTGTCTGGGAAGGCGAGGAGGCACAGGCTCACAGGGTTTATTTCTTGGTGGAGAGGATGGTTGAGTCTGTGGTGGGAGGCCTGTGCTCCTGTCCCTCGTGCCAGCTGGGCACAGTGCTGGGTTCTCTGAGTCTCCTCAGCTTGACCAACACTTCCATCCAGCAGCCATCCAGGGAAAAAATTCCAGCTGAAAATGTAGTTGGAACAGCTTTATTCTCACCAGTGTTTCCACTACAACAAATCAGCCTTTTGAGGCAGGAAGAAAGGATCTGCAGTGTCTCTGCTGGTGCTGCTCTAAGTTCCCCAGAGCAGGGGCTGGTTTGTGCCCACAGTCCCCGCTGCCAGCTCTGGTCCCTGGGCTCCAGCCCCTCAGCCCCTGCCCGAGGGTCTGCAGGTGGCCCCAGGTCTGCTGGGGAGCAAGTCAATAAACCAGCAAAACTGCTTCAATGTGATCTACCTGTATTTTTCCTGTTTCTTTTTTTAAATAACCATGATAGTGCGAGCTCCAGCTGGCAGCACACAGCACAGGTGATGAACAGCATTCCCCTTTGGAAGCTGGTGTTTTGGAGTGCAATAAAAGTAAGAGCAAATACACTGAAAATTCAGGTTCAGAGCATTCTGGCCAGTCTCCTGAGCAAGGGGAACTGGTTGCTCCTTAATTATAGATGAGGAAAGAAACAGATTTTTTGGCCTGCTGGAGATTTGAGAATCCTGGTGTTGGAACGCAGAAGCAGTTTTGGAGGACTGTGGTTCAGCAGGTCCAGGCTCTCGGGGTCCTGTGGTGGCTCTGGTCCCCGTTTTGAGCCAGAAGAGCTGGAAGCTCCTGCTTTGGATGCAGCACTTTGACCAATCCTCCCAGCCCAGGGCTGGTCTCGGGAATATCCTCTCGTGGGGCTGCTACGGGTCCGTGAACTCGGCACCCGAGCACTGCAAACGCAGGTAACTTTCTACAGCCTGCAGCAAACGCAGTGTGACAGAAAAAGGGATGTGTTGCAGGGTCTGGGCAGTCGCACCCTGATTTACGGCTTGAGCCAAATGAGAAATGCAGAAATGCCCTGATACCCGCTGACCGTGCTGGTCACTCCCAGCTCCAGCTGTGAGGAATATTCAGGGATTGCTGAAGCACTTCAGCCTCAGAGGATGAAGTATTTCAGCCTCCCTGATCACAGAGAACATCTCTAGTTACCAGCCAGAGAAATATTCTTCAAACAAAAACGTGTGCTTGCTCCGAAGGAAAGAAGCTCAGGTGGTGGGAGAGTAAGAGCTATTCTTTACTTTTTTTTTCTGAAAAATAAAACAGCCCATTTGTACATTGATTTATCAAGCTTATCCCAACTGTCTTCCAGCCAGGATTCACAATCCTGGCTTTTTGTTTCTCTACATGCTCCAGCACACAGATATGGCTTTCAGAGTGGAAATCAATACATCTGCGGGACGCCTCTGGTGCTAGCAGAGTCCACGGCTTCTTTGATTAAGCTCTACTAAAGCATAATTATCTGGAACGCCTTGCCATTTCCTTGGCACTGCTCACACAGCTTTCCAACCAGGAAGCATTTTATCAGGGCATTAGAGCCCCACACAACACATGCTGGAGAGAGAAAATTACCATCCTCGGGACAAGGCAACGTTTATGTAACATCCAGTTCAGCAGCCGAGGGGAAAGCAGCCCTGTATTTGAGCCTGCCCCTGGTTCTGGGGCAGACCCCGGCTCCTCCCGGGGGTTCTACCAGAGACCGGGATCCTGGGCTTCCCCGCTGGTTCTGGGGCAGACCCCGGCTCCTCCCGGGGGTTCTACCAGGGACCGGGATCGTGGGCTTCCCCGCTGGTTCTGGGCAGCCCCGGGGGGGCTTGAACATCGCAGGCTCTGCTCAGGAAGGGATGGACCTTCTGGGATGTGCAGGGGCAGCTGCCCTGGCCTCTGGCGGGGACACTGTGGTCCTGCCCTGGGGCTCAGCACCCCCCAAGCCCAGCCCGGCTCCCAGGTGGCAGCGGGTGCCCCTGCCCCGGAACCCCAGGCCTGCTCTGCTCCGTCGCTCCCGTTCACGCAATATGGTCATAGTAACAAAACAATTGCCAGTGTGACATTATCCTCTGGCAATCCAGGCTCAGGCTTGCTCCAGCAGGGAACAGAAGGAGAACTGTCATGTTAACATTTCAGCTGACTCCAGCCTCCCCCTTTTCTCCTCTTTTCCGAGGCTGTGTGTAAAATCCGCCTCCTCTCCCCGCGCTGCCAGATGAGGCTGCTGCACAACACTTCTCTGGTTGTGCAAACCCCTGCGCTTCTCCCCTCGGGCTTGAGTCACCCAAGGCAGTGCAAAACCCGAGGCAGCGGCTGAGTCGGGACGGTTGCCTGGTCGCCGTGGGCTTCAGAGGAGGTGGTTCAGTCCTATGGGGCTGTGCCACCTCAGAATCGTTATTTTGGAAGATCTCTGTCTGTGCAGAGTGGGCGATGCTGGCCAGGGGCCAACAGCTGTATTTTGGCCCCTTCTTTCCTGTTTGGATGATGGGTACAATCAGAGCTCGAGCCGTGGCTTGTTCTGTGACAAAGGGATGGAGGTTGGTCAGTGGACACGGGAGGGAAGATTTCCACACAAACAAATTCCTGTGGCCGCGGAGGCTCTCTGAGAGCCACCCCAGCCCCTGCCCCAGCAGTGGTGCCCCGTGCTCGGCCGGTGGCCGGGGGGTCACACAGGGCACGAGCTGCTTCCCTGGGGCTGGCACCAGCCCCACATCCACCTCGTCACTTCCAGGAAGTGATGCTCCAGAGAGCAGGCTCTTCTCTGCAGCAGAGGTCTTCGGTTTGTTTTTCTTGGGTGAACAACCCAGCCACTGAGGGCCACCTGAGGGATGCCTGAAGGTCCTGGCGTTCCCAACCACTGGGGTCACCTGGAAGAAAGGGAAGTCACTGCCGGCACCTCTCCAAGGGCTCACGGTGCCTCGTGGAAGCTGAGATGGGAGGGTCTGACAAGCCAAGCTCCAAACCACTGCTTCCAAGCAATGAAGATGTTCTCGGGCTCCCTCATATTGCCAGTTAAAGAGAGGAAAATAAAAGAGCTTGTTCCTCGGCCCAGCCATCAGGCAGCCCGGGTCTGGCGCGGATAATCCGAGGCAGCTGCCAGCAGAGGATGAGGCTCAGCACCCAGCAGGACCTGTGGCTCCCCGGCCCGAGCACCAGGACCACATTCCGAGCTCTGACTCACATTCCTGCTCCCGCCAGGGAGCCTGCAGTGGTTTTTTCAGATTTTTGGGGAATCATATTACGCTACTTTCATTCCGTGAGACTTTAAAGCAATTCTGCTCTACAGCTCAGTTCATCCACTGCAGCTTCTGCAGTCTGGACTTCCTGAATGTGATTTATGAGAAATCTTGATGGCGAGCCACTCCAGCCTGCTTGGGGTTTAAGCTTTACTGAAAATGGATATAAACAACTCTACAATCAGCAAAATGAACTAACGGCCTTTTGCAGATGTACCTCTCTGCACAAGGTGCACAGGGACTTCTTTCCTGCTGAGGTTCACTCATTTCTTGTGGACACTCACTAAGTGAGGCATCAAAAACCTGAGTGTCCTGGGGAGAGAGGGACCTGGAGCCAAAAGCAGAACTCAGGGCTCACTCCGGGATGCCGGAGGAGAATTTTTTAGTGCTGATTTCGCCTTTGTGGGTTTTTTCCAGATGGCCGACACCAATAGAAGTAGTAAGTAATTAACATGTAATGGAAAAGGGGATACCCAGGACCCGGTTTTTGCAACCTGCAATGTGCTGATGGTGAGATGCTGACAACAGCTCATGGAATTCGAGGTTTACTTGAGCTACTTCTCTTTCTTTCTGATCACACAGGCAATTACACGAGGACGATTTGACTGAGGCAGATTTGTTGTCTAGCACGGGCACAGCTGACCCGGGGCCGAGCACAGCCTCCTGTGGTGGATTAGACCCTCCAGCTGTTTTCCTGCCCAGGTCCAGCTGTGTGTGGCACCTTCCTCACGGCCCTGAAGCTGCAGAGGGCAGAGCCAGCCAGGAAAGCTCAGGGAGCGCTCTGCATCCCAGCTCCTCCGCCGCAGCCTTGTCCGTGGCCTTCGTTTGTTGTGTTTGCAAACATTTCCCAGGGGGGGGTGGGTGGGTGGTTTCTAAAGTTCCTCACTCGAGGGCTTGGGGAGCAGTTTTCTTCGTACCGGGAGCTGTGTTTGTATATGAATGCTGGAACTGCACCCAAGCAAGGCTGTCTCTGACCCCTGTGTTATGAAACTTGCCCTAAAAGCAGCAGACAGGGAGTGCTGGGGGGGTCTGTGTGGTGGGCGCATCCCCTCGCTGCAGCCGTGCCGGGGAGCTCCCTGCCCGTGCCCAGCCGCGGATCATGAGAGTCAGCACTCGCTAATTGCCGTCATCCGGGAGGAACCTCCTGAGCCAAGAGACACCCTTTAAACGGCCTGAGGCAAGGGAGCTTTGTTTGTGTGCTCCCCAGCGTGCGTCCGGTGCCTGGGCAGCTCTGGGGTAGAGCTGGCCGAGCAGCGAAGGTCAGCAGCGGGATTGCCCTGGGGCTGCTCATCTCAGCTGCTGTGAGCCCACCAAGAAAGAAAGTTGGTCTCTGTGCCAGGTGACCCTTGCATATCCAGAACAGCCAAAGAGGAACACCGGGACTCTGAGGATGATCTTCAGCAACCCCTGGTGAAGGTACGCAGCCAGACGAGATAAGAGTTCCGTAAGAACTGCTCGTGGAAAGGGAGAATTTCAGTCAGGTGTGTGAGGCTGGGAGGTACAACTGGCCCAGTTCAACAGACCGCAGCTCCTGTTTGGGAGGATACGCGTCTGCAGCAGGAGGTAGCAGGCTCTGAGTAGAAGCTGCAGTTAGTCAGCCCAGACCAGCTGAGCCCCTGCAGTGCCTCGGTGCTGATCCCGGGCCCCACCCTTGTCCAGCTGAGGTCAGGGAGCAGGTCCCGCGGGTGTCACCACGTGGTGTGAGTGACCAGGGCCTGGTGGGCATGCTGGTGGCACTGCCAGCAGCCTGGTCCTGCTGTCCCCTCAGGAACCCTCCTCTCCAGGACAACCCAACCCCCCGGAAGCCGTTCCTGCCTTTCTTCGGAGTGTGCCTGTTAGGAGCTGTTTCTGTCTCTTGCCTTGACCGCAGTGCTCGGCCAAGCATCATTTTTGGGAACATTAGGTAGTGTTTGGGATATTCAGTGCTTTAGTAGTTTCCTTCTTGACCTTTTCTCGACCCTTTTCTCTTGGGTGAGTGTTATGCAGGGAGAAATTGCCATTCCCCTTTTCACAATTTCTCTATCTGTAAGCACAGTGAGCGGCAACAAGCTCTGGTAATTCTTGTTAAAAGCCCTCGAGCCCTGAAGTGAGCCCCCAGACAACAGACTGAAAAGGCAACAATTAGGCGAGAGGAGAGAGGGACAAAAGGGATGTAAACAAGTCCTTGCTGCAAAAGCCAGAGCAGCCAGTGAAAGCACTGGGCACGCAGGCTCCAGGAGCACGGGAGCAAGAGGCTGGAGGTTTTTGGAAGTTTTTGAACCATAAGCTTAATAAATGTTAGAAATCATCTTTAGCCATGTGCTAGGTTTCTCCACTCTCAGTGTTATTTTTTGACATTGGATCTCGGCCCAGATCCTTCATTCAAAGCAAGACAAACTCTCCTAATCCTTGTTTACAGCTTGGGAGAGAAGGTACTCTGTGGTGGTTACGTTTGTGAGGGATTATTCGTTTGGTCTGCGTGCTTTCAAATACTGTTCTTTGCTCATTACAGGCAGCCAGGGACGATCACAGCAATGAGAATGCTCACAGCAACTAATTCCAAGGTCTTTCCATTTGCCAGTGGTTAACTTTCCCGTGGCCAAGTAAAAACCTTTGAAGGGGAGCCCAGAAGTGTGTGATAGTTCCGTGCAGTAGGAAAAACTCTGAGTAGCTGAAGCTGCAGAGGAGGTTTTAGACAGAAACGTTGATTTTCTTAGGGCCCCTGCAGCATCTGCTGACACCTGTGGGTGCCCCTGGGACTGCTTGGAAGTCTGTTTATGCCGCTTGTTTTGGAAGAGGCTGTGAGCATTCCAATGGCTCGTGTGGGCAGTTTCCCAGAGGGTAGGAAGCCAGCAGTGCCACACAACGTCACACGTGGTGCTGGGCACGGGCTTTGTCCGCCCAGCATTTCCTCGGGAGGCTTGAGGGACCGGGCATCCTGGCGGGCACCAAGCTGGGCACGAGCCCGCAGTGTGGTTAACCAGTTTGTTGTGTCATCCAGCTGGGAGCAGAGGCAGAGCTGAGTCCAGTGGAAATTCTTTCATGCAAGGACTGTGCTTCCGTATTGATTTTGCGAAGCACCAGTTAATATAGGAATAATAGCTGGGCGTTTATTCTTAAAAGGGCCAGACTGTTCTGCCAGGAAAACAAGGATTCGTAACAGCCTTGAGATATTTTTCTCGTTTTGTTCACAATATAAAGGATACTTGAATTAATGTTCACATTGGAATAAAATCTAAGGGGGCCTTGGTAGTAAACCAGTAAACAACGCAAGGAAAAATGGCTTTTTATGGTTGCGTAAAGATGCAAAATGACAGGGGGATTGGGAGCTTGTTTTCTTCTGTCACATCTCCCAAGAAACCAGAGCAAGCGTTCTGTGCCTGTGTTTTGTTTTGCCTTTGCCCAGGGACATTAATTATCCTCACGCGGCGCACGGGGTGACAGAGCTGCGTGTCCCCACGCGGAACAGGGGACACTTGCGGGGTAACGGAACCCATTCCAGGGAAAGCCAGGCACGGATCAGCTGTGCCAGCGCCTCGCCACCTGCCAGAGCACTTGTGGGACTGACAGAACGTGGGCCCTGCGCTGCTGGAAAGCGCGGGATAATTCCCCGGGAAACGGGGAGCAGTGACGGCACTGCCTGGGGATGCCGGGTGCTGCAGAACCGTGGCCTGGCCTTTGCTTTCTCGTGTTTGAGGGTTTCCTCTCTCCTTTCCTCCTGAAGCAGCAGCATCACACCAGGAAGTATCGCTGCTTTATTTTGAGCAACTTGGAGAATTCCTGGGAAGTTCTCCCAGCTGGCAGGCGCTGCTAACTATGAACCGAGTTGATGAGTGCCCCCCTCCCGTTCCACTGTCCAAAAATAAGAGACACACCAGACTAATTACAACGGAGTTCGTTTGTGCAGAGCAAACAGCTCTGAGGGGTTTTGCACTTGCTGTTGAATCAAATCCTTACCGAGGAAGGCGTCTTACAGCAATTGATGCAAGCTGAATGAGGATTGTTCTTCCAGCTGGTCAGTAACTACCACGAACTGCAGCAGCTCGTTGTTGTTGCACATTGTTTATCCCACTTTCTTCAGTTAGTTACGATGCACTCACAGAATCCCACACTGGTTTGGGGTTGGGAGGGACCTTAAAGCCCATCCAGTGCCACCCCCTGCCCTGGGCAGGGGCACCTTCTGCTATCCCCAGGGTGCTCCAAGCCCCGTCCAACCTGGCCTTGGGCACTGCCAGGGGTCCGGGGGCAGCCACAGCTGCTCTGGCAACCTGTTAAACCTGTTACGCCTCCTTCCCGTGGCTCCTGACCGCCTTCTGGATGCGCAGTAAGTGAGCAACTGGCCCAAGGCCATCTGTTCCCTCAGCTGCTCAGAGGAGAAATCAGCTTATGAATTCCAGTGTTCCTGTTTGTGTTCTCAGATTGTACCGACGGAAGCAAGGGCAGGAGGCAGAAAAGTGATGGAGGAGGTTTGTTCTGCGGGATATTACCCTGCTCATCCTCTACACTTTTTTGGGTTAGTGAAGATGAACATATGTAATTTTAGATTGGGAAAGATGACCTGGAGGACTGGGAGGAACAGGCAATTCCCTGTTTTCCCATCTCTATTTGTTCACCCTTAAGGATCTCTTTATGAGGTGGAACTGGGCTAGGAACAAGAGTCCAGGGTTATGCCATCTGTGCACAGCTCTCATGGCATTCGGATTATTCTGCTCATTCACGAAGTTAGGAACCACCCTAAACCCTGCCTTTTCTCGCTTCTGCATTGAGGTATCGCCCCAGTGCCTTGTTCTTTCTTCCCTGCACTTGGGAGCCAATTAAGGGACCCCCAGGAAAAAAAATGGAAATAAAAACTGCAGCCTGGACGAATCTACCCATAGAGCTAATAAAAGATCTGGTTGCTGCTTTTTAATCTGCTTTGAAGCAGAAGAAAGAAAATTCATGGACGCTGAAGGAGTTTGTCGTGTGGGCACACGAGGAGCCTCTGGAGCCCTTACGGAGAGGAAGCAGATGGAGACACTGGTGCTTGTGCTGGGCATTAACGGACACTCAGGCACGGTGCAGGACGGAGCCAGTTCTGCTCCGCCGAAACCTGACAAGGGGTTTCGTGGGTGCACGGGCAGGCTCAGCCAAAAGCCACACTTGCCATTAATTCCAGCTCATAAACTCCAGAGCTGCTACAGACTGTGCTGGAGACACAGCCACGGAGCAAAGTGGCTTTGGGGGCTTCAAGAAGCGTAGCAATGGCAAGAAAAGCAGAAAACAGCTGCAACTGCCAGGAAATGATAAAGCATCAACATCAAGATGCATCGCAGCACAAAAGTCAGCTGCTCGATAACTTTCTTGGCATATGCAGCAAGTGGCTAAATAGCTGGAGAGGTGCCACCCCAGCGCCGTCCCTGGAAGTGGCTGTCAGCAGCTCAGTGAGCATCAATCCGCTCAGTGAGTTCACGGGAACACTCGGGGACACTGCTGCAGGGGCAGCTCTTGGATGCCGTGCTTTCGGGGTGGGGGCCAGGCTGTGTGGGAGGCTGGGACACCCCTGGGGCTCGGGCCGTGGGTTGGGGACTGGGGACAGGGGCAGGAGCGTCGCCTGTGACGCTGCTGGGGAGCAGCTGGCGCCTGAGCCTGCTTGGGTTCTGCACCTTCACTTGGGTCTTCAGCTGCACGGAGGCTGGGGGGGAGCTGCAGGTCGGTGTCTGAGAAGAGGGGACATTTTCCACCAGCTTTAGTGCAGAACATCTGTGCTTCCAAAGCTCCTGAGCTTTAGGGCCAATACTGATCCCCTCTGCTGCAGCGTCCCGCTGGCTCAGAACCGGTGGGATTGCCCCGTGTGCCTGAAGGGCCGTGGAGTGCTGGGATGCTTCCATAACCTGGTTCTTGGTTCCCAGGTCTCGGATTCCAGAGCAGGAAGTGGGAGCTGTGCGCTTCAGGGATGGTGCTGACAGACTCGTGCAGTGCAGGAGCTTAAGCTTCCGAGCGGAACTGTGTCATAAAGGACAGCGAGGGCTACCCCGAAATCCAAATGCCTCCTTCCTGCCTCTGTGGATGCGGTCTCTGGGAGTTGGCTTTAGCAGCAACTGCTTTTTGTGGTTGTGGCAGAATATTCTCACCATCACCGGGGGGCAAGGAGGCAACATCCTCTCCTGCTGCCCTTCAGCACCTCAGTGTAAGGTTATTGTAGCTAGACGGGGTGAGGAAAGGCTTCCTTCGGGAAGCTCAAGGAAAGAGTCCCTGGGATTTGGATGGGGGCAAACAAAGCAAATATTTCCTTCGTGGCAGATGTTCATATAACTGCTCCGAAATTTGCTTACTGTCATCTTGCGGGATTTCCAATTTCGGAATTAATTCCCCAGTGTGCAATCTCGATTGTCAGAAACTGGGGTGGAAGAAAAACACAGGTAGGATTTCTGATAGTGGAAAAAACCCCTCCTGGCTACTGAAAAACTGACTGCCAGTCCTGTCTAGCCTGATTAGAGTTAATATTTTTTCACCTTATTTCCTCAGAAATATGACTGTTATTTTTTCCCCTGGTTTCATGAAACCAATTTCCATCTGAGATGCGTTTTCTGGGACCTCGGCAGTGATGGGACTGGCGTTGCCTCTCTAAACAGAGCACCATATGCTTCTTTCTGTGTGTGTTTGCCGCCTGCAAAACCCTCCCAGATAATCTCCCTGGCTGAGTACATGACAAAGTACCAGAAGGGCGTTAGCACACGAATGCTGACACTCCTACGAAAGGGGAGAAGTGATAAATGCTTTCCTGTGTAAAGAAAAAGATAAGGGTGTGTTTTGGGAACCAAGCTGACGGTTGCAATACCTGTGAGTATTTTTAAATTGAGGTCAGGAACGTAAGGAAAGGTAGATAGAGGCTATCATTAAATCTGCATCGGCGTATTTGAAAAACAAACACCGTATGTCACTTTCGAAGTCTCTCTTATCAGAGATGCAGAGGAATTGCATTGGGGTTTTCAAACGCATCTGAAGACGAAGGGCCTTATTTCCTCTCACACGAACTTAGCAAGAGTTACTCCCGGATCAAACCCGGGGCTTTTCCTTTTAGAAGTGGAAATTCTTGTTTTTCAGTCAAGCAAATAACAACACAAATTTCAGAGAATACACATTATTCAGCCGTGCTGGAAAAACCCACCACACGTGAGAAACGGCTCGGTAAGAAAAATGTTGCTTTTCAGAAAACCTGCCTGTCTGTGTTGGTCCCAGTTCTTCTGTGGTTTTAGGACTGTCTGTCCTTTCGGGAGTGCTGTGTGGATTCGGCGATGTTTGTCTGGGCCTGCTGCCTGCCAACACCGGCTGGAAACGAGGTGTAAGTAAACATTTTGATCAGCTTTGGTTTAAACGGAGCAGCTGCTGCGGGGACGCTCTCCCTGCGGCCCCTGGCCGGGGCAGGGACGGCTGCTCCATCTGACACCGGGGGCTCTGCTCCTGGCCCGCAGACCCAGGCACGCTTCTCCCGGAGTCCTGGGAAGCGTTCATCGTGGATACAAACCCAAGTGCAAACAGCGTCCTTGGAGTGGGAGGGATCCTGCTTTGCCCATCCCCTCGCGGCCCCTCCTGCTGCCCGGGAGGGTGTGGGGGACCGCTGAACGATGCGAACGTGGCTCAATGCATCAACGCTGCAGCAGCAAATTATGATAAATTGCCGTTTGTGCCCCCACTGGGAAGGTTTCACAATGATCATTAACCCTCAGAAAGTCTTGTGCTTCCTGTGGAGGTTTAATGATTGCACTCCGAGCTCCCGGATAAGTCACAGGCTGGGCTGTCACCGGCAGCAGGGGGGAAGGATTCCTCGCAGGAGGTGTTATTACTTTGTCAAACCTGCAAAAGGAACAAACATCACCTGAATTCTGGCAGACTACCGCGAAGAACAGGCCGGTGTTAATCTGCACGGGCACCAGGCGGGGCTGCACGGGTGTTGCTGCTCTTCTGGCTGGTCAGTCCTTTGCTAATTATCAAAGCGCAGAGATTTCCCTCCCTCGTTCATTCTGCTCAGCTTCTCCCCATCACGATCGTTTATCTCTTAGAGACACTCCCTGTGCCTGTTAAGAGCGAGGGCCGCAGTTTTACATTTGTAATCCGTGGGCTCTCGCTTCCAATTTGCCTCCTGCCGCCGTTCATTACCGCGGGCTGTGTTTACAGGAGCAACCCGAGCTAAAGCTGCCCTGCAGCTCTTCCCTCGGAGCCGCAGCCTCATTCCTAATCACCTGCTTCTGCAGCGTCCAGCATCCCTCCTCCAAGCCGCCCCTGCTTCTGCCTTGCTGTGGGTTATCTGTGGAATTGTTTAGGTGTGAGGTGCCTCTAACACCACTGGGTCCGGCTGCCAAGGCCACCGCTAACCCACGTCCCCAGGTGCCACGTCTACAGGTCTGTTAAATCCCTCCAGCGATGGGGCCTCCATCACTGCCCTGGGCGGCTGTGCCAGGGCTGGACAGCCCTTTCCATGAGGGAAATCCTCCTGATGTCTGATTGAAGTTGTCCATCTGTGCGTGCGTGGGGGCACTGATGGGATCGCCCTGGTAACCTGAACAGCTTCGCCCGGCACAGGCAGCTCCAGCAGCCAGGAAGGCAAACGTCTGTGCTGCACTGTGAGTTCTGGCGGGCAGAGGGGACAGCTGCCGTGTAAGAACTGAGAACAAAGCGGGAACGCCATTTCGGAATGCTCCCGTGGCTCCTGCGCCTCGACAGCAGCGCTTCACCCCTCGCTCCTGCCAGCCCCGCGCAGGCAGCGCTGCCCGGCTGCCGGCCCCGGCTCTCTGCAGATCCCCTCGCAGCAACAGGGCCGTTAACGGGGTTTGTGTTCCTGTAACAGGAACATCGCAGCTGTGAGGAGAGCGACAGCGAGGCAAGAACAGTCATGTTCTCAGAAGTAGACAATTACGTGTGAGATGCTCCTGTTTCCGTAAAAGACAGCAGCAGCTTAGCCGGGAGCTGTAAAACTTCTTGAGTTCAGAAGCTGCTTCATTAGTGAATAGCCCCAAAACCTCCCTGAGAAGGAAGCAATTTGGGCTTCAGATAAAGCGTTCAAGTAATTTGAAATAGTTTCATTTTGAAATTAATTTTATCGTAATTTTGGAAGGGTCAAGATGCACAGAACTACCCAAGCACAATTTTCTTGAAACCAAACACTCTGGAGAGTTTGAACAGGGGTTTTGCAAAAACAGTCGCAATACTCCCGTTGGCTGTAAGCGCCAGGCATACTAATAAGGTAAAAATTCCCTGGAATAATAGCTAGATCTAACTATAAACTTCCAAATTCTGAGGGTGGGGAGCATAATCTGCCCTGAGTGCAGAGGGTGCAGGTGAGTGGGCTCTGCTGTGCAGTGCCGGTGTGGGGAGCAGTGGAGCAGTGGAGCCTCTGCTGCCCCTGTTCTGGGCCGTGTCCCCTCCAGGGAGCCCTGCGGGGCCTCTCCCCGGAGCTGGCCTTGGAAGGGAGCCGGCTGCCAAGCCTCGGGCCAGAGCTGCGTGCAGAGGTCGGGGATGCAGGGCTCAGTACTTCTGCTCCGCAGAACACGAGCCTCCAGAAGCCGAAAAGCTGGGAAGGGAAAAGGGTTTTTCTGCTGCCCTGAACCTTTGCAAAGCTTTTCCCCTTTACTTATGTCCCGCAGAGCGATGGTGAGTAAATAGCCCCACAAAGCTGTAAGTGCTGTGTAATGCCCTGGCTGCCCAAATGGATCTGTGTCCCCCTGGCAAGCCCCTTCCCCGCAGGGAACGGCCGAGTGCCTGGGGAGTGATTGCGGATTCCTGCTACGAGCTGATGGCCCTGGCTCTGCCTTCAGGAGGACAGTTCTGCGAGCCCAGCCTGTGGATCCAGCCCTCACCCGCGGGAGAACGGGCACACTGCTGGTGTTGGGATGGGAGGGCTGTGGCAGGAGGAGGGTCTGTGTGTCACCCTGCTGCGAAGGGGCAGCAGCAGCGCCTGCGCTCCTTGCCCTGTCCCAGGTGAGTGCCATTCCTCAGGGAGCGGTGTCCTGCTAATTACAGCCTCTCCATGTGGAGCTGCTGTGGAGCAGTGACGTGGGGGACAATGAGGGCCCCGCTGATGGCATTTCCTATCCTTGTGTTGGGTTTCTTACTGCTGCTTTCATGCTCGACTCCTCCTTAAAGCTGATCTTTCTACTCCAGGCTCCTCCATCCATTTTTATGATGGTGCTTCTCTGATCGAGCTGTTGCTCACCACCATCAGTGGGAAAAAGAGAAAACTATTGGAGCCCTTCCATGTCTTGCCTCCTTGAAACTCCTGGAAGCCCCACTCAGTGCATTTGTTTTGTTATGATGTTACATCAAGGGTTGATTTTTTTAGGGACGTATTCTGCTTTGTGTCCTCGATTTTGCTATTTCGGTCTCTGGGTCACTGTGCTGCTGTTGGGATGCCACTGGAATCACACGGAGGCATCTTTGGGAGCGTGCAGGGCTCCACTGGGATGTGCCTGGGGATGGGGAGTGTTAAATCTGCCCCTTGGCACGGCCTGGACAGGGCTGCAGCCCCTCAGTCCTTGGAGCATTTATCCAAGGACAGACATGAGTCACGGTTGCTTCCTCTCGGAACAAGGACATTTAGGGAGATAATAGGTGGGAAAAATAACAGTTGATCCTGAGGCTGAAACTGGAAGCCGTTTCTGAATATAAATTAGAATGTGACCTCAAACTGTCCTGGTTCCTGTCTGCTTGGCAGCGTCTCTCCTTGCCTGAGTCCAGCCTTTGTTTTTCCTTCGTCCCTCTGTCACTTCCGTGTTGGAAGTCTCTTATTTGACCTGTGACTGGCACAAACCTGTGCCTACGCGTGCAAGGCGATGCAGCCTGTCTGGAAACGGGCACTCTTCATCCCGCTCTGTGGTGACAGGAAAATCCCGTGTTAATTCTGCAGGGGTTGGCTGCGGGCCTCCCTCTGTTTCCCATGGGCGTGGGCAGTCTGCTTCTGTGATGGAGTCCCTGAAATCTCTCCCAAGGCTTAGAAAACGGAACTTTTCATGATCCAGCACCGTCCGAATGGGAGCTGTTGTAGGCTCTGTGAGCTCCCTGCTGCTGCAGCCATCCCCTAGTGCTGCCCGGCCCGAGGAGGCCGGAGCCCGGCTGGGCAGTGTGGTGGACACGGGGAGCTGGCAGGGCCGTGTCACCGTGTCCTTCACCTGCACAGGGCGGGAGGGGTTTGCTTTCCGCACACAGATCTCTTGAGGAGGCCCCATGGAAGCAGAGGAGAAATGCAGGGCTGGCTGAGGGTCCCCGGCGAGGCCTGGGCTCGGCTCTGCTGGCCGGGAGCTGCGGCGGGCGGCGCGAAGGCAGCATCGCGCGGGAGGGTCTGGACCGGCCTTGTCAGTTCCTCGTGTCACGGAGTGTTTGGGAGCAGCAGCCCAGCTCCCCCCTCTCCTGTCACTGGGGATCAGGAGGAATTTCCACGAGCTCGTTGTGCTGGTGCGGTACAAGCAGAGTGTCAGTGCAATCAAACAGTCACCACGGCCCTGCTTAATCAGAGTGTACAGTTTATTTTTTCACACAGTAAATTTGCTATGATCTAGGTCAGTGCTTGTGACACCAAATTCCCCTTCCAGAGCTGTTTGTTAAGCTTTAAAACCCCCACAAAATTCAAACTTACAAGAGCTTTCACTCTTTCAGGTTGTAGAGTGGTCCTCGCTGGGCTTTGGCACTTGGCTCTCCAGGGGGAAAAAGTTTGGATTCCTTTTTCTGGCTTACACTCACTCTCCTTTGCTTTGCCAAGCTCAGACTCGCTTTTCCCCTCCACAATTTCATTAATCATGAGCTAGCTTTTGTTTCAAATAAGAGAGATGTGAGGAGAGCTGTGGTCAATAAGCACAGGGCAAAGGAGTAACTAGGAATATTGATTGGGAATGAAGGCCTGATGTAATAAACTGCTGTCTGGAAGGAAGGCTAAATGCACACGGAGGGCCCGGGTTGCTCTTCCCATGGGCTTTCAGAAAGGAGTAATAAATTATCTTTTTTCTTTTTCCTTTTTTTTTGGAATTGAATCACTTGGTGGCAATAGATTACCAAATCTTCTGTCATTGCAATGCTCCATGCTCCAAAAGTAGGACTTGGCAGTTTTTTTCCTCCCTGGTTCAGAGCACCAGCCTGGTGTGCTCATGTGCTGCCATTTGTTCTCGCCTACTTTCATTTTAATTTGATGTGTCACCATAAAAACGGGGTGACTGAACAGCTTCAGCTCTTGGCACACTGGGTTTAATGGAGTTGGTGAGGAAAGCAAGCAGCAAAATTTGTTTCCTTCAGCAAGACTTGGCGCGGCCCCTGCTTTGTCGGGTTGGATTCCTCGGTGCCATGTCGCATTAAGGGACGCTGTGGGACACTGGGGCAGGGCTGAGCTGTGGCCGCAGGACACTGGAGCTGCAGAGTCCGAGGTGCTGCTGCCAAAATTCCCAGCGCGGTGAGCGCCGCTGTGTCACACGGCTGCACTTGCTGGTGGCTGTAAATGCTCCCGGGGGCTCCTCTGCCCCGGGCTCCGCTCTCTGCAAGGACCTCTCTCCCGAGGAGACCGTGGGAGCTGGGCTGGGTTAGTCCGGAGAAGGCTGAGAGGGGATCCCATCAATCCACACAAACATCTCCAGGGGCTCTCAGAGGATGGTGCCGGACTCTGTTCAGGGGCGCCAGTGACGGGACGAGGAGCAGTAAGCTCAAACACAGCGAGTTCTGCCTTAGCCTGAGGAAGAACTTCCTTCCGTGGAGGGTGGCAGAGCCCTGGAACAGCTGCCCAGGGAGGGTGTGGGGTTGTCCCTGTGATGCAGGAACAGGTCCTGCAGTCACCAGTGCTGGAACAGCTGTGGCCAGTACAGCTGGGCTGGTTCCTTACTGTTATTATTATTCAATTTTCTGAGCATTTTGAGCAACGTTTCCAAAAAGGTGTCATGACAGTGAGATACCATCTCGAATTCCTGTGGCTTCTCTATTTGTCTGCAAAACCATACAGCACCTTTTTTGCTAATGAGCATTATGAATAATTAAATTGCAGCTCTCAAAAGAGGCAAGCAGACAGAGGGAGCGAGCCTCTCCCCTTGCTTCCTTGGCATGGAAGTGCCAGAGCTTCGCTGTCCATCTCACCGCTCTTCTACGTGGGAAGGCTGAAGGCTCCTGAGCAGAGTTTCAGAAGCCATCGGAGTCGGGGCACGGGGGGCCTCCATTACTGTTGTGTTCTCAGGGCTGATCTATTATTACAGCCTCTTGCACTTTGTGCAAACCAATTAAAATGAATAAGTGTACTCTGATCTAATATCCGAGTCACTTTTTGGCACACAATCATTCATCATAAATGCACATAAAACTAGAATTCAATTAATCAGCTCATACAAAGAGCCTGTCTCTTGCTATTTTTTCCTAATACATTTTTTTCTTTGAATAAAAATGTAATTGTCAGTGCAAAATATCAAACCAGAGCCACATAACAAATAACTATGGATTTGTAATTAAGCCCAATAAAGCCTAAGATGGAGTATAAAAGGCGGAGAGCTAAAATCCAATTAAAACTTATTATGAGAAATACAATGCCAGGATTTTTTTCAGGCGGAGAGCAGCGTACTCTGGTCTGTAAGAGAACACTGTTATTGGATTTGATAATGAAACCCGAGGCCTGGTTCCGTGAGTGGGGAGCAAACAGCAAATAGCAAGAGGAGACAGAGACAGACGAGGGAGGCTGTAAGGGCCCATTATCTGCTGCTGGAATCAGAGCCCGGCTCTGGCCATTCCCCCTCCTCCAGGGCTGCACTTGACTCGGAGGGAACAAGGGATTAATTCTGGTTGCCCAGGCTGGAGCTGCTCTCGCCGGTGTTTGTGCTCAGGGGAGGAGAGAGGCTCGTTTTCCACGAGTGTGGCCGTTAGTGCAGGACACCAGGGCTGGGCTGGGCTGGGCAGGAGACACTGGCAGGGACAAGGACAAGGCGGCAGCTCCTTGTGGTCATGGAGTTTGGTCCTCCAGCCCTCACTGCCAGCATCCTTCATCCTCCTGCTGTGCATGGCCCGGGCATCGGGGCTGGGAAGGGATCGGCCCCATGGCTGCTGCCTCTGGGAAAGGAGGAAAATAACAAACCTTCAGCCTTGTCTGTGGCTGACTTCACATACTGGCCTGACTAATCGTTATTTCTCAAACAGAAATGGTTACAAATATAAACTGGTTGGTTGGGTCGTTTTTCTTTCGCTTTTTCCCCAGTCAGAAAGCTTCTTAGACATGGAAAATAAATGTGTGAAGTTAGCCTAGTCTGAAAACAACTGGACTTCGTGCTTAAAATGAAGAAAAAATAGATTAGATTTCTCTTCCCAGAGTTCTCATTGTTCCAAAATAACTGTAATTATTCCCTTCTTGCTTTTTTATTATTGAGATCTTCCATTGTGTAACACGTAATTCTCTTAACCAGCAGAATATTCCTGGCCTTGCATTTTATTCTGACCCTACCCTTTTTTAAAAATACGATTATAGGTACAACTCCCGTGTGCCTATTTCACGCCTTTGTAGCGTTAATGGTCTATTGAATAATACCCAGCTGCGTTGTTTATCCCTTTTATTTTTGCTAGGGGCTCTCACTGGCTGTGCAGCTCGGCGTTTCTCCCTCTCTGTGACTCTTGTGTGGCACTGCATGGGGAAGCTGTAAGGCAAAAGGCATTCACGGGTTAAATACCGAAATCTTCTGCAGCCAAAATTTGAGACGTTCTTTCAAGACAGCTCTTCCGTGCCTCTGAGTGTCTGAAGTGGTTCTGAGCTCCCGGGGAAGCGCAGCCGCTCCCGGTGCGACCTCGGAGCAAACGTGAAGGAATGAACAGTCACGGGCACGCAGACGGCTCCAGCCGGCCCCAGCTATGAGCAGCTCTTAGGAAATCCTCGATTAGAATTCGCTCATGACATAATCCCTCTTTCTTTTTCGGCTTTTATTAACATCACCTGTAGCAAGCAATAGGGGAATGAGGTGAGTCTTCTCACTAGATGGAGAGTAAGAGAGAAAAGGCACCTGAAATCAGAGAGGGAACAAGATCCCGGTTTGTGTGGCTGAATTCGAGATGGGAAGAAGACACCCTCTTTGAGTAATTTGGTATTTTTTGTACTGAAACAAAATACTGAGCAGCCAGCCTAGGCACTGTCAAACATAGTTATTTAACATAAGAGGTAAATAACAAGTACTAAAGTTGTCTGGTGGAAACAACAGCAAGCAGTAACTCTTGGATGGAGACTGAATCCCAGCGTTCAGCTCTTTGTGCATTACAGCCACATCCACCCCGAAATGTCTTCTGCCATCTATTAATTCACTTGCCACACATCCCCTGTCTCTGAATTCTGACCCTCATTTAGCAGCTCTAACCTCAGCCCGTTGCCCTGGTAGTTAATAACGTCCCTGTGCAGGTGCTGGTGACGTGTGATCCATCCTGGCTCCGCAGGCTCTTCGTTAACAATTAACAGCATTAACAACACTCTCAATATCGTGTCAGCAGCTCGCTCATCACTGTGGGGCTGTGAGGGGCTGTAATTGGAACCATCTGTTTGAAGGTTTCTGTTCTCTCCAGCTTGCTGGTGGGACTGTCATCTCCTGCTCAAGCAGAGTCCGTGGAGAATAATTCCTTCCCAGTATCCCGTCTATCCCTGCCCTCTGGCAGTGGGAAGCCATTCCCTGTGTCCTGTCCCTCCAGACCCTCGTCCCAAACCCCTCTTGACCTCTTTTGGAGACCCTTTACGCACTGGAAGGGGCTCTGAGGTCTCCCTGGAGCCTTCTGTTTCCCAGGTGAACAGCCCCAGCTCTCCCAGGCTGGCTCCGTGGGACGGGTATTCGGTGCTCAGCAGTGACTCCGTCGGGCTGAGCCGCGGTGACTCCCGTGCTGGGAAGTGCGGCTGGTCCCCAGCCAGGCCAAGGAGGTGACGGGCGGTGCCTGCCCGAGGGGCTCTTGTGACCATGCAGATGAGCCTTCCCTCAGCTGGTCGCACCACTGAAAACAAAAGGTTGGCTTAGATGGAGTCCTTTTCTCAGGTCTCTTCGGGACGGAGGGAAGCATTCTCCTCTCTCCTCACAGGTACCAAAGGCATCCTCGGGGAACTCCGGAGCTGCTCACGGAGTGCCCGTGGGTGGGGAACGACCGCTGGGAAGCACTGGTGGCCTTGGCACCTCGGGGGATGCTCTGCCCTCCCTTGGGAGAACGCTCGTGGCTTCAGCCCCAGGCAGCTCCCAGTGCCGGCGCTGCCGGAGCATCCCCCGAACCCCGCGGAATTACGCCTGCGAGCTGCTTCTGAAATCAGCCGCACACGTTCATATTAACATGCAAATAAAGCAGCTTCAAATAAACCAAAATATGAAAATGTCTCTTCATTAGGTTCGGGTTGATGGCATAATTGATTTGGGGGGGTGCAAGGCTCTGATTGCCTTCCTGACTCTGAAGGGATCTGCAACAATCACGCTGATAACAAACCATTAAACATATTCTATTAAATTACTGGTAATTCCGAATTAGCTCAATACTGCACATGGGTTCATTTAATTTTTATGTAAATTCTATCCCCGATTTTGCAAAGTCTTAATAGTTTAACAGCAGATTAGGCTAAATTATTTTTAATTGAATTTTACGTGAATTTTTTCCTTCTGCCTTTAAGTAACCCATTCATAGAAGTTCTTCTTTCAGACGTTGTGCACAGAGAGAACTGGATGCCAGCGCCAGCTCTTCCAGCTTCACTGTGGGCCACCGTGCCCACTTGGATTTGAAATCCAAGTAAATCCAAATGTTGCTCACTTCATGTGGGATGTTCAAATCAGGAAGGAAATACTGAGTTTGGAAATAGAACTAGAGGACAGCAGAGGAGGGATCAAATTTGGGAACACTTTTTCTGGGCGGTCAGTACCCTGAGGGTTTGGGCCATTTTTTATCTTCATCGGGTGGATTTTTTCATCGTTGAGATTCGGATCAGAATTCCTTACCTCTTGTTTAGGTGACGTGCTGGATTTGGACTGTTTCTCACTGACCGCTTGCTTAGAAACCTTCAGCATCTGAACTGTGCCTGAAGGTTGGTGTTGCCAGGATCGATATCCGTGGGCTCCGTTTGATGTTCCCACGTGGCTGCTGGCAGCCCTGGAGTCGGGAGCGGACACCAAATCCGTGCCTTCACGAGGCAGCACTGGCGGCGCAGCCCCTGCTGTGACACCCTGCGGAGCCGTGGGACAGGGACAGGCGGCATCTGGGGGTGGCGATGCGAGTTATTCTCTTTGGTTCTCCGAGCTTTGCTTTCTGTTTGTTTTTGTCTCTCCTTTTCTGCAGTTATTCTATTAATACAATATTTTAAACGTCTTAACCAAAATAATGTCAAAGGATTTCTCCTTGGGTACGCGTGCCAACAGTAATCGCTGCTACGTCTGGAACGACTGGAATAAAGGAAGTGTCTCGCTGCTAGCGATCCCTCATTTGTGCTGAAGTAATTTGTGCAGTTATTTCAACTGATGCTTGGCTGTGGCGTTGGATTCTGGGATCCAAGCACGGGTGGGGAGAATGCCCAGCTGTTCTGCCCCACGGCCGCGGTGCTGTCAGCCCAGAGCCTGGGAGCACTGCGTGCTTGATGGGGGTCGTTTCAGGAGACCGGAGCTCCCTGTAGTGGGAATGAACCGTGGGATTTACACCTGAAGGCACCCGAACCCCCTGCTATGGGTCCTCCCGCTTTTGCCTTTTTCTTTTTGCCTTTGTGAGAGGGAATCTGTGCTCAATTCCTGTCCGAAAGGCAGCTGGGATGTCAGCTGGCTGAACTGGGGGGGTTTGGAGTGGGGATTTTAAATAACCTCCCGTATCAACCATGGAATCGGACACTTGTGTGGGGCTGCAGCTCTAACAGGGCTTGGGCCACAACTTTGAAATAGTTCTATAAATGCCTCTGAATTATTCAGCGTAAAAAGGCCCCTAATTATCTTAATTGACCGATGAGTCAGTCCATTGAAGGCACCTGGCACTGGAGTGAGCCAGCGGGGGCCGGGGAGAGCCGGGCCCTGCCGGGAAGGGGATGAGAGGGCTGAGAGGATGCAGCGCTTCAAAGCCTTGGCCCGAGGAAAGCTTTGTTGTCCGAGGTTTGTTTCTTTTAAACATTTCTATTTTCGAGAGTTGTTTGGAAAGCAGAGGACGGTTATTTTTAGATCCATTTAGAGCGTGTTTTTGTGCAGCTCCTGTTTCCCAGCTCCATTAAGAAGCTTTCCGGGGAAGCCGCTGTGTCCCGGCGCTCCCCGAGGACGCTCCTGAGAGCCGGGTGTGCGCAAAGCTCCGGGAACGAGCGGATGGACGAGCCCGTGAGTCACGGCTGCCGCCCTAATGCACTGCAGAGGGGTCCGTGCTGATGGGTAGCGGGGCTGCATTCCGGCGCAGAGCCTCCGGAACCTCCGGGAGCTTGGGGCTGAGGGGTTTGTGCCATCCCGGGTACCAGAGTCCTGCTGATTCGCTGGACCTGGGGATTTGTACTTTGGTCGGCTGGTTACCAGGAACTGGCTGAGGAAAGATCGGTTTGAGGTGTATGTAGATAATATTTTGAATGTGAGATATGTCCTAATGCAATTCTTGTTTTAAAAAGAAAAAATATGAGTTTTGAATGGAGTCACAATAAGCAGAATATTTTCAAATCTTCAAGCCAAATCAAGGTAGAATTTGCTTATTTTTCCTCAGGGAAATAAATCCAATTTTAGATGAATTCAAAACATCAGTTGCATACTTTTTAATCACAAAGACTTCTGCAGACTTGGACAGAAGAAATTGTTTCAGGTGTCCTGCCCAGCTTAGTGGTAAGGCCTCACGTTCCGTGCCTCAGTTTCCCCTCAGGAAGGCGTCTGGCAGCCAAAGGCACCACGTAGCTGATGTGGATGTGGGTGTCCGTAAGGATCTCCTGCACCTTTAGGGACTGGCTTTGTCCTAATTGCTCCTTAATTTCCCCGTCCATCGCCAGGGCTATATTTTGCCTTTTCCTGCCCGAGAAGCATCAGTATGGAAAGCTGTGAGTCTGNCCAGAGCTGCCCCGGGGATGGGTGGCCGCAGCTGCAGCCCAGCCCCAGTGCTCCGTGCTCCTGAGGAACGACCCCCCCTGCTCCTGCAGGGGCTGGGGGCTTTGTTCAGCTGGGCATTTCCAAAGGGAAGTGGGAGCAAACCCTTGGACACTCGTCCCGAGTCTCCTGCTCGGTGAGTTTTGGGGCAGGGCAGGGGCTCGGGGGGATGAGCCCGGCTGGGCTCTGGCTGGGAACGTCCCCTCCAGCAGGGCAGGTAAAGGTGTTTCACACCCTGCCAGAGGGGAGGTGGCGGACTCAGGGGAGACGTGAAAACGTGAGCAAACACAGGCGCTTCAGGAGGAATTTTTGGCAGATGCATTTTTCAAAATAAATGTGAAAATATATAAACTAACTCGGCAAAATGCAACAAGCTGTGAAGATTATCGGATGGACAGGAGGAAAACTGACTTTCTCCAGCAATAACCAAGAAGTAAAGAGTGAACACCAAAAGACCCAGAGATTTGGGAACACGATGAATGTGGAACTTAATGGGTTTGGGGCTATGTTTTGCCTTTTCCTGCCCGAAAAGCGTCAGTATGGAAAGCTGTGAGTCTGTGGAAGCCTGTGCTGAGTGCTAAGTCCTGGTGCCTGAGGGCGTTGGCAAGGGCTGGATGTTCCCCGCAATGAGGAGGGGTCACAAAAGGGTGTCGGGAGGGAGTTCAGCTCCTGCTTGGTTTGAGTGTGATGTTTAGCTGGCTCTTGCATTTGCTGGGCTTTTTGTTGCAAGCTTCCTTTGTCGTTTTTTTTTTTTTGGCTTTTCAGTAATTTTTTAAAGCGTTAATTAGAGAATTAGGAACACTCACGTCCCACACATCAATTTGTCATGTTCTGCTTTGCCACAGTGATTCCAGTAAAGGATTTTATAATCTTCCTGCGATGCAGAGTCAGTTTAACACAGACACACCTAAAGCAGAAACGTGTTATTTCATTACAAAGACACAACTGGAAATGTGAAAACACAGCGAAGTCGTGCACAGGAGCTTGTTTACAAATGGGAACACCTTCCTACGGCTGTAATGAAACGGGGATTTTTCGTGGAGTTAATTTTTGTACCTCGCAGTCTGTGTGGGTGGGATGAGCAGAGGGGAGCGGTGTCCCCCCCGGGCTGAGGCTGTGCTGCCTCAGTGTCAGAGGTTTTCTGGTTTCTAAATTTGCATCCGTTACCTTTGAAAGTAATTCCAGCAGCTCAGTGTAAAGGCATCTTCCCTGGCAGCTGTCTGTTAACTGGTACTCGCAGGTACCAGGGCGCGGTACAGGCCTGGTGGGAGGGGTGAGAGTGAGGCACGAATGTGGTTCGCCGTTCGCTCAGTCTTCACGTTTTATGTCAGACTTTTAATACAATTTAATTTTGCCATTAGTTTCTAAAACCTGTCGTGTCTGAAATCCCACATATTAAGAAGGCCTGTTTAATGATGATATATCCAATCTTTTCTCCCGTTGTGATATTAATTCTTGAGAATGAAAATTAAAAAGAAGCAGTGAATGTTATTTCAGTAAATTTACTGGAAGCAATTAAACTACAAACACGTTTTTTATGACTGCAGAGTGTAGCCAGTATTAGGAAACATAATTTTTTCCTCTGCTGACTATATTTTCCCCTTCAAGCAGAAGTTGAAACTATCTATAGAAATTATGGTCTTTTTCAGAATTTTTCCCTCATCTAATTGAGTGTTGCTTTTGTACTTGTATCTTGCACAATGTTAAATCCCATCCTCCGAGCCCGAAAATCTTCTATAGGTGTGAAGGTCATTAATTTTAATTCAATGGAGCTTTTTTACACTTGCTAGAGAATGAGGATTAGTCTCAATGAGTTTCATTAAATAAACAGAGCAAATTAAAATTTATAATACAGCCCAGAAGAGATGAGAATCATCTCATCACGCGCCAGTTAATGGGCAAGCAGGACCAGCCTGGAGGGGATGGAGTGAGGGGGGCTCGGTGCAGAGCTACAGAAACCTCTTGGTGACAGGGCAGCACCTCGGGAAAGACGTGGAGCTGCTGGGAGCCCCTCTGGAGCCGGGCTGGGAGAGCTGGGGAGTCCAGCCTGCAGAAGAGAGGACTCTGGGGGGGACTTAGCTCGCCTTGCAGGGCCTAAAGGGGCTCCGGGAGAGCGGGAGAGGGACTGGGGACAAGGGATGGAGGGACAGGACACAGGCAATGGCTTCCCACTACCAGAGGGCAGGGATGGATGGGATACTGGGAAGGAATTGTTCCCTGTGGATGTGGTGAGGCCCTGGCACAGGGTGCCCAGAGAAGTTGAAAAGCTCCAGTGCAAATTTATTCATAAGGTTTGAATCGTTTCCCTTCAGAGCAGCACACGCTGCTTTCTTCCCGGGTGCCGGGATGTGTTTTATGGATCAGCGACTCCTTCCCAGTGCCACTGCTCCGAGGCCGGGGGGATGCTGGCCAGGGGGATGCTGGAGGAGGATGCTGGCGGGGGATGCTGGAGGAGGATGCTGGCCGGGGGGATGCTGGCCGGGGGGATGCTGGCGGGGGGTTCTCAGCGCTCCCCGCGGTCCCTCGGCCCAGCGCCGAGAGCCGCTCTCTGTGCTCAGGATGAGCCAAAGGCTCCTCTCGCCCCCGCTGCTGGTTCGCGTTGCCTCAGCCGTTCCGAGGCTGATTTCTCTGCCTAATGGATCCTCTTACAGCTCCTTTGTCCGCTGAGGGGTTTGATGGCTGTGAAAATCAAAGCAGTTAAATACCCGGGATTGGATTAGCGCTGCAGAGGCCTCCTTCCAGTAAAGTCTACACCTCCTCCATTGCCAACCATCCTTTTACTCCAGGCTGGCACGGAGTAGCTCCTCTAAGGAGCTCCTTTGCACTTTGTCTTTGGCATCTCTGGTTTAGTTGATTAATAATACGCTGGACTGCATGCAACTTCTTTCCCACTGGGAATTCTTAAATATCCATCATGTGGAAAGGTCTTCCAGGACAGTATTTTGGAAGCAGTCACTCTTGCTGCTCAGCGTGGGGACAGGCAGCAAACTCTTTGCCGAAATGAAAAGATAAAGTCTGTTGGTGGCTTGACTTCAGCCTCTTTAGGCTTGAAAAACATAGTTCCGTGTTTCCGAGTGAAGTTTGATATTCTCTGTAAAAGAAACGAGCCGGTACGACTGCAACAGCTCAATGTCATCATGGAATTTTTTAGTAATGACGTTGCTATTCCTGGAAAATAAATGGAGCCCTCAGCACCTTTTCTGTGGGTGACATCGGAGCAACATCTGTAATTCTGCACCTCCTCTGGCGTCGTTTGGGAACTGCTGAACCAGCTCCCAGCTAAAGCAGCCTTGGATCAGCAGCTTGATATTTATATCTTGGCTGGGAGCGTGTGTTTGCTGGGATCATTTGTCTCTGCAGAACAATAGCTGTAGTACATGAAAATACATTTTCTACCCTTCTCCTTCGCCCCCGGTGCTGATGTCACCTGAGCCGCCCGTCCTGCTGCCATCTCCATTGCAGGGCACTGCCTATTTCTGCAGTTTATTTTTCTTCTTTTTTTGTTAAGATTGAGAGGAAAAAACCAAAACTGTGGGGTTTCAGCTGAGCCAAAAGCTGGGCCGGTCCTTCGCTGCTTTAGGACTGCGTGGGTTCCCCCCAGGCCGGGGGGACGAGCTCCCAAGGAGGGGCAGCGGGCACTGCTCCCCCAGGGACAGGAGGAGGTGTGGGAAATGCCCATTTCCCAATCGCCCACGAAAGCAAACTCTGAGCCCCAGCTTCCCACGCTGGGGACACTGAGCCCCGCCTGGCAGGACACCACAGGATCGCCGAGGCTGGAAAAGGCTCCAAGATCGAGCCCAGCCTTTGACCCCTCACCACCTTGTCCACTCCACCAGACCCTAACCCTTGGCTTTCATCTGGCTTCAAAGAGTCCAAATTCACTT
This sequence comes from Rhagologus leucostigma, assembly GCA_013397725.1. NCBI lineage: Eukaryota > Metazoa > Chordata > Aves > Passeriformes > Rhagologus > Rhagologus leucostigma. The sequence goes on from VZTD01004413.1 coordinate 495,634, forward strand.
TTTCAGTAGAACAAAATTTTTAAATAATTAAACTGTAAGTTTGGTGAATCAAAACTATCGTCTGAAAATGCCAAAGCAAACTGGTTTGAGTTTGTGAAAGATTTTTAATGTTAATCTAGTAAATATTTTGATCAACTTGGATTTGATTGATTTGATTTATTGGTTCTTGGGTTTTTTGACATAGAAAGGGACAGAGAGTTTCAGCTCAGTTATTCGCTGAGTTCCAGTTAGGTTTTAGCAGTTTAGTGCTGGAGATCTATAATCATGTCCAAACGTTTCATTTGCAACAGGTAAATTTTAGAATTTATTCTCGTAGTCATAAAACAGTTGGTTGACTGGAATGCAATTATGTTGTGTTAGTTTATTTTTTGTCTGGCTTTAACTTGACCCACTGAGCAATTGATTTGCTGCATCAAGTCTCTCTTTGTCTGGCAGGAGAACAGCATTTGCTCCACAGCAGGAGACAACCGTCAATAATCACTAATTACGAAATTTTAGAAATGCAGATTTGTTTCTCTACAACTGAAATAATTTTAACCAGAGCAGTCTAAAATACGCAAGAAAGGAAAACTTAGAAGGGACGAAACTGGGAGAAATTAATTTTTGCAGGGTGACTCCTGAGTTTTGGCTAAGGTGGACAGAGATCTTCTGGGACCTTTGATTAAGCAGCTTCAGCCTCAGGGAAAGTGAGATGTGAGGAGCAGAATCGGCTCATGTGATAGATGAGGTTTCCTCACTGGGATGGGCTGTCCAAGGCCTGGTGTCTCTCTGGAGCTGTGGGCACCAGGCAGGAGTCGAGATCTGGAAAACTGTTGGAAAAAAGGGTTTTCTGGTGGAATTCCGTGGGGCAGGTGGGGGAGCGAACAACTCTGCAGCTGAGGTTGAGGTGGATTCCCCATCCCTGGCCTTAGAGCAACCTGGGCTGTTGGAAGGCGTCCCTGCCCATGGCAGGGGGCGGAACGAGATGAGCTTTACGAGGTCCCTTCCAATCCATTCCCTTTAATTCTGAGATAATTAAGTCATTAATTTCCTTCAAGTATTTAGATATGCAGACTGGAAAGCAGAAACCTGGGTGCAGCCTTTCCAGTATTGTTTGAAGATGGATTACAGGTTTTTGGCCTCTTAAAAATGCTTCTGTAGATCTGAGCAGATTCATTCTTGGCATGACTCTGTTAGCTCACAAGCGTTATTATCGAGAGCACCGAAATGCCAGCAAGCTGTGGGTGACAACGAGCCAGGGACGTACAACAGAAGTGATTAAGGAGCTTGAGGAACTTAGAGGGAAAGATTAAAAGAACAAAATGTTTAAATTGGATAAACAGCAACAGTGGCTGTGATAATCAGCTGCTGGTGTGTGAGGGGTGCTAGTGCCAAGAGCGTAATTTTAAAAGGGATTTAGCTAGAAGTGGGATAAACTGTGAGATGTGGATGAGACTTTTTTCTTTTAATCTTTGGAGCTGTTAGAGAACAGGGCCAGCTGGGAGCACGGCATGAAGGTGGGTGCACGAGTGGGGCGCACCAGTATTTAATCCTTCACGCAGTGCCCTGAGACTGCTCCTGCCGCAGGAAACCCTGCGCTGGCTGCTCTCGAGGAAGGTTCCTTTTCCTGGTTGTTTTCCCAGTGCAGCCTTAGAGGCTCAGCTCTGCACAGACACCTGTGGAGGTGAGCGGAGCCTCAAGTGCCTGCAGCTGCTGTTGTAGGCTTCAATGTGACAGCACAAAAATCTCTTGCCAGAATAGCATTGTGGTACTCATAGCATTGTGGTGATTCATCAGAAACTGCCAAGCTGCCGTAAAATATCCATTTCTCCTGATCTGATATCCAGTGCTCACTGTGAAAGAGCAGTGAGGAGGGCAGGGGATACTCTGCGGCACCTGAGGTCTCACAGGAATGCTCTGGTGGGAAGCTGTTAAACTGGGGGAGGGAAATACCCTCAGAGCCCATAGATCCTGGCCGGATTGGCTTCATGGGTTACCCAATAACATCAGCACAGGATATACCCTGTGCATAGAACGAGGCCAGGCCATCCTTCCCGGAGACTGCCTGGAGCTGCAGCCGCTGGATTTTGCTTCCTTGGCACCTGCCCTGGCGCAGGGAGGTGCTGCTGGTGTTTTAACCAGTGGTTTTAATGAAAGGGGACGTCCTTGGGCTGGTTCTCTGCAGAACGTAGGGGAAAAGCTGTTTGTCTCTGTGTGACAACAAAGCCCTTTACAATTCCAGTGGCCGTAGAGGGAACACCATTTGGCAAATAAACTTTTATTGCTTGGAGTGTGATCAGAGCGCTCTAAAAAAATGTCTTGGACAGGTTGGTAGCGGAGCAGAGAGGCTTCATAGTGTTGCTGTGAGGCAAAGTGGGGAGGAGAGAACAACTTACATGGATTTATATCTCTTAGGGAGAGCTTTTTCAAAGAGCTGGGTCTATCCCTGGGCACACAGGCTCTTTCAGAAATATTTAAAGGCGATAAATTCCACCAGAGGCAGGAAACCCCCTCGTGGCTTTGCTCGTGGGAATGCACCGATGGCATTTATTCGTTCAGGTGTCTTCCCAACACATTCCCGTGCTGGGAGCTGGGCTCCATCAAACCCCCAGGGGCAGTGGGAGCTGCTGCCCTCCCGTCTCCCACAGGCTGCAGCCCCAGGCTGTCCTGCCCCGGAGCTCGGAGCTGCTGGAGGCAGGGATGAGTTCAGCTCCTGGGGACGGCAGGGTGGTTGCCCCCTCTGCCACCGAAGGGCGCGGTTTGGGGCCGGCCTGGGGCCTTTTCTCCGTTCCTGGTGCGATTTGAACCTCAGCAGTGCCCTGAGCTGGCACTTTCTGCAGCCACTCGCTGTCCCCGGCCCCGGGACGTGCCTGTGCCTGAGCCTGAGGCACACAGCGGGTGCAGGGCAACGGGGTGATGCTCCCACTCGTGTACGTAACCCCCCTAAGTGGCTTAGTGCTGGGGAGGGAGCCGGGAGCGGGGAATGGGCTGGTGGCTGAAGGGAAGGGGCTGTGCCCGGCTGTCGGTGGGTGCCAAGCTCTTGCACGTCTGACGACTGCACCTGCCGCAAAGTTTACGGGATCTTGCCCCGTGGGGTCAGGGAGCTTGGATGAATCACATCTTCAGACCCAGAGGGATCAGCACACTCCGTAACGCCGTAATCAGTCTGGGGAACGGGGCTGTGCCGCAGCTCCGGTTTGGGTGTCCCAGCGGTGGCGTGGGGCTGAGGCTCTGCCGAGCCCCCCGCCCGTGTGTGGCAGGCAAAGGCCGGCGCTGCCTCCCCCTCGGCGGGGCTGCCTGGCTCAGCACGGCCGTGCAGACAGCATCTCAAAGCAAACTGTAATCGGGATTCTGAGCAGGGTGAGATGAGAATTAGCTGCCTGTCTAGTGCTTTTCTGTTTATCTCCAAATGTCAGCACTCGGCACTGCAAGTTTTGATAGGAAGGCATCCGCTGCTCCCAGCTGCAGAATTAGTGAGGGAGAGAATGAGGGTGTGGGGAGGGAGGGGGCTGATTGAATCTGGCTGCAGAGACAGCAGCTCTGGAACACGCTCACGGCAGGCCCAGAGGAACAGCGAGGGTGAGGCCGGCAGGAAGGACTCCTGCCCCTCAGAAAGTCCTGTGTTGCCAAACTCCTGGGACGGGGCGGAACTCAGGGATTTCTGCACCTGAACTCGGAGCAGGGAAGGCTCGTGGGGCTGGGGACAGGAGCTCGGATCCACCTTCTGGCCCTGAGCTCAAAGCTGCCTTCTGGAATATCAGCCACAAGTGGCTGCTGGAGCAGGAGGTGGGGGGGTCCTGTTCCTCACTGATTCCCCGTGCCTTCGCCGTGCCTTACCCTGGCAGTGACACATTTACACAGCTTCTGGGGGAGGCTTGAGGTGATGTCAGCAGCCTCGCAAGCCTCCAAAAACGTGAAGTAACGATTTCACAAGGTTCCTCTGTTGCTCCGGGGAAAGTTCTGGTTGCGTGTGTTTGTGCTGTGTCCGGTGCACGCTGTGTGCCAGGAGCGGGTGGAGGATCTCTGATCGCTTAGCCCAGAGCCGGGAGCTGGTGTTGGGTAACGTGCTGCAGTCCCTGGATGTGCTGGGAGCTGCGGCTGTCCCCTTGCAGACGCCACGGCCCCGTGGGGACCTGGCTCTGGCTGTGCCAGCGTGAGCAGCTCCAGACCCGCTCTCCCAGAGCTTTTCACAGCATTTGGTTGCTGTTCTCACACACACAAACCTCATTCCTCTCCCTGTGGTTTTCAATCCCCACTCCCAGTGGGCTGTTTTATTTTTAATGCCTGTTCAAGGCTGGAACTTTCTCCCAGGCTCTGCGATCCCTGGTACCACCCCAGCGGTGCTATTTTTAGCGGGAGCTGAGAAATGCCAGCACAGCACTGAAAATTTTATCATGCCAACTGTGCAGCTGTATCTTCTCAGATCTTTGTTGCGTCACCGAGCTTCAGCTCGGGCCCTTCTTTGCTGGCTCTGTACTTCATTATTTACAACAAGCATTTTCTGGCCCCAAATCAGCCTCTCATTCTCTCAAATCACCAAATTGCTCTGAGCCCCGCTGGAGGGTGGCAGGTGACGCTCAGACCGGGAGAAGCGTCCCCCACCCATCCTCTCCCTGTGCTGGTGGATGCTGCAGTGGCTGGGCACCCGAGGGGTTACATTTCTGTGCTGGGCAGCTCCTGTTCAGCAGCTCAGGAGCACCTCTGGTGTCACCTGCACGTGCCCCTGTGCCTCTGAGGCACGGGTGACACAGCACTGGGGGTCTGGGCGCGGGGCCCCCGGGCTGTGCCTGTTTTGGTGCCTCACAGCTCCGTGCAGAGCCTGCTGGTGGCTGTCCCTGTCCTGCCTCCCACCATCTGTTCCAGAATTATCTGTTCTCTCCTTGTTTTCCCATTGCTCATGCTGCTGCTGTGCAGTGCTGTGATCAGCACTCCCTGGGGACTGCTCCTGCTCCTTCCACCTTCCTCTCACCTTCTTTAGTCCCAATATTTTCATCTTGGCAGCAAAAAATAGAAAGACCAAATAGAAAGCAACTTTTTTTCCCCGAAAACCTCTTCAAATCTCAGCTCTGGCGTGAGCTGAAAATGTAACAGCAAGAGCGTTGTGTGATCCTGTAGTAGGGGATGGGCAGCAGAAGGGGCTGTGCTGGGGCCGCTCGGGAGGTAAAAGCTGATGGCGAATTCCAGCTGAGGGCCCCACTGCAAATTCACAGAATAACCGAGAGGTTTGGGTTGAAAAGGACGTGAAAACCCATCCACGGGCGGGGACACCTTCCCCTGTCCCAGGCTGCTCCAAGCCTCAGTGTCCAACCTGGCCTTGGACACTGCCAGGGATCCAGGGGCAGCCACAGCTGCTCTGGGCACCCTGTGCCAGGGCCTCAGCACCCTCACAGGGAGGGATTTCTTCCCAATATCCCATCTAAGCCTACTCTCTGTCAGTTTGAAGCCTTTCCCCACTGTCCTGGCACTCCAGTCCCTGATGGAGTCTCTGACTTTCTGGTAGGTACTGGGAGGCTGCTGTGGGGTCTCCACTCAACCTTCTCTTGTCCAAATTGCAGCTGAGAACTTTCCTAGGGCGTTTTCCGGACCTGGAACACAGTGCAGAAAGGATCCCTGCTGATCTGCTTTTTTGAAGGTTATCTGTATAAAAAGTCAATTTTGTTGTGATTTTTAAGGATATCTACACAATAATATTTTTACCGTTTTTAAACTCATTTGTATTCTGTTCCCTCAATAAGCACCATGCAGAATGAAAGCTCAGGCAGTCCTTGCGCTCTAAACGGAGAGAAAATATTCCTCCCACAAATGGGTTTGTAAGATAATTATAACACCATAAAGATACATTTTAGAAAAGAGTTGCCTTTCAAGTCAGTACCAACCTGTTCTCGCGCCAGGGCAGCTGCTTGTCGTGTTTCCAAGTTCAGCTCATTGGAACGTCAAGGGCAGCGAAGGAGGGATGGGGAATTGTGGGCATTTGATGTTGTTCATTCCATCGTCCGCCTCTCTTGTTCCTTGCGCATCGCCCCGCGGCAGAGCTGCTTCCTGGGCAGCTTCCCCGGCGCTGTGAGCGGGTGCCCGCGGCAGGGGCCGTGGCTCTGCCGTGGCTGGGGAGCCGCTGTGGGCCTTCCCCAGGAGCGTGAGCGCCGCGGGGCGCGACGGAGGCGCGGGGAGCTGTTTAATCAGGGGATGCAATGTGAACGTGATGGAGGAGTTGGTGAGGAACAAATTCCGGTGTACGAGTGCAACCCGCAGAACGTTCCTGTCACGGGGCTGATTTATTACAAAGCCTTCAAAGTGCGGAGGAGTTACAAACACAAGGGATGAGGGGCTGCCGGGTTCTCCTGGGGTGTATCAGACCAGGATCCGTGTCCAACAGCTAATTAGTGTCAGGCAGAACTGCACGAGAGGGGAACGGAGGGGAAGAGTTTGAGGAGAGTTTTTTAAGAAATAAGACTAAAAGCAGTCTTTGCCAAAATTAAGGGGAGTAAATTAAAAGGTCAGGATTAAAAGCTGTGTTTTGGAAATGTTTATAGCAGGATTTTCTCACCCCGGGGAGGGTAAAAAAACCCCAACAAATCAAACTCTGTTGGTGTTCTCATCTCGCTGCAGAGCGTGGGAGAGCCATGGTCCCGTCCAGCCTGAGGGAAAAGCAGCTCCCAGCTCCCGTGGCTGGAAAACTTCCAGCCTTTCCTTGGAGGTGCTGGGCGATGCTGGAGCTCCCGGGGCGTCCCTGCCTGTGGGGTGGGTTTGGATCAGCATCTGCCCCAGCGGGAGCTGTGCTGACCCTGCCTGTCCCTGTGGGGCCGCCTGTGCGTGCCTCCCTCCTGGCTGAAACGGGGGTTTGATCCTGACTGCAGTTAAACGTTGGCGTCCTCAGGGCCTTCTACCACCCGAGGTTTGGATAATGGGGCTGGATCTTGCTCGGTGGGGCCTGACCTCCTCATGAACCAAACATCTGGGATGAAACAGGCTGGGGAGAGAATTAATTGCAGCTCTGTGAGGACTGTGGGCTCTTGGGAACAACGGGAGGAGCAGCAGCCCCTTGGACCAGGAGCATCAGCAAGTACCATGGGCTCACATCCCTTTTCCTTCCGCATGGCAGCAGCGTGAAAGGGTGAGAGAACAGGAAAAACCTGAATGCTAATCTCCTCCCCCTTGCCTTTAGATACGTGTTTCGGAAATGATTTGCTTCTGTACAAACCCCGGGTTTTATACCTTTTTATTAAACAAAACCTGCAAATAAATTTCAGCTGCTTTCCTGCCTTGCCTAATCCCCGTGTTTCGGTACAGATAAATCCTGTATAATTAGCTGCAGCTCGGGAAGCCTGGAGTGCCTGATGGGAGCGAAACGAAACCTCTCCTCCCACGGCAGCGAGTGCGGGGCTGGGCTCCGGCACCCTTCGCCCTTTGCAGGGCCAGCCTGGCCAGTGAGGCTCCCAAGCTGCATTTAGCTGCTCCAGCCCAGCAGCAGAACCTTTGCTCCTGACTGTTCGGGGTTGAGGAACAGTGTATTGAGGCCAGTGGGATCTGAAAACAGTCAAACCCTTGAATTTCCACGGGGGTAGCAAAGTGTTCCCTGCCCCGACTCTCCCCCTGCTCCTCTCTGTGTGCAGCTTCCTCAGGGGTCACCAGGAAAACACGTCCAGGTAAAACCCAACCCCACAGCTCGGATGTGCTGATAAAAGAGACCTTTCAGCTCATGAGAGCTGAAGCACTGCTCTTGTTTTCTGTAAAAATTTTAAAGCAATATTTGAAAGAAGCGAATTTGGTTGTTTTATCAGTCAGGCACCTCTGTAAAATTAGGAAATCCTGCAAAGAGTTGTGTTAGTTTGGTTTTGTGTGGCAGGACAGGGAGAGCTGGGGCAGGGCCATTCACTGGCTCAGGCCTGACCTGTGAAATACATTTTGAACAGATTTTTGATGTGCACTGTGTGGTTATTCATCTTCTGTGTTGTATTATCTCCTTTTTCTTTTAAATCATCTGTGCTTTAACCGATATTTTATCTGTAAACTGAATATTTAGCACAGAGTTTATGGGTTTTCATTGCAAATCGCAGCAGTAAGATGTCAGTCATTTGCAAACTAATTCAACCGTGAATCACATGAAACATTTACAGGGACTTTGCTGGTGCAGGAAAAGCTTTCTGAGTTTTGTGTGTTTCATGCAGACAGGGACTTGTTTTACTTTTGGTAGAGACGTGCATTATTTTTCAGACATTTCACAGATACTTCTAAACTCTCGGAGAGCAGGGAGAGGAGGGTTCCTGCTGGGCGAGTGCCTGAACTCACGGCGTTAACAGCAGTAGCACTGACAAGATGTTGGTTTTTCAAGGGTGAACTTCGTGTTGAATTATGTTCTCTCCTAAGGCAGGGTGTGGAGCCAGCCTCTGTCAGCTTTGCCCTGTCCTGTCCCCGTGGACCAGCACAGGGGCAGCAGCAGTGCAGGGGCGAGCAGGGGGTGTCACCTCTCAGGGCAGGGGGTGTCACCTCTCAGGGCAGGAGGTGTCACCGCTCAGGGCAGGGGGTGTCACCTCTCAGGGCAGGAGGTTTCACCGCTCAGCCCCCTCGGGTTTCGCTGCTGGCACCCCACTCTGGGTCTGGTAAAACACTTTAAATGAGCAGCCTCGTGCTCTGTTCGTGGTCCCAGCCCTGTGCAGTGTCTTCACAGAGCCATGGAATGGGTTGGGTTGGGTTGGAAGGACCGTAACGCCCATCCCGTCCCTCCCCTGCCGGGGCAGGGACACCTCGGCAGCCCCGCTGCCCCAGCCCCGTCCAGCCTGGCCTCCTGCCTCACCAGCGGGCACAGCTGAGTTCTCCCAGCACCTGCAGTTCTGCATGGGGTGGTCAGTGGCATCTCCGTGTTTGTTCCTCTTGCTGGTCTCTGCCGTGGCTGGACAGTCCTTCACCCTTCTCCAGTGATGGGGGACTTGATATGGAGAAAGTAAATGAGAAGAGAAATTGGTAGAACTGGTTTAAACTGCAGCACTGCCCTGATCCAAGCACGCATCAAAGCTTTCAGGCATCAAACCAGCCTGGCCCAGGGTTCATCAGAACATTTCCACTTCAAACTGTGCAAGCTTAATCTTTTCCAAGGAAATTCTGTCTCATCTGGATACACACAGATATATAAAAGAAAAGAGGGAAGAAGGACTTGAGAATCAAGTGTTCCACTTCTTGTTTGTGGAGCAGGAAGGACCATGTTGCTCTTCACTGGGGCAGGTGTCTGTAACCCCAAACTCTCTGAAAGGAACCTCTCCTGCCTTTCCACAGCTCCTGACTGACTCCCCCTGGACTTTTCTGAATTCTGCATTAACGCTGTCTGTGAGTGGCATGGAATTTACTTACTCTCTACCCAAAAAGGGTTAAAACGTTCTGTGCCTTCATTTCAGCTCTGATTGAGTTGAAAATGAAAAGTTCCAGAAAAAAATTAATTTATTGGTAAGGAAAGGGACTGTGTGAGTGAGCCCCCTGGGTTCAGGTGGTGTTTAATTCCGCTTGCAGTCACTCTGGGTGTGAGAGCTCAGGCTTCCTGAAGGAAAAGGGAATTCTATCACAGCAAGAACGTGGCAGAGCGACTGATAACACTATCAGAGAGATGGAAGGTTTGCAAATGCTGTTTAGCCCTTGCCTTCCTTTTCCCAAATGTGAAAATGAATCATGAGAGAGGACAAAGCCTCTGCCCTCTGGTAGCCTTTCCTTTGGGTTTGGTTTGGTTTCTCTGCCATGACGTCCATGATTCCTGCCTGACCAAGAGCTCAGGGAATAAACTCAACAGCACCTTGAACCCAGGTTATTTCACCTGTGTCTGGCTCTGAGGTTCGGTGGGGCTGGGTCATCACTGAGGTGAGCTGCTCCATCCTTTCCTTATGTGCAGCCTCCTTGTACCTCCACGTTTCTAGAGGTGTGGACTGGGCACTTTTAGAAGAACAAAACCTGAAGAAATGATGTAAATAATTTGGTTTGTCCAGCTGGAGCAGAGGAGACTGAAGTCAGAGCTCGTCAGGGGCTGCAGCTCCTCTCGAGGGCAGCTCCGATCTCTGCTCCTGGGACAGGGACAGCATCCAGGGAACGGCCAGAGCTGGGCCAGGGAGGGTCAGGTGGGATCTCAGGGAAAGGTTCTGCCCCCAGAGGGTGCTGGGCACTGCCCAGGCTCCCCAGGGAACGGGCACTGCCCCGAGGCTGCCAGAGCTCCCAGGGATGCCCTGAGGGGGATTGCTGGGGTGTCTGTGCAGGGCCAGGAGCTGGACTGGATGATCCTGTGGGTCCCTCCCTGCCCAGGAGATTCTGTGATTCTGCGTAAACGATGGTGAACACGGTGGTGTGGTGCTGGATTAACAGTTGGACTTTTGGTACTCTGGGAGGTCTTTTCCAGCCTTGGTTCTCTGTTGATTGTGCTGAGGAGCGTGGGATTTCCTTGTGTAGTGACTGCAAGCACGTGACTTGTGTGTCCTCAGGTATTTGTCAGGACTTCTGTGTGCTCACGTGAAAATGGCACCATTTTTTCTTTACCGATGTGTTCCCATCTGATGATTCTGCCACGGTGTTGTCTCAGCAATCCAGGAGCAGCAGCGGGGAGGAGGGGATGTTAAATCTTCAAAACGAAGCTGAACAAAAAGCGAGTGCATTCCAGCAATAATTGCTTTCTGTACGCAGAGATAAGCTGCCAAAATAACGAGACTGTCATTTGAAATGCTGGCTTCCCTCCTACGAGGAGCTGCTGGGCTAATCCTCGGCCGGAGTAAGGAGTAACAGCATTCCTTGGGAGCAGCAGTGCTGTGGCACTTCCCACCAGCTGAACACGCGTCCCCGTCCTGCTCGGGGCACGACCAAACCCATCGGGGCAGGGCTCTGGAAAGCCCAGAACCTGTCAGTTTGAAACAAATCCTTAAAACCTCCTCCATGAGGACACAGCAATTTATGCAGCCTCCACCGTGGGACCTGGTTGATTTTTCAAAAACAAAGGCGAGAGAAGGCAGTGCCAGCACGTTCCGGCCCCGCCGAGCTGGGAGGCAGCGCGAGGGAATTGGCTGAGCACAGGTTATCAGGGAAGCAAATCAGGAGTGTGTCCACGCTGTGTGCGTGCAATGTTCCCAGGCGTGGGAGCGCTTCCCCTGCGAGGAAAGACTGAGGGAACTGAGCTTTTTCAGCCTGGAGAGGAGAGGGCTTCTGGGGGGTCTGGGGGCAGCCTTGCAGGGACTGTGAAGAGGTCAAGGAAGACAAAGCCAAGCACTGACTCTGATGCACGGGGGAGAAGGAGGGATGGAACTTTGGCTGTGAGGGTGGCTGGATGCTGGCCCAGGGCCCTCTGGAGCCTCTCCTCCTGGTATTTTCCAAGCCCAAGTGCCCCAAACGCAGCCAGGACTCAGGACCAACCCTGCCTCGAGCGGGAGGTTGGGCTGGGGCGTCCCAAGGTCCCCTCCAGCCCTGGCGACTCTGTGGCTGTCCCGCCCACCGGAGGAGATGGAAGTGGGGAGAAATCTTCCCATCAAGCCTCTACCAAGCTCACGGCCTGTTCTTCTGCTCTCTGATGTCGTGTCCATGGAAATTCTGTGTATTGCCTCGGATGTGGAGCAGGGCCAGGAGCCTGATGTGGGAGGTTAGACGTGGCACTGGACACAAGTGTGATGTCCTTAAGGTCCAAGGCTGCCCAAGGGTTTTCACACACCAAACTCTGTGTGTTCGGTGTACAAATGACTGATTTCCGTGTGCATTGGAGAGAAGAGCACATCCTCTCTCCCAGGCACAACTTTTCCATTGGGAAGGGGTTTCCCCTGACTTCTGAGCTCAGACAAGCTTGGTGGCTGATTCCCATGTAGTTCCAAAGACCTGGAACTCTAAAGAAGGGCTGTTATGTTTTGATAACGATTCAGGTGCTCTCAGATCAGGCGCTAAACTCCCAAGGATCCTCATTTGTGCAAATTATGCTCCTGTGTTTTGAACCACACTTGTGCCTGAGCTGGCAGATGCCTGATCCTAATGCTCCATCCCTGGGCAGGCCCCCCCCCCAGGAACAGATGTCCAGAGCTCAGGCTGGGATTGCCCAGGCTGTTAGAGACACAAAAATGCTGGCGTAATTTAAATTATTTTTAAAAATGCTTAGTGTAATGCACAGGATGGCAGTGAGTAGAGCTTTTTTCCTAACGCACAAATCCTCTGCATGAAAATGAGTTGGAAATACCCAGCGATGCGTGGAGCAGAAATGAAAAGAACTTGTGTTTTGCTGCCCTGCTTACATCCATCTCCCTCAGTAATTGAATGTATCATTCCCAGGAGGAGGGAGCAGCAGCTCACCTGCTGCAGCTCCTGCATTAATTGGCACGAATATTGAGAGTCCCATGGGAAAAGACATTTGGGGTGGGGCTGGTTCTGGTCAGAAATAAATGAGCGAGGAATTGCAAATACACAGCGCTGAAAGGTGCGAAAGCCCGAAGGCAAAGGCTGTGACTGTCACAGAACAGTGACATTCAGCATTTACCTGCCAGGTAGCTGGTGGTGATTTCTGGGTGGAGGTGCCCCCTGTTCCCCCTGCCGGGGATGGGAAAAGGCACAGAGGGGTTTGCGGTCCTTGTGCTGATACTTCTCCATCCTCTCCCCTTTCTCCCGTTCTGCAAGGGCTGCTGAGCCTCCTGGCTCTGCCGTGCAGCCTCTTACACCCTTTGAGTGTGTCCACTCTAAGGAAAGCAGAATTTCCCGGTGTTTTCGCAATGGAAAGTTGTTTTTGGTCTGTTCGTTTGATGTGGCTTTTGCTGGTGGAAATCTCTAGCCTTGGTCTATAGCCAGGGGAGCCCAGCGAACCCAGAAACCACCAGTGAATTTGGATGGGATGGGAACTGCTCGTTTAAACTGAGAGCAGGCGGTCCCAAGTGTACTGCGAGGATGAGAGGAAACGGCCTCAGGCTGCATCAGGGCAGGATTGGGTTGGACGTCAGCAGGAATTTCCCCATGGAAAGGGTGGCCAGACCCTGGCAGGGGCTGCCCAGGGAGGTTTGGAGTGCCCATCCCTGGAGGTGTCCAAGGAAGGGCTGGAGGCGGCACTCAGTGCTCTGGGCTGGGGACAAGGTGGGCATGGGGCGCAGGCTGGGACTCAGTGGGCTGGGAGGGCTTTTCCAGCCTTAAATTCTCGGTGATTCCGGCCTTTCTCCAGGAAAAGGAACCCCAGGCAGGATGCTCTGCTCTGGGTGCAGGAAGCAGGGGTTACCCTGCCCCTCCTGGCCCGTGCTCTGGCAGCTGGGAGCACTGGGGAGGCGACAGCAGTGACTTTCTGCAGCCGAGGCGGTGCGGAGCTGTGATTTCAGCCCTCGCTCAGCGCAGCCGCGCTGTCCCCGCGGGTTCTGCGCCGTGGCTCGGGGCCGGGCTCGCTGTTTGGCTCCGGGTTTGTGCCAGAGCTGCTCTGCTCCGTTCCAGGGCTGCTCTCTGTAGCCTATTAACGTTCCTTATGAACACGGCGTTAATACTAATTTGTGCAGAAATTCTGACTGCGGGAGTGCGGTAAAAAGGCAATCACGGAACTCGCGGATCCAGATTCCCCACCCCGGAATCTCATTTCTGTGGTGGATTGCAGCCATGGAGCTGTGATTATGGTGAGAGAATACAAAATAAATCCGATCCAGGATGTGTAACTGCAGCTCCTGGAAGTGCTGTTGAGGAATTTCATGGATTGCTCTGCAAAATCCTATGGTGACTTCCACCAGCTTTTATTTTGCTGATTGGTGTGAGGGTGGTTTAGGAGGTCTTCAAATCACACGTGCAGTGGTGATTCAAGGAATATTTGTGATCTTTATATCAGTAAAATACTGAATTGAATATCACTGAAACTCTAGTGTTTTCTTTGTGCAAACATTGTAATCACCTAATCCTGCAAACTAGGCTTGATTCAAAAGCGGTCTAATGCGCAGAATTTTGGATGCTGCTTAATTATTAATCACTAAAATGCTTTTCAGTTTAATTTCATTAATGTTTATAGAATATCTGCATATAATGTGCTACAACTGAAAGCAGGTTCTTGCACCACATAAAAAATGCAGGACTTAATATTTTGGTTAATTTTATGACTTTTACAAAACCCCACAGTTTGACACCCGGCAGCTGAGGGTCTGGAACACGATCTTTAACACAGGGATTTATAACCCCCTCAGTGTTTAGCTCTTTTCTTGTAGCTGTGCTTCAGCAGCTTTTGGTGGTGTAATCGACAGAAGAGGTAAACTAAGTGCAGAAAAATGCAGCTTTGATTTTGTTGTAGACTTTGTTTTTCCTATTCCGACAGATCGTCTGCTCGTGGGTAGAGCCGGTCAAGGACTTTGTGGGAACGCTGATTCCACTGGAATGTGCTGGTTAACAGGAATAGGAAGGTGGTGTGAAAATAGGCCTGTCCTGCAAAACTTGCTTTTTTCCGGCGTTTCAAGCTGAGGAGGCCCTCGTGAGGCTCCAGCGCTGCCCAGGGAACCCCAGGGACCCCAACCTGCACCGGGACACCGGGAAAGGTGAGGGCTCGTGTTTGACTTCACGGGCAGCCTCCGTGGGCTTGCTCCACCCAGGAAATACCAAAATACTGTTGCCAGCAGCCAGCACCACCTTTTTCTTTCTGCTTGGTGGGAAATAAAAATGATTTTGCGCCGAATTGGCACAAAAATGAACCTCCAAGTATTAAAAAATTGCTTAGATCAGAGGCTGAGAGATGTTTTATTGGTTTGTTTGTAGTCCAAGTCTATAAAGGAGGCTGAAGGCAAACGGAGCAGAATTCAGGCAATGAGCTGCTTGGCAGCAGCAGCTGGACAAAAAGACTTTAATTCTGGAGAGGTTTAAACATCAGGAAGTGGAGTTTGCGACCTTTGAGGTGAGCTCCATCTCCCTGGAGAGCGGCGCTGGGCTGGGGACCTGCCTGCGGGGATTTCGGGGGTGCTGCACAGCCCCGTCCCCGTGCCCCGGGAGGAGGAACAGGCACAGCCAAAGCCCCCAGCACTGCGGGGCCTGGCCAGGGGGGCTCTGGATTCGTCTTCCCACTGTGCAGGGGCTCTGCCCAGCACCCTCCTCCCATCCCACATGGCTCCCTGGGGACACGGGAGCCTCAGCCGGCCTTATCTCTCTCTGAGTAAGAAGTTTTGCTAATTATGGATGTTCACAGTAAGCTGAGGGTGGCTGTCACTTATTTACTGGTTTAAAGATGCATTTCGGAGACCCTGAGAGAAAACTGAGTGCTCTGAGTAGCTGGAGCCCCACGCTCGGTAATAGGATTTGAAAGTCATCCCTCTCCTCGTGAGCACGGAGTGTGCCAGTGGCTCCTTCCCCCTGCTCCAGCTTCCTGCGTGTGCCATCAGCCTGAATAAATGATGGCTCAGAGATTAAACATCCCTTTGATGAAGCTGGAGACAGGAGCTCTGTAATAAGCGTGTGTCGATCTAGCACGCTCTCGTACTTCCTGCAGTGAATTAGGTGCTATTTTCTGGTTGTCTTTGATTTTAATAATGCTTAGTCAAATATTAAGTAGACTGTTAACTGGGGAATGGCATAAGGAGTTTAATCTTGTCAGATCAGTTCTGGAGAGAGCTAAGTATTTGTGGACTTTATGGTTCTTGCATAATTTATTCTAAAGTCACATTTTGTGTATCTTACATGGGTCCATCTCCTGTAGAACCCGCCCTAGGGGTAAAGGGACAGTGCTGTTCCTCAGGCACAGCTGGTGGATGGATGGAGGGATGGATGACACCAGGGGTGAGATACTGAAGTGCAGACCCAGCAGCTGCCCCCAGCCCTGCGGAGCCCTCCCAGGGCAGTCCTGGTGGTGGCCCCGCAGCCGAGGTCCCCCTGTGGCCCCTTGTGCCACTCACCCGGCCAGGGGAGGTGCTGCTTTCACTGAGGTGCCAAATGCTTCTCGCACACATTACAGCGAAACGTGACCCCTGCTCCTCCTGCTCTGCGACGCTTCTGTCACCTCTCCTCTCTCCTCTGACAGCCACGTCCATCTGCTGGGTAACGCCGAGGTCTGGTCACGTTCCCTGTGCTTGACAGACCTCATTATGTCACAGATCATCTGGTCTAACTTTACACAGGCTTGGATTAAAAGCCGTTGGGCAGAAGTCTCCCGCTCTGTGTGGTTCCAGGTAGGCAAACCTGTCTCCTTGTGTCTCTCTGGATTTAACTACCAGCAAATTGGAGAAGTGTAACAAAATCCAATCAACTTAATCAGGGTTGTCAAAGGCTGTGATTGGAAATCATGACCCAAATTTCCACAGGAGCCGCAGCTGCTGTGAAAACTGTGTCGCAGTGGTTTTAGACCTTTCAAGCCAATATTCTTTCTCCTCATGAAATTTCCTTATTCCTGAAGTGACCCTCTGGTTTTTAAAGCCTGTGTGAGTAACTGCGTGCTGGCACAGACGCCGACAGAGCGACACACAGCCAGCGACACCCCCCGGCAGAGTCACAGAGGGAGGGTTCTGCTCCGCTGTCCCCTCCCAGAGGTGTTGCTCTCCTCCTGCGTGGGGAGGCTGGGGGTCCCCTGGGCATGGTCTGCGCAGGGGACACGGAGCAGTGAGGACAGTCTGTGCCCAGGGAGCAAACTCTGAGTGCACGCGTCCTGCCAAACTGGAACATATGGTCAGTAGTGGGTACCTCATCAAATCCTCTCAGGGAAACTTCTGCGTGACCCAGGAATCCGAGCACAATAATGCCACAGACAGGAGCTATTCTCCATCACCTGCTGCTTCTGACACTGCCCAGCTTAGACAACCTCGGGAGGAGAAGCTGACCCATCCCTTGCAAGCTCTGGGTCGTATCTGATCCTTCAGCTTGGGGTTTGCCTCCCTGCTGCATATTCCTCCAGCCTGGGCTCTGACCCCTCGTGCCTGCGTGATTGGCTGTGTGGTACAGGGGTTGCTTTTGTAAAACAAACCAAAAAGTGCAAATTTCTTCTGCATTTTATGAAAGGAAATGCTTCGAGTTAGGTCTGTCAGTCACCAAAGAAATATTTCTGCTGGCTTAAAATCCTGCTGCTACTTCCATTGCATTCTTATCAGGAGGAGCTGGAGCCTCTGCAGGGAAAGCAAACTTTAATCCATCCATCCTGCCTGCCAGCCCTGCTCTGAAAGGGGCACCATGAATTTGCCTTTGTTTTCCCAAAATATGGGGCCACGCACAAATTCTGCTGAATTAAGCTTGTCTGGAATGTCACCGGCATCCTCATTCCATACGTGTTCTTTTAAGGGGATCTTGCTGGAGGGATTTCCATCAACTGCATTTGCAAAGCTCCTTCCTCGGTGCTTCGAACCAAGCTGTGCCTGCTCCTGCCCATGGCTGCGGCAGAGCAAGGGCAGGGTTTCCACGTGGGAAACGTCTCCGAGGTTGCATTTGTAAACACCCTTCGGATGTATCTGCAGGGCCGTTGTGGAAAACGCAGCGGACCTGGGTGGAGGGAGGCTGCAAAAATGAGACTGGTTGGACCACAGAGCAAACGGCTGCAGCCCTGAGGATCGGCTCATTCCTTGGCAAAAGGAGAGTCCAGGCACAAACCCTGCCCTCAGGGCTGGAGTGGGAGCAGTGTGCCCGCATCCACTGAGCCGATGCGTCTCCCTTTAAGGTCTTCAGTACCTTTGTGTCTTGATATCGGCACTAAGGACACCAGATTAGAGCAGAAACTGAGCAGGAATTTGTGCCGCTGATGGGTAATTGCTCTCCAGCTGCAGCAGTTCCTTCCTCATCTCTATTTGTGTCAGAGCAGCCACATATTTCCCCTCTTTCTAGGGAGCCCGCGGATCTGCTTAATTATTCCATTGCTGTACAGATAATAAAGGGGTGAAGCCAGGCAGGTACCTTCTACTTTCGGAAATCTGTGCACTAATGAGATTTTCTGCATGGGCAATTTTGGGCAAGTTGTGTTTCCGTGCTCAGTTTCAGAAGCCAGGCAAAACCTTCTCCTGATGTTCCACCCGCGAGCTGGCTGAATGCCTGAAGCTGAGAGGTTTTCAAGGAAAGTGTAAATATACGGCAACGTAACTCTTCGTCAAGGGCATCTTCAGGTCCGCGTTCAGAGCCCAGAGGTGCAAATCCGCAGGGACGGAGTAGTTTTCCTCCACCAGAGGAGAGGGGACCTCACAGAGCTGCCTGTGAGGAGCCCCCAGGGAATTAACCACACCTGGCGAAATCCTGCCCCTCCATTCCTGGTGGCTGAACAGACCCTTTAAACAGAAAATCGTAAGATGTCTTCGAGAAATGAGCTGGAATAAGGAGGAAGGGTCTTTGTTCTATTAATTTCTGTCCCTCTCTCCAAGCTGTGCGGGAGCAGAAGGGGCTGTGAATGGCACCAGGCTGGCCAGGAAAGGGCAGCAGGGATGAGGAGTCTCTGCGTTCCCTGCTCGGGGCACGCTCGCATCGGGTACCTGCGTGGCATTTTCCCCGCGTGGCATTTCCTGCCGGCACATCTCACCCAGGGCTCGTCCCCTCCATGCAAACGCAGCCCGTGATGGCTCTGCCGGCAGAGAACAATTTCAGCCCCATCTGTTCGAGCAGCGAGAGACCTTTCTGATCGCTTTGGAAGCCAGCGAGAGGTACTTGTATGTTTTGTTCTTGTTCCTTCCCTGTCCTTGCCCACTGTAAGTTTACATTTGGCTCACACTGTGCCGTTTTCTCTCCCCTGCCCTCCCGCCTGCTGGCTGTGCTCTCCCAGCTCAGGCCCTGTGCCTGTTCTGGCCGTCACCTCTGTGTCCGCTCCCTCCTGCTGCACGAGGACTGGCTTCCGTATTTTGGCTGAAGGTTTGTGTTTTTCAGCAATTTCTATTTTTTTTTTTGGTCTTTCTGTAGGATTTTTCCCTGCGCTTTCCAGTAGCTCTTCATCAAATATAATTAATCTGGACTTGATTCTTTGGCTACTTTCCGCGCTCATTTCATCGTGGGATTGAAACACATCTATTGCAGTATCGGGGTGGGCGGAACTCTTGTTATTGTTTATGGTTTACCTGTTCTTTGGAGAAAACACTTTCATCTCCAGCACCATCAGACTTTTATAAACATTAACTGTGTTAATGAGAGTGAGAAAAGAAATTGCATTTGTGCCAACAGTGGGAACAAAATGTGTAATTTCTCCATTAGTCGATCAGGTTTGCTCATGTAAACAACATGATTAAATTTGTCTGCGTGCATCGTGCTATATGAATAATAATGATCATTAAAAAACCATGCAAGGCCCAAAGATAACAAGATTGTGTTAGGGAAGAGCTAGGAGGGGGTGGCAGTGTTGGAGCAAACAAAGCCAGACTGAATTTGTCAGTGCCAGAGCCAGCTTGGCCATCGGGGCTGGTGGGGCCGCTCGGGGGTGGCTGAATTCCCAAATCTGAATTTCCCTCCACCCCCGGCTCTGTGGGGCTCTGTGACAGGGAACGTAGGGATGGAGAAAGGGATGAAACTTTGCTCTGAATGGACACTTCTCATGTGGAAAGCAATTTCACACAGGTGGAAGGCCTTGGAGTTGAAGCCTGCTTCTTGTTCAACACACCCCGAAATGCTTTCCAGAGCCAGGGCTTTCAACGCTGTGTTGATGGGCGAGGAAAATGGTCGCAGAGTTCATTGCCTTAACCCTTAAGTAAGATTGTGCAAGAGAGTTCGTGGTTATGAGGTTCCTGTGTGGAACAGAGATTTCGGCTGCTCTGCAGGAGATTCGCAGTTCTGGGACCGAGTCCCCGGGGTCTGGACCGCTGGAAATGGTTGTCACGTGTTTCTGTGAGCTCTGCTGGAGGCAGAGTCCTCTGGAAATTGCCCAACACCTCATGGGATGAGCTCAGTATTCCCTCCTGGGCACGGCTGGAGCCACACGAGGCCAGGGCCAGGCAGGGGCAGGGAGGTGCTGGGGACCCAGGACCCAGGGAGCCAGATGGGCTCCCAGCCCCGATAGCCCTGCTGAGCACGGACAGGGGCTGGGAGTACGCTGGAAATGCACCAAATGGAATCACTCACTGCTGCTCTCAGCTACAGAAATGGTCGGGGCCCTGGCTCGGCAGGTGAGCAGCTGGCACGGGAGTGCAGCACAGGGTTCAGCACAGGGTTCAGAGGTGCAGCACAGGGTTCAGAGGTGCAGCACAGGGTTCAGAGGTGCAGCACAGGGTTCAGAGGTGCAGCACAGGGTTCAGCACAGGAGTGCAGCAAAGCTGCCTCGGTTTGGGATTTGGGGATCAGGTCACTGGATCGCAGGGAACTCGAGGGTGTGTTTTTTCAGCTCTCTGGGTTCACTGAGCACACACTGAAGATTGTGGGCTCTGAGGTCTTGTCTGAAAGAAACAGCCTTAAATAATAAAGAGGAGCGCATGAAATTATGGCAACGCAGCATTGAAACGCCATGTTTCAATGAAATTGACATTGGTGGATATTTGCAGTGGTAGGATTTAGTTAGTGTTGTTTGATGTGATAATATCCGTGTTTCCACCATGGAAAAGGAAAACAGAAACACAACTTGATGCTGCTTTATCCTTTTTTATTCCCATGAGACTCCCTAGGCTGTGAAGAGCCGAGATGCAAACGTGGCTGTAGATGACTGAAGGGGATCAGGAGCAGCGGATGGAGGCTCACCAGGGGCTGTCGGGGCCGGCACCAGGAGCCAGGCTGTCCCAGCCCTGCGGGCACTGAGCGTCCCCAGCCACGCCGAGGGGCGAAGGGTCCCTGTGTCCTCACGGTGTTCATGGTCACCCCCAAGGATCCAACAGCCCCGCCAGAACCAGCCCTATCCCATCTCTTCACTTCAGAGCCTCTGAGATGAAGGTTTGTGATTCCTCTAGGAAGGAAATACCCACATGGATGTTCCCTGATGGCTTCCCTTTCTTTAGGAGGTTTATGTAAATAATATTATTTATTTAGAAATCCAGAAACTCCGTGGACGCCCGAGGGCTTGCTGCACTGTTCAGTACAGAGATTTTTATCAGAATTCTTCTCAAACTCTGTAACAAAAGAGAGGGAAAGTGCCATGTGGACTCTGGAGCACTGTAGGTTTGGGATTTCGCTGAAAGCCTGGAGAAGGTTTGAGGAGTCCGCGCACTTCTGCGCCGTGTGCAGGCACCTTCCTGTTCGGGGCTGCAAAATCTCAGATCTTCAGAGGTAGTGGTGAGTCCTACCGAGTCGGTATTGAACACACAAATAGCAAGGGCTGGGACCTCAGTCTTCAACTGCGACTGTAAGAAGGTTATCGTGACGGTGTGAGGTTAACAGTAATTAATGTCACCCTGCAGCACAGCCTGTCCCTCCTGCCTGGGGGACGGCCGGCACCGGCTCCCTCTCACGGGGAATGTGATGTGTGGCGGGATCATTCCGACACTTCCAGCTCTGGAAGTCGGAAGCCCTTCCCAGAGTGCCCCTGGATTGCTGTGTCAGCGTGGCCAGAGGGGTGAGGAGCTTTTCCTGGGGATTCACAGCTCCAGCCCCGATACCCCAAAACCCCACGACACCTCTCCCATCTGTTGCCTTGGCCTACTTTGAGTGCGTCTTCCATCTGATAATCACGGCAGCTAAACCCACCCCTCCGAAGGATGCCAACCCCACCCCGGGCCTCGAGGCAGCACCTCTTGCCCAGAGCAGCTGTGGCTGCCCCTGGATCCCCGGCAGTGTCTAAGGCCAGGCTGGACGGGGCGTGGAACAGCCTGGGACAGTGGGAGATGTCCCTGCCGTGGCAGGGGGGGCACTGGACGGGCTTTAAGATCCCTCCCAACCCACCCCATGCTGGGATTCTGGGACTGGAGCTGCGGGAGGGGTGACCCCGGGCTGGGGATGAGTGTCCTGCTGTGCACTGCTGTTGGGTTTGGCACCCTCCGATGCAGCTTGGGAGGCAGCTCAGCAAATCTCCACCGCAACCCCCTGTGTACCGTAAAATTGTGAATTGTCTTGTTTAGAAGAGGTTCATTAGGAAGATTAATGAGGTATTATTTTTCCCTCGTTCAATGTCGTGATACAGAGGGGACACAGTAATTTTCCCAGCTGCGCGCAGCAGCGATTGCTCCTCTCCAGGGTTCCGGCAGCGCTGCGTTGTCATCAGTTAAACTGCTCAATCTTCGCAAGTGTTATTTGTCAGCTTAATTAGCCCTAAAGGAAGCACTCGCTTTAAAACGAGACAACAGTTTTGTTTTTCCCTGAGAAAGACATACTGTTCCTAGCAGCGGCAACTTGTTTAAATAAAAGAGCTTTTAAGCTGAGTTTTGTATCAACCCTAAGAATCATTTTTAGGTTTTCCCCACCCCCAAGTGCCCAGCTTGCCTGCAGCCTGGCCCCACGAGCCACCAGCCTCACCAGTGTCACCTCAGCGCTGTGACTGGCCAGGCACTGTCACAGGGTAGCAGGGAAAGGTGAAACATCTTCATGGAGACGGGGCAGGCTGGGAATTGTCCTTCCTTCTCAGTTCCATGAACCCTGGCATGGCTGAGGTGGGAAAAGCCCTCACAGCCCATCGAGTCCAACCTGTACCTGGTCCCCAGCTTGTCACCAGCCCGGGGCACTGAGTGCCACCCCCAGGCCTTCCTCGGACACCTCCGGGGACGGTGATCCCAGCTGGGACGTTTCTATCTTTGGTTTATAGCGGAAGAATTCGGAATTTCTTATTTTACTGTTCTTCCAGGGTAAAAAGTTCAGAAGGAAGCTTGGAAAAAGCCGCAGAAAGTCCTGACTGGGTGAGTCTGACGTTTGGCCCAGACACGTCTGAGCACAAGAATCACTTCAGCTGAAAATAGCCGGTGAGTGAGGTTTTAGATGAAATTAAACCATGTGGAAGCTGTGGAAGGGGTGGAACTTGATGAGCATCAATAGCCAGACCTGTCCCCCCACTGCCAGCCTAAGGGAGAGAGAGCTTCGACAGACTTTCCTCTTCAGGAAAAGATCACGTGATCTTCTAAAAAATCCTGCCAACCCGTCTCAAAAACCGTTCTTTAAAAACCCAGTTCTACCCGAAAGTTCTGTTTCAGTTAAGAAAATGTCTCCTCAGTTTCAGGAGCTGGGCTGCAATTGGGATCCCAGCTCTGCATCTTTTTCTTATTTATTATTATTCACACCAGAGTAACAATTGACTTTGATTTAAGGTTTTATACGGTGTGCTTAAAAATACCAGGTTTTCAGCTGAGATGGCTGGTCTGTGTTTCCTGTCCTAAGCAATTATTTGCCGAGTTAGAACTCTTGTAAATTAATGTGCCATTTTCCACTCGCACGAGTGGAGGCTGTTCTTGGCGCATGTGGGAGGGAGAAGGGCAATAACCGCCTGCTGCTTCAGGAGGATGCTCTTCAAACGGGAATGATCAGCAGGAGGAGAATCAAATTCCTTCATTTCAGTGCCCCGGGAAGGAGGATTGCTTGTTCTGAGTGGGAAGGGGAAGGAAGGATGGGGGCGATGGGAGTGCAGTGTCCTCGCTCTGCTCCGGCACCCAGGGGTGGGCCCGGCTTTGCCTGCAGAGATCAGGAACAGCCAAAACCACCCTTGACCAACAGGCCTTTGGTCCCGCCTGGAAATGGTTGATTTGCCCTGTTCTGGGCCCCTCTGGCTGAGCTCTGCAGCTTTGACTGGGTGGTCTGGCCCTTTGATGGCACACTCCGGTCTGGGGTCCTGTTCCTCCTCTTCTTTTTCTCTCGTTTTCCCCCTCCTCTTTTTAAACTCCTCTCCTCCTTTTCTTCTCCTCTTTCGGTGTCTCAGGCACCACAGAGCCCAGCTGTGCGGCTCCAGTGCCCTCCAGCCTCCCGTGGAGCCTGACCCAGCCGAGGCTCCGGGTGTGCCGCTGGAGTTTCGGTCAGTTCCCCGTATCACCGTGCTCTTAATTGCTTTAATGATGCATTCATCCCGATTGGAAACATGATACCACTGAAATTTAATTTAAAAAATCAGTAACTCGTTAACCCATTATTGCTACACCTCCGTGTGTCACTGCACGAACCTCCCGTGCTGGAGAAGCGCTTGGCTCCCGCCTGGCATCCAGGGAGCTCTGCTGGAAGCAGTCATTGGTAGGGTAACCATGAGAAGGGAGTTACTGACCCACTGCTTTCTCTCTTTAGAGATTACGGCCACAGGTCCGCTGGACTCTTCTCCCTGGGCCGGGCAGGGCTGAAGAGCACCCAGGTAACGCGCATTCTTTGTTTCCACTCAAGGAGACAGCACAGCTCGGGGCTTTGTGTGGACGGTGCAGGTTCCAGCTCTTCTCAGGCCGTGGGACGCAGTGAGCCACAAGCCTTCGGTGAGTGCCCGCAGTCCTGGGACACAGCCCAGGAGCTCCGTGAGCAAAGCAGCGCCCCGGGGTGTCAGGGACGAGGTGTCCCCGCTCCTGCTGTTGGACCTTGAAACCAGCACTGGTGTGGGCTCGGTGCCTGCCCCACTGCGCCCCGGCACCGAGGGACCGACGGAGCCGTGCCAGAGGGCAAGGGGGTGTGACACCGCCCGGGGCTCTGTGGGGTGTCTGTGTGTGTGTCTGTGTATGTGTCTGTGTGTCTGTGTGTGCACTGGCCACGCGAGCAGCGCCCTGTTGGTGTTGCTCGGAGGGACAGATGGGAGAAGGAGCGACAGGGACAGCTGGAAACCTTCCAGACGCTGACATGAGAACGGAGCTGCAGAGAGAACGTTTCTGAGAGCGCCTTTGTCCCTTGGTGGATACAATACTCTCATTACTGGTGTCTTCCCATGCGTCACTTGGTACAGCCTTTAATTAAATTATCCCCGACTGATGCAAAGCCACGGTCTCAGACAGAGCCTCGCGCTGCCCGGCAGGAGCCTGGGCGGGCTGTGGGGACCATCGCCGTGCCCTGCAGAGGGGCAGCTCCCTCCCCAAACAGCAGCAGCCCAGCTGGGCTCAGGAGTGTCCCTGCCACTGTCCGGGCTGGGCCGGACACGGGGCCTGCCCTGTGCTCCCCGTGGGAGCTGTTCCTGCCGGAGGAGCCGGGGGTGGCTCTGGGTGACTGCCCAGCCCCAGTTCTGCCACGGCCAGTGGCACGGGTGACCTCTGCAGGTGTCCCCTTTGCCCCCTCAGAGCTCCCCTTTGCAGAGCCAGCACGTCACGGCCAAGGTGTGCCTCAAGGAACGTGCTCAGGTACGGTGGGTTTAGGGAGGAAGAGTTTGAGAGGACTTTTATCCCAATTAATATAATTTTTCTTTTAGGACCAATTCAGGGGAATGCTTAAGGAGAAAGCACATCCGTACGTGCACCAGTTAAACCTGACTTTTTGTTAGACCCCATTTTCTGGGTTCCCCACCCAAGTGCTCAAGCTCCGAGGCCCACAGGAGATCCCTTAGGGTTGCACCCCATTGCCAGGATCAACTCCCACCCCAAGTCCCCAAAGCTGCAACCACGTTAATGACGATTCTTTATTAATAACCCTGCCCTCACCAGCGTGCAGAGCTTTTCATTTCCATTGTGCTCTCCGCACATTAACCGATAAATCTCCGCAGAATCCCAGAGAGAGTGGGAAGTGCTGTTATTCTTGTTTTATGGATGGCAGAACGAGATACAGAGAGGTTAATAGCAAGTCTAATTGGACAATAATTACCCACTTACCACACCGAAAATTAAGAAATAATCCTCCCATTGTCATTACATCAGCAGAACAAGGCGAGAGCAGTGTTCGCGTCCTCCCCATCCCACCATTTAGCCAAACAGCTGACACGCAAATGAAAGCAAAGGGAGCACAGGAGCAGATAAATAAATTGTTCTTTCCTAGTTTAACATCTATTTTGCACCACTGAGTCACTCAGGATAGAAGAAAATTATTAAATTTCCTCTGGAATCTATTAGGACGTGACAAAACAAAGGCAAGCTCCGTTTGTAGAATGCGTCTGCTGGAAAAGAAATGGAAGAGCTAGGATTTAATTACTGCTACGGACTAGCTTCACTTCCTTTTTCTGGGGAGGGAAAAAATGTAGGATAAAAATTTCTGCCTTAAGAAAGACCAGTACTCTGATAATTCTCTTTCTCCTGCCACGGGCGGGGACACCTCCCACTGTCCCAGGCTGCTCCCAGCCCCGTCCAGCCTGGCCTTGGACACTGCCAGGGATCCAGGGGCAGCCACAGCTGCTCTGGGCACCCTGTGACAGGGCCTGCCCACCCTCACAGGGAAGAATTTCCTCCCAAGATCCCGATCGAGCCTGCCTCTGGCAGTGGGAGCCATTCCCCGTGTCCTGCGTGGAAGGCAAGAGTTAACAGCCAGCGACTACAAAATTTCAGGCACTCAAAGTGTCGTAGAGTTTTTTAAAACTTTATCTCTGAATTAATTTGAAAATGTGGGTCAAGTCCTACACCCGCTTTTGAAACCCTCAGTGCTTTCAGAAAGTGTTACCTGAAGGAACGGCTCAGTCAGAGTCCCAGGTGGGCAGGAGTAACCGGCTGCAAGTGCAGCTGAGATCTCTGTACAGCTCTTACAGACTGAAGCACCAGGATAATGTTGCTTAAACAGCGCTGTTTGCGTGGGTGGTTTGTGATCAGCGCCACTGAATTTATTTGGGAACGAAACTTACGAAATTCAAAAGGGAAAGAAAAGCATTTTGCAGGTTTTTTCAGAAGCCTGTAACATCCAGGACATAATCATCGTCTCTATCTGGTTGTGAATTCTGTAGCACAGATGTAACTTCAGATTAAATCCCACAAAGGCGATCGATAAATCTGCAGAAATCCAGTATTTGCAATTAAATTCTGTAGAGCTGCTGTCTAAGTACACAAATGGGGAGCTCAGAAAGGACCTCTGCCTCTTGATGCATCATTTTTTGCTGTGAATGCTCCTCCTAATGAAAAATGGTGGCAAACAAAAATAGATTTTCTGTCATGGTGGTAATTGTTCTTTTTCTTAGTGCGCTCCAAATATTTCTGTAAAGCATCATCTGCTCTTTAAACACATATTGTAGAACGTCAATGGAAGTCGATACCTTTTGTCAATGAGGGAAATATTAAAAGTAATGAGCTGACCTGTTTCTTATTTCGCTATTGATCCTGCCTCTCTCCTGGTTTGTTTCCTGAAACATGCAGCGTTAGGGATTTGCTTTTGGAGTCAGACAGAAGAGCCCAGGCTGGGAGAGACTGACCCTCCACTCAGAGGGGTTTGTTCCGTGCTCATTCCCATTCCGATGGGGGAATTAAATTATTCTTAAATTGTCTTGAGTGAAACAATCAATGAGGTGCTGAAAGGCAGGGGCTCCTACTGATTTTATTTACACTGATGTTGCTTTTAGTGGGGAAACGGTAGTTTTGGTGTATAGATTTTAATTAAGGCTGCAAACAACCTCTTAGAGATACAACTGAGATGGGAGGGAAAAATTAATTTTTTTCTGAGTCTGAACTGCCTGTTTCGGTAATTGTGATGACTAAAAATTGAGCTGGGGATTGAAGACACTGGATTAAATAAACAATAGAGTATTTTAAGTTATACTCAGTGCTGCTGCAAGTGAATTGAATAAGTGGCTGGCACGGGAGCGGAAGGGAGGGAAGCAACCCTTGCACCTCGGGTCACGCTTTCTGAGGGCTGACCTGTGCGATTCACGGGTAAATGGATTAATCTGACCTGCTCTTGGAGACGTTTCTGAATAGGTGCTGCTCAGGGAGCCCACGTTTCTGCGGAAATAAAATTCCTCCCCCAGAAGGGCTGTCGGGCACTGGCACAGCTGCCCGGGGTGGCGGTGGAGCCCCATCCCCGAAGGGGTTTGAGGTGTGGCTGTGGCACTCGGGGCCACGGGGCACTGCTGGGGATGGTTGGACTCGATGCTCCCAGGGGCTTTTCCAACCTCGATGTGTCCGTGGTTCTCACGGGCTGCCGCCTGTTCTCTCCGCTCTCCTCAGGTCCCCGAACAGCTCAGACGCGGTGAGGAGGGAGGGGAACCCCAACGTCCACAGAGGGTGAACAGAAGCTTCAAAGGTTCCCCGGGCCGAGTGGCCCCATGGGCTCTGCTCGGCCACCCCAGGACGTGAAGGATGTTCTCCCTGCAGAGGGGGATGGAATTCCTCTGGAATGCTTCTGGAGACAGCTTTGCACAGGAACAGCCTCTGCACCTGGGGAAGGTCCCCGAGCCTGCTGGAGGCAGTGCTGGGAAACCAGGCTTGTAAACATCTGACAAAAACACGCCTTTCTAATCAATATTGAAATGCTCCCTTCCCAGAATTTGGGTTCTGGCACTGGTTCAAGCCTCACTCTCATCGAGTGATTGATTTCTTTATTTCTCTTCTCTCCTGCCAGCCCCCAGGAACGTGACTGAGTTAAATCTCGAGAACCTTAAAAAGTGCAGTGACTTTATCATGGAAGGGAGTGAGGGTTCCTGGCTGGGGGAGCATCTGGGTGGAGGCAGGGCCGGGCTGTCCCCCAGGGCAGTGCGTCTGTGAGTCCTGCAGGACGAAGTTCTCCTGAAAGCGTCGTTTGATCAGTTTGGAAGAGGCTGGGCTGGAGAAGGTTGGGCTATGAGGGGTAGGCTGGTGATCCGGGGGGCTGTGCAGGATATCCCTGGGGGACTGTGCGGGATATCCCTGGGGGGCTGTGCAGGATATCCCCGGGGGGCTGTGCGGGATATCCCTGTGCTGTAAAACGTGGTGCTCAGTGACTGGGCATCGCTTGGGTCTGCACTGGCATCCCTCAGTTCCTGAGCTCCAGAAACCCATTTTCTGTTTTCTGAGAGGACGTGGTGCAGAGCGAGCCTGTGGAGGCCGGCAGGGCATTCCCATCTCCTTAACCTGGATTATACAGCAGGTAACGTGCATTTCTGCTCCTTCTTTCCTCCAGAGCCCCTCGTGCTCGGGTGTCCAGCCGGGAGCTGCTGCTGCTGAGGGCGAGCACAGCCAGGTGTGCAGTGGCACCTTCACCCTGCAGCCACCCCAGAATTCCTGCATTGCAGCCACAGCGTTTCAGGTTTGAATTGCTCTGGTGATGAGCACAGTGCCCCGAGAGAAGGCAGCAGCACAAGTGGCACCCGGCAGCGTCTCTCCCCCAGCGCCAGGGACCCGAGTGCAGAACCAGGAGCTGCGTGAACTGCACTTGGCAGAGCACAAAACCCCTCAGAAGCAGAAAAAAATCACAGCCACTGAAAATGGCACTGGGGAGATCCGGAAAAGCACGTTTTCCTTAAGAACAAGGCAGTTGTACCAGCGTTTCTGCAGTAACTCGTGTGTTGGGCTGCTGCTCACCGATGTTTCTCTGAGGAAGGACGAGCTCTGCTCGGGCACGGGGGTGGGATCCATCCTGCCCTACAGCCTGCCCGGTTTTTCCTGGAGCAGATTCATTAAAAAGGGCTGGTGTTTTTTAGAGGTGTAATGGGTTTATTTCCTCTCCGAGTTCCTTGTCCCAGGGTTTGACCCTCCGGGTGGCCGTGGGCTGGTGGCTGACAGCGGTGTCCAGAGCCGTGGCCGGCTGCCGGGAAGGGCCAGAAGTGACCAAATGGCCAGGAATTCAGCACCAAATCATTTTCTCGTGGTCCACCCTCCAGTAAGTACTTAAAGTATTTCAAAAAACTGCACTAAGCTTAGTTAAAATGATGGTTATCTCACCAGAAAGTTATCAGCTACCCTTTCTTTGCTTTATTTTACCAAAAGTTTTATGCTTTTATATACTGGGATTGTTTTTATCCCTCAGAAGAGTTAGAAATATTTTTAGTGGATTTTCATTTTTATTTGGGTCAAGACTTTCAGTCAGGCAGAACTGTTGTGAGGGCCGGGGTGTGATTTTGGATTAACCCTTTTCGCCCCAGGACAGGCGGTGCCTCAGTCACAGCAGCTGCCACCCCTTGCTCTGGGCCAGCGTGGACCTGCTCCAGAACTGTGGAAACCAGTTCAGCCAGACACTGCTGCCAGGCAGTCCAGAAATATCCCATGCACAGAAGGGATAAGGTTACTCTCTGGGGGGTTTGGACTCCTTTCCATCTACTGCCAAGGTAAAATCTCTCCTAATGTTGCAGGAGCTTTCAAATCCCCAGCAGAAATAGCGTGCGAAGAGGGGGAGTTATTGACAGTTTAGCAGTGGCAGAGCAGGAGAGAGAGTAAATGTTAAATGCACTTTACTATACAACAAATTTTCAGTTTACGGCATCCCAATACATCAAGAAATGTTGCTTGCTTCTGGCCAGGAAAATGTCATTCATTTTGCTATTCATGTTGCTTGGAAAAAATAAGTGCCATGCTCATGCCTGTTTACACCCCCCAGCTCGCTGGGAAAGGCTGATTTCCCACCCTTCCCTCACAGTTTGCTGGAGAATTCCCGCTCCGCCCGGAGCAGTGGTGCTGCACGTGGGGGGCTCAGCCCCAAGGGCGCAGGGCCGGGACCTGTCTCCTTCCCAGCGGGTCCAGCAGGCACCGGGATTAATGAGGGAAATGCATCAACACAACCCCTGGAATCCCAGTTCTGCTCTGGCAGAGGAGGTGTGCAGGGGAGTGGAAAACTCTCCGCCCCCAAGAGATACGGGGTTCATAGTGATAAAGACCTTTTGTCCCTCCTGGACAGGGTTTCAGCACTCACAGCTGCTCCAGGCAGCGGCAGCAGGGCAGGGCTGGCATTTTGCTGCACCTGACCTGGGAGTTCTGGGTGTTTTCGGTCTTGGCCTGAAGTTTCTTACCCGAGACTGCTTTCGATCAGAACCCAGCTGAGTGACCTGGGCCTTGGTGTACCCTGTGTGTCAGGCTCACCCTGTTCCCGGCAGGGCGAAGCCAGACAAAATGACAAATTCTGCATGCGTTTGCCTCTCGGAGCACATCACGGCTGAGGACTGTGAAAAAACATAATAAATAAAACACGATCTCCTGTCTGGGAAGCCTCTCCAGACATGTCTCCTGTGCCCCGAGCCCCGTGGGATGAGGACACCCGTGAGTACCTCTGGCTGTGACAGGAGTGCTCATCTCTGCAGACGGGATCCCTGTGGAAGCCGAGAGCCGTGCAGGGAAACGTGGCTGATAAGGTTCACTCGCGGACTTCGCTGTTTGTGAGGGTTGCTGGCAATTACTGGAGCGAGATAAAAGTGTTCCAGGAAGAGAGGAGCAGGAAGGAAAAAGCAACCCCTCCAAGTGTGCAGAGGAGTATCTTGGTTTTACAGCTGCACTCAGCATCGATCAAAATGCCACCTGCACACCCTGGCTGCTACCTGGAATTACACAGCTCCCCTGAGCTTACAGGATGCATAAAATACACTTTTAATGAAGCAGGCTCTGTCTGTGGATCCAGGAGGCTTAAGGAGTGAAGTACAGAATATACACGTCCAATGGCTGCTCACAACAGAGAAAAGGGATTCATTTCATCAGAGCCACCAGCTTTAATTTTCACAGCCTAGTAGGTGGCGTTCTAAAGTGTTCAAACTAAGTTCAGATGCTCTCAGGAGTCTTTTGGGGGACATGCGGGTCCTTGTAGCCTATTTAGTAACACTGGGCAGGCCGAGTAAAGGCTAATGTTGGACAATTTTAGAGGTGTCTGCGTAGAATCAAATCCCAGACTGCTTTGGGCTGGAAGGGACATCAAAGCTCATCCTGTTCCACCCCTGCCCGGGGCAGGGACACCTTCCACCAGACCAGGCTGCTCCAAGCCCCGTCCAGCCTGGTGACCAGCGCACCTCTGCAGTGGCCCGAGGCCAGCCGCGAGCCCTCAGCCTGTGCAGCTCGGTCTGTTCCTCACACACCCCAGGGCTGGGGTGGGGAAAAATGGCAGGAAAGAACAGGCTATTTTTATTTCAGTGTGCATCAAATCCTGGTTTTATAACTTATTAATGATAAATTGATCTCAGGAGATATTAACTCTGTATTTACAGAGTGTTTAGACATGCTGGGGGCTGTTTTAAATGTACCAGCTGCTCAGTGCTGATTTAAGTACACAGATGTTCTTATTAGCATAACATTCAAATTCGATGCCCTTCTTATCTGCATCCTGCCAAAGCACAAAAACAGCGGCCCCACAGCCCGGGAGCTCCAGGCAGGAACAGCCTTTCCTCCCCCTGGACCTCCCCAGAGGCTGAGCTTGCAGCAACATCGGCTCCCCATGCCACGCCATGCCACGCCATGCCATCCCACCCCATCCCAGCCCCTCAGGGCTCCAGGTGGGATCCCAGCAGGTGCTGGGGATGGAGACGGGGATTTTGGAGGCGATTTGGTGGAGCCACTCGGGCTCGGGGCTGAGCAGCCCTTGGGTCACTGTGAACCAAAGGCGGGGGTGACCCCGTGCTCGGCGCTGTGCCCGGCGGGGCTTGCAGGCGTTTGCTGCTGCGCTTCCCTTTGTGCTCATTTCTTTTCCAGCCCAGCTCTCTTTCTCTCCGCGAGGGACGAGCGTGCTGGGCCGTGGTGCCAGCGGCCTTTGGACCGAAGGAACGGGTAAGCACCGCAAAGCGGCGGCTGGCTCCGCGTTACAGAAAAGTGCGGCAGTGACACAGCTGGGAAGGGCAAACCCGGCCCGGGGCGACCCTTGGCTGGCAGCTGGGATGTGCGGGGAGCTCTGGTGTCTCCGGGGTGAGGAGCAGTAGGAGCTTCCTCGTTACGGCCCTTTTGATCATCTCCGAATTCTCCCAGGTTATCCTAGGACGGAATCATGGAATAGCTGAGTTAGGAGGGACCCACAGGCTCAGCGAGGTGCAGCTCCTTGCCCTGCGCAGGACAGCCCGCGGACGCCCAGCTCGCACAGCGACCTTCCGAGGTAAAACCGCTCATGAAGGTTTTCTTTCCTTGTCGGGCATTTTAAATGCACTTCCCGTGGCTGCCCAGGTCGGAGGTGAAGCAGCTGTGATGCGCTTGTGAAGCAGAGGCTGTGGCAGGGGATGTAATTCCCTTTTCCAAAGGGACTCTTCTCTCCAGGGGGCAGAGCCCTCCGAAGAACCTTTTGCTCCTCATTTTCACTTTTCCATTCCACTTTCTCCATTGTTTCACAGAGCAACAACCAACCAACCAACCGAATCTCTTCATTATTTCAGCCTACCCACAAACGGGAATTGTATGAAATTTCACCGGGAAATCTCCATTCATTTCAGCTCAGCCTTCCAAAAGGTGTGAATAAACACCTGGACTGATGAATATTGAATAGGCCAGTATCCAATTTTAATTTAATTTTTTAAAAAACTTTTCAAATTGACCTTCCACCATGCCTTATGACTGTTGAACCGCTTTGGTCCTTCTCTCACTGGGACATTTTACACATGTATATACACATATATATATATGTATATATGTATATATGTGTGTATATACATACGTCTANGAAGAATAAAAATGTATATGTAGGAATATATATGTATATACATATATATTCCTACATATACATTTTTATTCTTCGTTTTTCCTTGCAGCAGCTTTGAGCGACCCCTCGCAGCTCGCGGCTCTGCCTTTTTCCCCCTGTTTCCGATGGTGCTGCGGCGCTCGAGGACCGAACACAAAGGGAGCCTCTTCGGTGGCCCCTCGCTCCCCACAGGAAACATCCAGCAGAAACACAAAGTAATGACAACCACAGAAATGGAAATCGCTTCAAAGTCAAACCGGTATCTTGAGAAAGACGAGGGGAATGTTACAAAGGAAGTATCAAAGGCTGAAGAAGGATCTGCCGAGGCACTTTGTTACCGAAGTCGTTTCCACCGCCGTCCCCCGCCGAGGCAATCAGGACTAATGGGGACATTAGTGCAGCCAGGACTACATATCAAAGAGTCCCTGGAGCAAATAACACCCAGAACTGGAGCATCGCTGGCACCGCGCTCCAAACCACCCCCCTCTGCCTCAGGAATGAGTAAAAGGGTCGTAAACAGCAGAGAGAAAATTTTTGCCTGGTGACTGCAAATAAGCACCCAGCAGAGCTGTTAAAAGTTGCTTGCCGAAGAGAAAAATATGATTCTTCCAGTTTTATGGGCCATGTTCAGATAGCTCTTACTCCTGCGCCGTAAATCCAATTTTCACATAGATTAAATGGAAAGGCAGCAGAGGCTCTGCTGAATAATGCACGGAGTGTCGCGGGTCTGTGAGGGGCAGGAACCGATCCCGCCCCGTGCTCACACCCTGGGGCCTGCCCACAGCCACTCTGCTGCTCCGCGCACCTCCCACATCCTGCGCACCTTCCTCTGCGCTCTGCCTCCGCCCTTTATCCGAATTGTTACGCTTAATTAAACGCCCCAGAAGCTACAGTGGAGTTGAAGCTGGAAAGAGGTGGCCTGAGGAACAGCTGCTTCCCGCAGGAGGACGCTCAGAGAGAGCGGCTCTGGGGTGCGCTTAAACACTGGGAGAGCTCCAGCTTTGGTGAGGGCACGACATCCCTCTGGAAATGCAGCTCAGTGCCAGCTTAACCCAGCAGCGACAGGGGGGCTGCAGGGAGCAGCTTCTCCAGAAGGAAAAGGGCCCCTCTTGGGCGGGACAGGGCACCGGAGCTCAGTGAGAGCCACGGCGCCCGGGCCGCGCCGACACCCGGGCTGCATCACGGGCACAGCCAGCCCGCTTGTGAGCGCTGCAGCCTGTGGTTCCGGCACACACAGCAGCGCTTGAGCTTGGAGAATACCTCGTGTCTGCAGCTCCCTGAAAGACCTTTACTCTCTTCGCCACTAAATATCCCACGAAGGCGGAGCTTAAGCTTTCTTTGCTCTTAGAGTGGAAGGCTCTGCCTGTCCCCTCCCAGCTCCCACCCACAGCTCCCGGGGCACGCTCGGCCCCGCTGCAGAGGTCGCTCTGTCACCTCGTCCTCACGGAAGCGCCTGCTCTGCTTTGCTTTGCTGCTTCTCCCGTTGTGCCAGCCCCCACCCCCTTCCTCTGCCCTCAGCTGCTCTGCTGAAGGGGTTAATTTGTTTAAATCACGCTTGTTCATGAGTTATAGGCTAGCTCCTGCCAGCGGAGTGGAAAAGTGATTTAATTTTCCAGTTTCAGCATGGCAGATGTGTGTGTGGGAGGGCTGCGAGGGAAAGGGGGGGTTGTTGTTGTTTGTAAGGTGACCAAAATCTGGTCCACCAGATTTAATCTAACCCAGTTCCAGCCCGCTGCGGTGGTGACAGCTGACACGGCGCTGCTGTCACGGGGGTGCACGGTGGGGAGGGGACGGGACA
>VZTD01004413.1:530599-610870 GCA_013397725.1 Rhagologus leucostigma
GATGGTGTGGGAGCAGCTCTCAGGAGGAGGGATGGTGCGGGGGCAGCTCTCAGGGCAGGGATGGTGCGGGGGCAGCTCTTGGGACAGGGATGGTGCGGGGGCAGAGGAGCAGCGATGGTGTGGGAGCAGCTCTCAGGAGCAGGAATGGTGTGGGGGCAGCTCTTGGGGCAGGGATGGTGTGGGAGGAGCTCTCGGGGCACGTTTGGTGTGGGGGCAGCTCTTCACACCATCCCTGTTCCTGAGAGCTGCTCCCCCCAGTCGTGCCCAGAACCGGCTCGTCCCTCCCCGTGCACAGACCTCGTGCCTCCTGCCTTGTGCTCTCCCGGGCTGTGGGGATTTGCACATTATTTGACTGGAAATGTGCCTTGCTTTAACGTTCAGTCAAACGCTGTGAAGGTCAGAGCCCTGCCTTGAGCTTGGCCTAACAGGTGAAAAGCTGTGATAAAATATCCAGCGCTAGAAAGCTTTTCCACTTCCCTCTGTCAGTGCACTTGGCTGGTGCCTGCGGGGCTCTGGGCGGGAGCTGGAGGAAAGCTGAATTTTGTATGCTATCCTTTTCTTTCTGTTCTCCTATTAGAATAATCTGTTATTAATGGATAATTTAATAGACAATACTAATAGATAATCCTATTAGAATAATTGGAGTTATTCTGCACAAAACAATCTTTACAAACGCCATCTTTCTTTACTCTGCTTTGGAGCTGTTGGTGAGGGAGCACGCAGCAGTGCTTGTGTGGGGACTGACAGGTGTTTCCTTACCCTGAACAAATGGAAGCTCTTTACAAACGCGGAGCGACAGCAAAGGCTCCCTCACGGTCAGCGTCCGCCCTGTGACCCCTGAGCCAGACCCCGACGCCCTGCTCTGGGGGCTTTGGGAGTCCCCTCACAGGTCTCTGTGGGGCTGGGGAGGCGGCTCTGGGTCTGTTTTCTTTTCTTTAAATCAGCACAGGAACTGCTCTCGTACCATTGCTGCCTCCAAAACTGCCAGTCAGAGGTTTGAGGAGGTTGTTTTCAGAGGTTGTTTTTCCTCTGTCCCTTTCAACCTTCTCCGGTCTTGCAAATTAAAAGAAGCTTTCCCACCAGATTCAATTTCTACCTCAAATAAGTAGTGTTTAGGCTGGGGAAAAAAACTCTTCAAACCGCTCAGGAACTGAGCAGTAAATCAATGGCAGAACCAGTTAGGTGTGCTGAGAGACGGAGAGAGTCAGGGATTGATTGGAAGGGTTTTGGGAAGACACACAAGGGGAAACCACCCCTTTTGGGTTCAGAATTCCAGGTATTCGTCTCTGCGAAGCTGATCCTTCCTGGATCCTTCCAGAGCACCGTGGTGTCTCCCTGGAAGGCAGCAGGGCCTCGTGCCCGAGGCTCCCCAGTTCGGTGGCTGTTCAAGGCCGCTCCAGACTTTCAGCACCAGATACGATCCCACCGACAGCTCGTCTCCATCCCCAGCAGGAAACACTCACCACCACGCACAGGCTGGGAACCCGCCGGGTTTTAGGTGGCGGCAAACCCCTCCTTTTGCTTTTTCACGGGTAATGGATTTACGTAGGAACAGAACGTGCGGGAAGCCGCTGCTGGGCGCTCTGAGTGACAGCTCCCAGCCCCAAGAGCACAAATAGCTGGGGCTGCAGCTGTGCAGGGGCCGCAAACTCGGCAGCCGGGAGTGAGCGAGGCCCCAGGCAGGAGCCGGCTTTGGGCACGGCGCTGCAGCGTCCCGGAGCAGCGAGGCTGTGCCGGGGCAGCCGCAGCTCTGCCCTGCCCTCGCCGCTTCTCTCGGCTCTCCCCGCAGCCCCGGCAGGCACCGAGGGGGAGCGGAGGGACCCGCGGCTCATTGCGAAGGCTGCCGGTGCTACGCAGCTCTCCCGGTGCAGAAGGCAGCGGCACGGATCTCGTGTATTTTTAGGGAAAAGGGCCGTTGAGCAAAGATGGGCCATTCCGGAGCGTTAACGCCGCGTGAAAAGGCCTCGTTATCCTCGGCGAGCGCCGCTCGCTCCGGCAGCAGCCTGTTCCTGGAGCCTGCTTTTGCCAAACGAGGGGCACGTCTCCACGCGGGGCGCTCGGAAAGCGTTAAGCCGAGGAAAGGGATCCGTTCTGGGGGCTCAGGCGCTGTTACCTGGTTTGCTCCTCTCTCTAACACCTCCTGCTCATCACCCCACCCCGCCTCACTCCGCAGCTCCTTCCGAGGGGCTGACACCCCTGTTCGCGGGTCAGGCAGCAACAGCGACCCTTTCCTCAAGTTCCGCGCTTGGAGCAGGGTATGGAAACGATCCAATTAATCACCTGCGATTTCTCGCAAGCACGTTAGAACGAGACCGCAGCGCTCATCGTGCAAAGAAGATACTTTTCAAGGCTGTGCTTAATTTTGTTGGGTAGTCTCAGTGCTGTCACATCCCGACCCTCCCGTGCCTGGTGGTTCATGCTCAGGTTTCCTCTGCTCCCTGTCCTGTCCCTCACTTAATCC
The DNA here is from genome assembly GCA_013397725.1 of Rhagologus leucostigma. NCBI lineage: Eukaryota > Metazoa > Chordata > Aves > Passeriformes > Rhagologus > Rhagologus leucostigma. Next base: position 533,061 of record VZTD01004413.1, read on the forward strand.
TTCTTCCCTACATGAGCCCTCAAATGTCATCTCCTGTGCTGGCTCAACGTGTGTCTGGTTTGTGATTGATCTGCCTCATGCCTGAGCTCTGAACCCATTTAAACAGCCTCAGCAGCCTGGGACTTCCTACAAGGTTTTCCATTTTCTTTTCTTATTTACTGTAGAAAATTGCTGATGGAAGAAAAAAAGAAGTTCCCCTTTGGCTCGCTGCCCGCAGCTCGAAGGGATGAGGAGCCGAGGTCCATCTGGCTGAGACGGGGAGGCAGGAAAAAAAGAGGGAAGGATGAGAGTGAGAACATCTGGACGCTGGTCCCGAGGTGTCCCTGTAACAGATTGAAGCCCTGAAACACCAAACCCACCGAATTAAGTCGTCCTGGTCCGTGCGGCCCCTGCCGAAAAAGAGGGATGGAGAGAGGGGAAGGAGGATAAGCAGGGATTCCGCAGAATATTAACCAATGTCACGCTGTCACTCAGCAGCTGGGTCCAGCAAGTTCGGGTTTCCTCTGGAGTCAGGGAATGTTTCCATGCTCTCAGCCTGTCCCGGTGACCTTGGCAAGGCTCTTCATGTGACCCTGCTCATATCATAAGGTTGGAAAAGACCTCAGAGATCGTGGAGTTCAACCATCCCACGAGAGCCCTCCCCGTCCGCGAGAGCCATGGGTGGCGCTCAGGAGGTGCAGGTGCTCCCACAGCTCAGTGCAAGGATCTCATCAAAAAGTTTTCTGTTCTGAAATACTTGGAGGTGACTTAAAAAGCAAATACAAGACGTTTTTACGGCTGGACGTGTTTATCACCGTGTCTCAGCAGTATCTCATGACGTGAGTAACAGTTATAAAAGCACTTTGAGCTTATTTGACACTAAATGTTTTGTGGCCATTCTCTATTTCTTCCCCTTGTATTTTAAACTGCTGAGCTGTGCCGTCAGCGTTTATGAGCAGCGAGCCCAGCGCGCAGAGCTGTGCCGGGCGGAGGTGGTGCCTGGCCCAGNCCGTCCCAGCTGATTCCCCGTTCCACGGCAGAACCCAGCCGGCACAGCCGGCGGGGGAAGGCTGCAGGGCAGGCGCAGAACCGGCGCTCGCTCACCGGCCGGCAGCGGCAGCTCTGGGTGGGCAGGGCTGAGTGCACTGCCCGGGAGCCCCGCGGAACCCGGGCTGCGACCCCTCCGCTCCCGAGAGCAGCCTTTGGGAAGAGCTTTGAGGCAGGCCCGCCCGCGTGCGGGCCCCGACCCCACCCCAGCAGGGTCTCGGGGCTACGAGGGAGCAGGAAATTCTGTGCTGGTGCCGAGAAAATACAACATCTGCTGCTCTTCCCCCTGCGTGGGAGGGCCCTCACTGCACGGTGATGTGCTGCCAGTTCCGCATAATTCAGGGAGCCAAAGGCACCTGCAGATGCAGGAGTGTCTGCAGCCTTTCCCGGGATGCCCCTCCTCAGCCCTGCTGCCCCCAGCCCTTCTGCCCCTTCAGAGGATGAGGGTGTGGGGCACACCCATCTGACAGCGCGGCTCTGCCTCCCTCAGCCCGTGGTTAACGAGCTGTGCTTTCGCCCCAGAGAGCCAATTAAAGGAGAAGCCCGTGCGGTCCTGCCGCAGAGCAGGAAAGGAAACGCGGGCGCCTTGTCACGAGCTGCTCCCGCTCTGCCTCCACGCACGGGCTCGGCTGCGCTGCTGTTCCACAGGAATCGAACCGGGTGCTCCGCTAATATTTATAAATCCTCCCCAGCCCACGACGTGACCTGCTCCTGCAAATGCTGCGCGTGGAGCCCTTTCTGGGACCGGCTCTCGGGTGCCCTGCACCCTGCCGTGCTCCTGGCCCACAGCACGCACACCACCAGCGGAATTTCATCCCATCCATAACTCGCTTTTTGTATCTCCAGATGTCTGAAGAGGGACATCAACGGCCCTTTTCTTCCCAGGTCTGGCCAGGGAGTGCTGCTCTCCGAAAAGGAAACTCTGCTCAAACAAGCTTCATAATAACAAATAATACAATAATAATATTATTGTATTAACTATTAATAATAACAAGTAGTGGGACTCAGAAGAGTCCCTGCATTCTGCATGGCCTTGCTGTGAGGTCTGCGGGATTCAGCCCTGCCGGTGCCAGGAGCGAGGAAGCGGCGCTGTCCCGGGGTATTTGTGCCATTCTCAGGTTTTCCAGGAGTGACCTCCCTGGGGAGCGCTTCTGACCCAAAAGGGCCAGGGACAAAACCCTCCCCGGCAGCATGAGCCTCGGCACGGCCACAGCTCCCACTGTCCCTCCACAGGCCATGCCACAGCTTGTGTCGCAGGTTATTCCACGGGTCATTCCACAGGATGTGTCACAGGTCGTGTCACAGGTGGGCTGGGCGGGCACGAGGACAGCAGGACAACGAAAGGGGGACGTGTCCATGGCTTGGCACGTCAATTCACAGCAAATTCCGCGAGGAATGATGGATAACTGCGGGCATGGGCTGCAATAACCCAGGTGCTCATTTAGCAGGAGACAGTAAAGCCAGGTGAGTCTTAACTCCGTGACCCCTTTCCACTGAAATGCCAGCGATCCAGGTATTTTTATTGTTTTTTTTCTTTTTGGCAGGCTGGGCAGCCAAAGGAGCTGCTGTGAAGTCTCACCTGACCTCTCGAGGGCACAGGGACAAAGGCCCCCCCACCAAAGCCGCCGTGACCAGAGGGATGTGCTGCAGGACACGGGGTCTGACGGGAGCTGCTGCCATCCTGGAGCACCAGGGACACCACGGAATGGGAACGTGGATGGGTTTTCACTGACGGTGTCAGCAACAGGACGGGTCAGAGTGTGGCACTGGGGACAGATGGACAGGAACGTGAAGGAACATCCATCGAGAGGCTCAAGGAGCAGCACAGGTGTGTGACAGCGGCTTATCTTGGGCATATTTTGAGACCTTTCCCTGTTTATAATTTTGTGGCAGTAGGATTTGAGTGTCACACAGGTGGGGCTGCAGTTTACCCCGTGCCACTCTGCCTTCTGCTCAGCCAGGTACCAGCAAACGGAGGGACAATAACAGAGCTGGCAAATGTTTGCTCAGGCATCTAAATAATCAGGTGTAGGAATTACAGCAGGGAATGACATGCCAAGGATACTCGGAAGAGCTGGGCAGAACATGTTTTACGGAAACGGGAAAAATCCGTTGAAGAGCGAGGCTTCCCACAGCAGCCTTCTGCTTGAAGGCTTCGCCCGAAGCAGTAGACGGGAGGAACTGGTGCTGGTGGGGAGATCAGGAAAGGCACCCTTTGGGCAAAGGGAGAAATCTTCATGGAAAGTCAAGAGAAGGGAGTGCGAGTGAATAATGGCAGGAAGTGAGCTAAACTGGCGCTAAACCCTCTTTTGACTCTCCTACGTTGGACCAAGGTCCCTTTGGTTCTGGAATAATTTTAGATTTAATGATTCAGTTAATTGTTTGGCCTGATTGATAATGCACAATTCATTGGGAATTTAGACTCCACAGAGCTCAGGTATTTTTTTATGTGACTTTTTTTTTTAGTTCTTTGTACGTCAGGAATCATTGCATGGATGCAGGGATATTGAGAGCCGGAGGGAAATCATCCTGCTGGAGGTCGCTGGAGTAAAAAAATTTCAAATCCGTCTTGATTCAATATTTTTTATTGCTCTGAGCTGCGGGGAACTCCGGGGGGATGGGTAGCTGGGGGGTCCCACACCCGCTGTTGGGGTGTCTGCTGTGACTGCGGGGTCAGGGCCATCCCGGCTTTCGAGTCTTGGAGAGGCATTTGCTTGTCCTCGGGGAGGACGGTGCTGAAGGGAACAGGGACTTTGTGCTTGGTTTGCTCTTGCAGACTTTTGCCCCGTGCGTGTCCTCCTGGTGCTGCTGCAGCTCAGATCAGACATTCCAGGATGTTCTTTGGGGTGCAAGCGCACTTCTCCTTTCTCCCCAGCTGCCCACTGGCAGCAGCGGTCAGGACGCTTCCCCTCCGTGAAACCCCAGTCCGGGGGGGGAATTTTTGTTGTGTGGGACCCCCCAGGACAGCCCGAGCTCCGCCCAGCCTGGCCCGGCCGCTCTCCCGCCGCTGCCCACCGCGGCAGGGACAGCAGCAGCCGCGTCTGTGCGAGCGCGGCGAGCCTGGCAGGCTGTTCCCAGCACGGACAGAGCAGCCGCGCTCCTTTCCCGGCCGGTCCTGCACCAGCAACCATGGAAACTGCGATGGCGCAGCCCGAGCTGCCCCCGGCCGGACACCGGCCTGGCACGGTCCTGGTGACGATGAACACAGCCCGCACCAGATCCCCGGGCCTCCCGGGCTGCCGGGACACCTGCCGGGGTGGGCGTGCTCTGGGGGCCACGGGCTGCTGCTGCTGCCACATCTGCAGTTAGTGCGGCACAGGGGTCACAGCTGGAACAGCTGGAGAAAGGTTTGCTCTTAGAACTGCTGGCCTAGAGCAGCAATAATTCTGAGCTGAGTGGTGAAAGAGCATCAGTGCCCAGCCCTGGAGGTGCCCGAGGAAGGGCTGGCCATGGCACTCAGTGCTCTGGGCTGGGGGCAAGGCGGGGATCGGGCACAGCTCGGACTCGGTGGTGTTGGGGGTCTTTTCCCACCTCAATGACTCTGGGATCATGGGGGGAGTCCCCTGTGCACCACACTGCTCCTTGTCAGAGCAGCAATTAAATCACGGAGTAATTCAATCATCAAGGAAAAGCACGTGGAAAAAGAGAAGAAAGTCTGAGCTACAGGGAGCATAATTTTTTTCCCTTGTCTTTCAGAGTAAACGTTGTGGAAATCAAGGGAGGGCTTAGATGGCAGGCACTTAACCGCTAAAGATTTTTGCGAGAGTCATTTCCACAAATGTCTTACAGCCCATCTATAGATCTGGAGCCTGTGCTTTTAATGGACTGACAAATGTACACTAACCCCAGCTGACTGTTGCTCCATTGCTTGGCTATCCAGATAAGAGGAATGCTTTCCTTTGATTGAGATCTTAAATCAATTGTTCCTTTACCCAGTGGCTGGTGGTTATTATCCAAGGAGAAGATAAAGTTCAGATGGTAAATTGTTAATATTGTAAGAAAAATGTCTGTTGTGTCCCGCTTAAAGTTTCCTGTCTGGATGAAATACGCTCTCCTATAATAATTCCGATTGTGAGCAATCCATCAGAGCCCTCGCTGCAGCAGTGGCACTGCTGCCTCTGGCCCTGCCCTGCCAGCTCTGCCGGGCAGCTCTGCCTGCACGCGGCCTCCGGCAGCTCTGGGGAGCAGAGCCGAGCTGCCCGGGGCTCCTGCCAGGCCTGGGGCTCTCCTGGCGCGGGGATGAGCCGCGGGGAACGGGGCAGTGCCACAGCACACCCCTTGTCCTGCCCCGGAGCGTCGGGGTGCAGCCAGCAGGGCTGGATAAACCCCGCAGGGGTCACTTGCCTCTCTCCTGGCCCTGGGGGGAGGAGTGGGGGCGGCTGCACCAGCGCTGGGCTCTGCCCTTGTCCTGCTGTCCGTGGGAGCCCCCGAGCCACCAGCATTTCGGCAGTGGAGTCCTTAAATGCTTCCCGGGATTACTCATTCATTATTCATCGCCTTTTTGAGTTCCATGACTACAGTAAGAAATGAAAACTATTTGGAGGTTCTTCCTTTATAGCTGTGTTACCAAAGATACCACATTTTCTCTCAGGCGCTCAAAACACATCGTCTCACATTTGCTTCCCAAATGAGCACCAGCTGTAATTCCTCATCTACTCATCCCTGATTTAGTTGGGGTCCTAATATTTCACACCCCTTTGCCACTGAATTTTCACCTCTTGTCGTTGAGAGAAATAGTTCTGTTATTTTCTAAAGGTGACTCACGTTGTACCTCATGAACTTTAACTACTCTCAGGGTCATTCTCCTGACAAATTGCTCCAGGCTGTTGCAGTAATTATTTGTCCTTGGGAAGATGCATATCCTTTATTGAAGGCACCCTAAGAATAAAACAATCTTCAGTATTAAAACGTCTGGTCTACCCCTGGAAGATTAAATGCTCCTCCTTTTGACCAGTTCACGCCAGTCCTCGAGAAGCAGAGATCCAGCAGAAAGTGCTAAAATCGACTCCAGGAAAAGCTGTAAGAGAAGGTGTATAATTAACATGACTGTATATAATTAATTCTGGTACGTTCCTATTTTCATTTCGCTTTTGTGTTTCAGATCTGACAGTGATCACCAAGGAAACTAAAATCTGCTGGTGGCTGTTCACGTCCCCGGCAAAGCCGAGGGAGCGGCTCCTGGCTGGGGACACTGTTCTTCACCTGGGGCAAGGACAGGCAGCTCAGGTGTGCCCAGCTTTGGGATCTGGCTTCTGCCTCGGGTTTGGAGCCCCCTCGAGCCCCCTCTGTGAGCTCTGCTGTCAAAAGGTGACTTCCAGCACCTCCAGCCTGGCACTGAAGGAGGCAGGGCAGGAATTCCAACATCTTTTCCTGGCCGAGAGACCTGCACAGGTCCTGAGGGTGCCCAGCAGAAGGGACCCTGCTCTGACCGCTGCCTTTGGGGGCTGCCACAGCGGAAGGGCTCAGGGAAGGAAAGCAAACCCCACTTCCACCGAAAGCAATGGGAAAACTGAAGGAAAGTCACAAACCGGGATTTGGCCACAGAGTGGGTGAGGGAGCAACACGGAGTGAAAGAACTCTGCCCTGGCAGACCCCAGTTCCTACAGCCACGGAGCCCAACCCCACAGGGAAGGAGCCGGCGCCTTCCCCTCCTGTGCCTCTGCCGGCTCGGGCCAAGGCCCTGGCCCCAAACAGGCCCGGTGCCCACACTGGCCCCTCAAACCCCTTTTCTTCCCCACCTCTTTAACCCAGATTTGTGGCGCTGCCGCCGCCGCCGCCGCCGCTGCTGTGACAGATGCTGGGGGAGGCTGACAACATTTCTGGTGTGAAAAGCAGGACTTCTTTGCTGACAAGCTGCTAAAGGAAAGATTTACTCTTATGAGGCTGGTTCCCCTCTGGGTCATTTCTGAGAGGGAATAACTTTGGCTCTGTTGGCTGGGGATGTCCAGGGGATGTCGCCCTGCTCCGGCCACAGAGGGGACAGGGGCAGTCTGGCGGTCAGTGCCGCTCCACGGGAACCAGGATGGTGCCCTGTTCCAGGCCCCCTCCTCCAGCAGGCCTTTGGCTTTCTGGGGAGCTGGCGCTGCGGAGGTTGTGCTTTTCCCGCTGTGGGAATGAAGGGATGACAAGCTGTCAATCCAGGCCACCTCCCCAGCACTGAATAAGCGGCTTTTTGTTCTTCAAAGACACTTTGGGGATTTCGAAGGATCTTTTTGACTGTTAACGGAATTTACAGAGCTGTGCAGCTCCAGTTACAGCTTTGCAAATATTCCCCTCCAGCGTGTGTCCCCCCTGTACCGCACTCCTGATGTGTTCTATTGACAAGGATCAGTAAGAGCCTGTCTGAGGAGACACAGAAATGTGTATCTGGCTAGCGAGGGGCAAACGGCTCTTCAGAGCAAGTTGGCCTCCCAGATTTCCACTTGTCTCTGCATTTTTTTATGTTTTAGCTAAATATTCAGCTCTGCACATTGTCCCCCCCACCCTGGGTGTATCTGGACTCTCCAAACTCTCTTCCATGTGCTTTCAGCGTTTCGCAGAGTCAGACGTTGCTCACAGCTGTACGAGCGATTGCCTTTTATACTTCTTTAAAGGCAAAGCAATTTAGAGCATTTACATCTGCAGAAAGAGGGGCTCCTGGAGGGGCCCCGCAGCCGGGGGGGGCTGGCTCCGTGCGGTGCTGGGCGCTGCCAGAGCCGTGCTGGGGGAGGTAATGAGCCCCTCTCCACGGCAGCCTTTGCAGTTTGCGTAGTGCCTGTATTATTCACACCAATCTGTCTTTCAGATCATCTCCCATAGACACTCCAGATTAAATTTTCGTCATTATCATGATAGAACTGGATGAATAAGTGGCACATCTGTTCATGAAGTGCTTTATTATCTGTTCTGATGAGGTTTTGGATGAATAGCGGGATGACTTAAATACGGAGCAGAGAAACGCACGCAGGTTTATGCATAATCTTAAATTCACGGCCAGTACTGCCAACGCAAGGCATCTGATTTTATATGGAAGAGGTAATTATTAATTAGTGATTTGGGCCAATCTGTCATGAGGGCCAACTTAATGAAGTGACGAGAGGAGACAGATCAAACCTGACTGTGAAACAGCACTAATGAAGGCCCACACACTGTAAAACTGGTTCTTGTTCCATCACTGCGAAGGAAAACTCCATAAATATTTTATAAACACTCCATTCTGGCCATGTAAAACCAAATTGCACCAATAAATCTATTTATCCAGAAGTTATTTCCTAATCTCTTCCAGCTGCATCCCTTACAAAGGAGGACGCTGATCATTTGTCTGTCAGAGACAAAAGGGCTGAATTTTCCGCACCCGATGGTGGAGAGGAGTTCCGTGGACAGTCCCGCGCTTCGAAGCTTCACTCAGGATCCCATTCTGCTCCGGGGCTGGTCTCACAATCAGACAGAGCCCTCAGCAGCCAAGGTTTTCCAGCTGCAGCTCAGGCTCCATTTTGGAGAGGGGATTTTTCTCTTCCACACAACAAACTTTGCTTGAAGTCCTGAGGAAATGCCCCAGTCCCAGTAAAGGAACCCAGCTGCCCTTGGGTGCTCTGAGCACAGTTTGATGCCAAAATCCCAGAATCCCAGAATGGTTTGGGCTGGAAGGGACCCTAAAGCCCATCCAGTGCCACCCCTGCCGTGGGCAGGGACACCTCCCACTGTCCCAGGCTGCTCCCAGCCCCAGTGTCCAGCCTGGCCTTGGGCACTGCCAGGGATCCAGGGGCAGCCACAGCTGCTCTGGGCACCCTGTGCCAGGGCCTCCCCACCCTGCCAGGGAACAATTCCTGCCCAATATCCCATCCATCCCTGCCCTCTGGCAGTGGGAAGCCATTCCCTGTGTCCTGTCCCTCCAGCCCTTGTCCCAAGTCCTTCTCCTGCTCTCTTGCAGATCCCCTCAAAATTATTTGGTGAGACACTTTACTGGCCCCTGGAGATGAGGCCAAACAAAGCCTCAGACTCCCGTATGATCTTTAAATCTTCATTTTGGGGATGTAAAATACGAGCCTGTGTCAGAGGGAGGATCTGTGTTCCACGTGAGGAATCCCTGGGGCGCGGGGGCTGTCGGGGGTGCGAGGCCGCAGGAACGATCAGTGAGATGGCAGCCGTGTGCCCCAGGGCTGGTCTCTTACGGAAACAGAGAACCACCAAAGCCTCTGCACAGCCAGCAGGGTTGCAGGATGCCCGCTTTGGGGACGTGACAGCAGCGCTCAGTTCTGTTTGACAGGTTCAGTTTACAGAAAATAAAAAACTCAAACTCCTCCTGTTGTTGCCTGGCTAACAGGAGAACAATTAAGGGCTTTTGTTCAGCTTTTACGGAGGAACAAATCTGTGACCCTGCCCAGCGCCTGACAAAGCTGAAATCCCCGGGGCAGCACGAGGGGTGCGACAAACACCAGGAGGGTCCTTATTCCTGCGGCCTCTGCCCGGCCAAGTGCCCACCGGGGACGGGATTTTGGTGGATTTCAGTGGGAATTTCACGGGAGAGAAGAGAAGAGCAGGGCAGCGAGCAGGCCTGGGGCGGGCTCTACACAGCGCTGGATTTCTCATTTAATAGAGAAAAAATCTCATCTAATCCCTTTTGATGGTCTTTTGCTGTCTAGAACTATGCGAAAATATTTAACTTCCATCTGAAAACACGTAAAGAGAGTTAATTTAATATATCGCTTAAAGAACAGGTCATCGTACACTCAACTCTCTGCCTCAGGAAGGCATTAAGAGCTTAATTTTGGGCTTGAGCTGGGATCTGGGAGAGCAGAGCCATTCCCAGCCTCCAGGCTCAGGCCTGCAGAATCCCTCCATTAAAAGCCGTTAATGTTTTATTAAATAATATCAATTGAATATTGGCACTTTCAAAAACAATGCAGAAAATGCAGCTTGCCCTCGACTCTACTCAGGGTGGGCTGTTGCCTACAGATTTTGAGATGCTTTTCTTTTCTTATTATTTTCCCAGATTTAGAAAATGTCTTTACTATGGCTTTCCGAAGGAGGTAGGATTCAAAACCAAACTGCTGTTGTAGGAATTTTAAAATTTTAGAACTGTTCTGTACAGCTCAGTTCAGACCATTGTTTTTGAGATCTGCCACAGTGGCAGATCCTGCACAGAACATTTTTGTCTCCTTCTGAAGATAGTATCAATCACGTCTGCTCCTGACAAGCCCCGAGGAGAAGAACATTTATCAGTACCTATTAGAACAGTCTAAAAAAATTCTAGAAATGACATTTCATAGCGAGGGTATGATCTGGTTGGAAAATAGCAGAAGTTTGATGCTTTCCCTCAAGAATTCTGTGCTGCCTCCTTATATAGCTGCTGTCATCACACCCTCCCCACATCTCACTCCTCTTACTTCAAGAGATCCTTTTTATACATTTCCACGTCAATCCATGGGGGAGTTTCCAAATTGGGAGTGAGCAGGAGGCCAGACCCCGCTCAGGGCCCCAGACCCAAAGTGCTGAGCCCAGAACTTCTGTCAGCTCCTCCTAAGGCCCCAGGCCGGGCTCTGAGCAGAGGCTGGAGCAGGGATTCCAGGGGTTGTGTCCCTGTAAGGGTGGGCAGGCCCTGGCACAGGGTGCGCAGAGCGGCTGTGGCTGCCCCTGGATCCCTGGCAGTGCCCGAGGCCAGGCTGGACATTGGGGCTGGGAGCAGCCTGGGACAGTGGGAGGTGTCCCTGCCCACGGCAGGGGTGGGACAGCTGAACTTTAAGGTCCCTTCCCCCCAAACCAGGCTGGGGTTTGATGGTTCTGTGGCACAGGGAGGGACAGCAGCAGCCCGTGTTTCCCCTTTGCTGTCCCCGGGGCCAGGGGAGCTCTCGGCCCCTGCCCCGAGCCCCACCGGGGGCTGGTGTCACCCGGCCAGGGGACACTGTCCCCCGGGAGCGAGCGCAGCCATGGGCACTCTTGCGTCCGGCAGACACAGCCCTTCCCAGGACTGTCCAGGCCTTCATGTGCTTGAATCTGAGACCGCATACATTTATCTGTAACAGTAAAATCAGTGGGCCCATTAAAGCAGATTATGCACTAATAATTATGCAAATATTCCTTCAGCGAAACTATAAAATATCTCATGAAGATTTAGCACATGGCTATTACGGGAGAGGAATATGTGGCAAATGAAAATGAAGATCGTCATTAACTTTAAGGAGTTCAGGGAATTTTTTTGCTATCATTTAAATCCATGATTTGGGACGTCTTTGCAGGTTTAACCTGGAGGAGACGATTACTCATAACAGAGCTAAAATACAGCGGCAGGATGGAAACCTGCTCTGCCCGGAAAGCTCACCTGCTTTGTCCTTTCAGAAAGAACTTCAATAGTGTGTTAGGACATTTATAAAAAGCAGAACAACATTTGTATTCCCATCAGGCAGGTCTGAAGGGAATATCCACGCTGCTGTTCCAGGGCACAGAGCAGTGGTGGGGTGGAATTCCCGGGGCTTGGACGCTCCAGTGCCCTCGGACTGAGCCGTGGCTGCAGGGTGGAGCAAGGAGCCTGCTCCCCCCAGGCCAGAGCAGCTGGGCATTCCACTGGGGACGAAGGGACAAAACACTGGATGAAGAGACCACCCAAAGGGGAAAATTCCGTTTGATTTGTTGAAGTTGGGTTCAGCATCCAGATATAACAATTTGTCCTTTATTAACTTTCAACCTTCAGGGGCTCTGGAGGTGCAGATACCACAGCGACAGGAGGGTCTTCAGGGCTGGTGGATCTATCCCAACAGAAATCAAAAAAAGCCATTTTTTCATTACGTTTGGGCACAGTGAAGTCAGAAACCGAAAGAGCATTTTACCGGCGCTGGTGTGCCTGGCTCTGATGCAGCCTCTGCCTGCTCGGAGCAGGGCCCGGGGGAGTGAGGAGCCTGCAGCACCCTCAGAGAGGCTGGGCTGGATTCATGCATTATGCAGAAGGCCAGGGAGAGATCTGGTGGCAGCAGGAAGAATTTGTGATTCTGTCTCACCAGGCCTGGGTCGTGCCACCCACCCAGCACCTCCTCCACGCGTCCCTACCCGTCCTTGTCCAGCGCACACCACCGAGAGCACAGCACCGGCAGCGCTCCGGGGCTGTTCGCAAGGCTCAGGGTAACACAGAGAGTGTCTTCTGGTCAGCAGGAGAAGGGGTCAGGTGTAATGGTCCTAATGAATAATTATCGATATTTTATATTATTAAATTTTATATTTTGTATTTATATTTCATATTTATAAGGATATAGATACAGATACAGACCTGTTCTTTTGGGCTAATGACGAAAATGAAAGCCCACAGCTACAGGAGTAGAGCCATTGACATTAGCACTGGTAATAGCATAAACTGCTCTTCCCAACACATTATGTTAAAATTGCACATGTTAGATGTCTTCATTGGATTTTAAAAATAATTAGGGTAGCTTAATAACAACTTCAATAGCAGAGGAAAGACCACAGAGAAAGCAGAACTCACATTTTGGCTTCCAGGCGTCCAGGACAGGGGCTGGGCCGGAGCAGGATGGAGCCCGGGGTGAATGTCTGGGACTGAACGAAAAGGAAGGAAACCGTGGATTTCTCCTGGAGGTTCAGCCAAGGGCATCGCTGGTGCCATCAGCACGTACGGGCCCGCAGCCGCGTGGAGCCCTTTTCCTGTCGCTGCTGGAGCTTTATCTGCATTTGATATCGGCCCATGACGAGGGAACTGGGGGGCGTGCTGGAGTGGGGGGGCTGGACTGAAATAACCCCAGCTGGTGCAGGGGGTGACAGTGTCCCTCTGCCCCCGGCTGCCAGGGGACAGGGGGCCTGCGCTCCCTGCTCCCAGCCCTGCGCTCCAAAATCCAACATCGCCTCTCCCTTCTGCCCCCGGAGCTCGGCCCTGCCCTGCCCCGTCCCATCGCGCGGGGCTGGGATCCCTGGTGCTGTCACCTCCCGGATCTCGGGGCCGTGGCCGAGCTCTGGGATGTCGGAGCGAAGGCAGGAGCGGCCCCATCACGCTCTGTTCCACAGCTCAGCAAATCCAGCCGCTCGAACGCATTCCCACTGCGGAGTGCTGAGGACTTCGGACAGTCCTGCACTGCCTAAAGCTGGAAAGCTTCTGCAAACCCTTCCCAGGCCGTTCAAGGGGTTAAAGCCCAGGCAGGGTCTGTCCAAATTCTTTCTGCTCTCGCAGCTCTGTTTCATGGGCAAGTGGCCACTCACAGGATCACAGACATCACTTCCCCCTTCAGTCAGCACTAAGTCCCAAAATCAGGAATGTTTTGCTCTGGTAAAGACCAAATAAAATTTGCTAAAGGGTTTAGATGCGGCAGCCTGGTGTGGCACAGGCACACCTGCCCAGGAATTCAGTAAGAGGAGGTGGTTTTTGTACCTCCTGGCTGCTGCTCACTGACATCCCCGGGACAAAACAATCCAAAGAGCTGCACCTCGTTTTCTCCTCCCATAAAATGGGCATAATAATAAAAATACATCTGGAAAGATGCAAAATTTATGCCATGGAGAGGATGTTTATAGTATTAATGGTTTTAGTGATTTTTTTAACGAGTCTCTGCTGAACCCATTTTTCTCAAACTTTTCTTTGGGAGGCAGCTCATTAAGATGCAGTTTAATTGCTGCAAGTTTTGCTTTTCTTCCTGTGCTTTAAAAATCCTGAGCGTTTTGGGATCATTTTGGAGCCATTAGTGATATTTGTGTCGCCACAGCCCTGTTGGGTGACTCAGTGTCACACGCAGAGCCGGGGCAGCGCAGGGCACACCTGGGGACGGTGGCAAGCCCAGGGCTCCTCTTCCCAGGGAGCTCAGGGACGTTTGCCCGTGCCCTCCACGTCCGCGGGTGCTGGGCTCTGTCCGAGGGGGTTCCCGGGGCCGGCGTGCTGGCAGGGACAGGCTGAGGGCCCTGCAGCCCCCCGTGCCAGGGACAGTCTCTGTAAACGGGTGCCCACAGCCGCTCGGTCCCGCTCACACAGACGACGCCAAAGGCCTTTTTTTGTCTTTGGTTGATTTTTATTTATCAATAAAACAATACTACAAAACATGGGAAACATCTGCATTAAATACAGACCTGCTGATACTGCGCCAGTTTTTAACCTGCTGTATTTACAGAGTTCTCCCTGCAGGCCCCTGGGCACAGGAGCGGGGCCGGGGCAGCTCGCAGCCGCGCAGCGAGCGTCCGCTGCCGTGCCCAGCCCGTGCCCAGCCCGTGCCCTTGTGCCCTTGTGCCCTCTCCCGCAGCAGGTTTGCTCCTTGCCCCGCCTGGGGACAGCGGGACAGGCTGGGGGTTGCCGGGCCTCGCCCTCCCACCCCGTCCTGCCCTGGGCACCCCGGAGGGAGCGGCCGCGCTGCGCCTGTGCTCGGGCTTGGGGCGCGGGGATAATTCAGTCCCGTCCCAGCAAGCCCACGATGACCTGCAGGGTCACCCCTCACCTGCCTGCTCAGGGGGCACGAGGGGTGACACGGCCTGACCACAGCCTTCCCAGCCACACCTCGTCCCAGGATCAGGTGCTGGGACAGCTCAGCATTTTGGGGGGCAGGGGTTACTCCTGGGGAGGGAGGGCCTCTCCTCTGGAAAGGCTTTGGACGAGCTTTGAGTTTGCTCTTCCCAGCCCCTCACCCGCGCGGCAGCAGCCGGCAGGGAGCAGGCCCAGCCCAGCCCCGCTGCTGCCCCGCTGCTCCCAAACAGAACCGCTGCAGCTCCGGCAGCGACGAGAAATGTACGTATGGGGAGATACAGATATATATATATATATATGTATTTCTATATATAAGATCTCTTAATTATATAGTTGTAAGGCAGATTAAAATCATTTTCTGGTATCACCTGGTATCAAAGGGAATCTCTCCTACTTCCCATCACCCAGTGCTGCGTAGGGGAGGTAATTACATCCTCAGCGATTATTGTGCAGGTGTTCTACCCCAACACCCACTACTCTTTCACATCTGCCCTGACACGAAAAGCAGACAAGACAGTGCTCAGAAGCGCTCAGCATAACCAAATTCAGCTTCCTGCTCTGGAATGCGAGCGGGCAGCCACAGAGGCGAGGCCCTGCTCAGGACTGAGGGCTGTCCTGGCGGGGAGAAGACCCGTCACCACAGCAGGGACCACAGCAGCCCCCGCGCGTTCTCCTCCCGTGGGACCCGGCTGGATGGAGAGGTGGAGCCTGAGACCCAGCCCAGCCAGAGGGAACAGGGCCACGAGCCCCGCGTTTGCCCACAAGCAGCAGCAGAAGGGTCTCCTCAGCTCACCCTGCGCTGTCCCCCAGCCCCTGGGCTCCAGACGAGGGGCAGTTAATGGGGAGAAGCTCGTCCCAGAGCTGGGAGGGCGCTTCAGGGACGCAGGGCCCCTCTGCAGGTGCTGCCGGGTGTCCCTGAGATCCCCAGGATGGGAATCCTGGCGTCACCTGGCTCCTGGTGCGGCCAGCGCCGGGCTGGTGCCGCAGGGGAGCTCAGTGAGCGTCCCCCTCACCACCGAGGACGCACAGCTCCCAAACCTCGGCCTTCCGCTTGTGCAGACCCTGCGGCATCCAGATCCCGGCTGTGAGGGAGCACCATGTGGGGCAAATGCTGCAGAGATGGATCTTCCACCTTCTCCCAGGAAGGGGCCATTGGAAAGGGCTTCCTCTCAACCACAGCCAAGCACTGCAAACTGAAAATAATAACGAACCCAGAAATAAATTGGGGAAAACCCCACCACTTTTGAGGGAGAGTGACGCCCAGCCAGCAGGGAGGGAAGTGGTTACGTGAGCCAATGCTAAATCCCCGCGAGCAAGAAAGCCTGGCTTATCCGTGGGTGCATTTCTGTGTGCGACAACTGAAGGATACCGACTCATCTATTCTGGCCAGTGCTCTCCCGGCGTGCACTCGCTGCTGTACTGGAATGGCAAACACAAACCGGCTGCATTCCGAGCGCCCAACGCCCCCAGAGCGCCGCCGAGCTCCCCCCGCGCAGGGTCCCACAGCCCCGCCCGGAGGCTGCGCCTTCCCCAGCCCCAGCCCGAGGCCAGCTCTGCTCCAGCGGCGATGCCAGAACAGGAGGCAGCAGCAGCACCTTCCCTTCCCTCCTGCCAGCCTCTGAAAATGGCATTTTTAGCGCTGTACCACAGCCACCGGGCGGGGCCCTCGCACGAACGACCCCGCTCAGGTCACAGCCGCGACTTCATTTTTCCAAGACCTCTCTCTTTCCTGGTGCTCTTTGCACCGGGGAAATACAGCAGGCTAAAAGCTACAGGATTTTTTTTCACACACCACAGTAGAAACAGTTACCGAGTTATATTTGTCAGAGTCACAGTAGTTTATGCGTATTTGCTATTCACAGACTGCAGAATATTGCCAATAACCTCACTGGTGGGACTGACGACACGGATACATGCATTCAGGTGAGACCATTAGCAAGGATGTCTATACTGTATTAAGCACATTCATTTTTTTAAACACCTTCCAGTAAAATCGATTCCTTTAAATTTGTAGTTAAAACTTTTTTTTCCACAATTACGCACAAAAGAACCTGTAAACAGTTTGACATTACACTTATGTACAAGTGAACCACGTCGGAAGGTCGAGAGGTAATTCAGTGGGTGCCACTTAGTCTACATCAGTGTGCAACAGACTGACTCAGCCTCGGCGAAGTCATTTAGTGCTGAATGAGGTCCGAAAATGTAACGTAAGCAAGGCCCCGAGAGATCCCAACGGCACCAAACCCCCTGTGCATCCCGCGCGGGCTGGGAAATATTGCACCGGCAGCACCTCTGTACAACCCCAAAGGCCTGGGGGGTCCAGTCCTGCCATCCCCGGCTGGGGACGGCCAGAGGGGACCACAAAGGGACATCATCTCCCTCAACTCCAGCGCCCACCCGCGGAGCCAGCCGGGCCCTGCCGCCCCCCCTGCTTCACCTCAGTAATTTTCTCTGTGGAACTCTGAACTCGTGTTTGCTTAGCATTGCTATAGTTTAAAATCTGCAATATCCTATTTATAAACGGATTTTTTAGCTAAGTGACATCAACGCCAAGAAAAATAAAGAACGTCTTTTTATAATATAAATAATTTAAAAGTGCTTTTTCTTTTTTTTTTGTTCTTTTACTATTAATCTACAAAACCCCGTTGGGGCATAAACTATCCATAAGACTGGACAATTATTTTGTACCATGGTACACATGGGGCCTTATGCATAAAGTACTCTGAAAGCCAAGTCTGTACTCGCAGCGGTGGGAGGGGAAGGGGCTGGGAAGTTTCCCCCAGCCTTGCCAGGGCTGCGAGAGCAGAGCGGGACACGGCTGAAGGGCTCGGGTACCTGATGGCCACTGCCAGCAAAACCCAGCCTTGCCCTCTCCTTCAGCCCACAGCTTGCAAATAAAATTAATAAATGGACTCACCGGACTCAAACCCAAAACGTTTTCCAGAGCACTGTGAAGCCTCTGTGCCGTGTGTGCGGACGGTTTAGGGAGAAAGCCAAATCGTCTGGTCCCCACGTTCTCCGTGCGTCCCCCGAACGCTGAGCCCCGCTCAGGTGTCTCAGGGGGTTTGGGGTGGCAAAGCCCCTGGAAACGGGGAATTCTGCCGGTGGGAGCGGAGTCCCAGTCCCGCTGCAGTCAAGGCAAGTTTGCAAATTAGTTTCAACAGAACTTGGTCTTTGTTACTCGTGGAAAGTAGCTCAAATTCCAGTTTTCTCCCCAGGTATTTCAGAAAGAATAAAGCACTCTGTGAGCTGAGTTTAATTCTGCCTTGCTACAAAACCTGTCCTAGGGAGACACACGGGTTCTCTCACTTGAAATAAGGTTGAGTTTGAGTAGAATATGTTTTACAGCCCAAACCCAGCTCTCTTTCAGGTAATCAGGCTCTCATTCCAGTTTCCTTTCTGCCCTGCGCTGCATCTGTCTCCGTCCCTCCCGTCGCGGCCCCGTTTCCCTGCGCAGCCCCAGGGAAAGCCCCAGGAGGAGGAAAGGGCCGGACGTGCCGAGCACCGGCCACGTTCCCCTGCCGGCGCCGAGGTGGCCCCGGCTGTGAGGCACCTCTCCCTGTTGCCAGGGCAGGACATCCCTGCCGTGGGTGGGTGCTGGAGCGGTGTGCACGTCCCACAGAGGGGGAACGGCCTTGCCAGAAAGGCACAGGCGCCCGCCCGTCACCCCAGGGTGCGTCTGTCCCCACCCGCTGCACGGAGGCGTGTGCAGCTGTGCAGCTGTGTGTGCTGGGAAGGGATCTTCCAGGGTTGATGTGCGAGGTCACCCTCCTGCCACCATCCTGGTGCCTGCAGAAGGTTCGGCTGCTCTTTCCTCACCCGCTGCCGCCCACAGCTAAACTATGGGGCCACCATGGAGCAGCATTTTTAATCCCCCTGCCCTGTCTCGGCCCGCCCAGGGTTTCTCTGCACCCCTGCCGGGTGCCCCCATCCCCTGCCCCAGCGTCCCAGGGAGGTTCCCCGAAGGTGGAGGGGGTGCTGGGGGGCACTGGTGCTGCAGAGAGAGCAGCAAGTGAGGAGGGAGGGAAGGGGAGCTCTGGGCAGCAGTGGCAGGTGCTGGGCAGAGCTGCTGACCCCACCAGGGGTGTGACAGCCTCCGGCACCGCCCGCGGCCCCCGTGTTCCGCCTACAGCTCCCCAGGCCCTCTGAGCAGCACCAAACCTGCCAGCGCAGCCCCAGCTCTGCACAAGCCACTCGTAAAACAGCCGTCCACGGAGTCAGAACAGCAGCAGGTCCCTCGGAGATGCAGCAGAACCCACAAACACACACGGGCACGGCCCCACGCCTGGCACTGCCCCGCTCCGGCCCCAGCCCAGGCTGGGTTTCCCAGCAGGCTGGGCCTGCCTGTGATTACTGAAGACCTTTATTTCTGTAGCACTGGAGAATAATAACCATTTCATCTCAAACTGGAGACGTGAAGGCCACATAAATCAAGCCCACTTGGGCGCATTTCATTTGGTCTAATTTCTCCACAGTTATTAATCATGGAGCAATCCCGTGTCCCCGGGACGTCGGCCTGGGAACACACACACACCCGTCCCCAGCGCCTGCTCCTCCACTCCGGCACACGCAGCCTGGAGCCCGAAGAGCTGGGGTGTCAAAAAAGAGACAGGGAAAGATCGGGAGCGAAAGGATGAGGTTTCAGCTGCAGTCTCCTGCTGAGGAACAAAGGTGACCTGTCCTGAAGCCCGTGCCCTGCTGGAAATCCAGAGGAGAGCCCTATCTGTTCCCCAGTTCTTGCTTGGTGCCAGAGCCAGGGACGCAAGATGAAGGAAATGTCAAGTAGGGAGAGAAAAATGCTAAAAAACTAACCGTGAAGCAACTAAGCGGGGCCACACCTGTGGGGCTTGTACAAAGCATTGATTTCCGTGGGAAGATGTGCCTTTCGAGCCTGTGAGTAGAGGGTGGCACGAGAGCTGGGCCTGGATTCCAGCGTGAGGGAACATCCTGAGCCCTGACCTGGCTCTAAAGCACAATCCCAGGAAGCGCTGAGCCTCTTCACTGAGCGTGTCCCAGGCAGAGCCTCTCCTGCCCAGCCCCGGCTCTGTGGCACCGGCACAGAGGGGACAGCTCCGTGAGGGACGGCTGCTCCTCCACCTGCAACATCACAGCGGTGACCCCAGCTGCACATCCCAGCCCTGCTCTCCGGCTGCCTGGAGGGGTATTGCTGGGAGGGTTCCCCTCCCTACAGCCAGCTCCTGCTGATGGATCCCTCTGGACAAGTATTGCTTCCTTTTTTAGCTGGTAAAAGGTGCGTCCAACCCCAAACACAGCTGTGTGCTCGTGGAAGGCCCCACGGCTCCCTGCCACACCCCTCCGTCCCAGCCCGGCGCGGTGGGACCCCGCAGGCACCAAGACTCCCCCTGGCTGGAACTGCACGAGTATCAGAGAAAGAACCTGTGCGGGCGGGACAGCATCTCCCACAGCAGCTTCTGGAACTCAGGAGGGGGAAGCCCTGGAACCCGCAGGACAATAAATAAGTCAGAATCCGAGTGTTCTGTGTTACCAGCACTGTCACTGCCCACAGTTTCATGTTCGTATATATATATGAATATATATATATATAGATATAAATCTCCTTCCTGTGCCTTTAGAAAATGAATAATTTATCCCAAATCCTCTAGCTGGTTTGTTCCCAGCTCTGGCCACCCCAGCTGGAGCAGTGGAGCGTTTCGTCCCTTTCCGTGGCCAGCCCGCCCCAGCAGCCCGAGCCCCCGAGGCCTTTGCTGAGCCCTGGCCCCTCTCTGGCCGGTCCGTGCCACCCCCCGGCCCGACCCCTGCTGCCCTTCCCCTGGCTCCGGGGGCAGCGCAGGACCGGCCCAGCCCTTCCCGCGGCTCCGGGGGCGATGCGGGACACAGGGCGCGCTTTGCTGCCTGTGCCAGCCCGGCGCTGGCGCCGATGGGACCTGCGGGAGGGGACGCGGGTACCTCCTCCGGGGTTGTGTTTTCTCTTGGCACGGCCCCGCTCCCTCCTGCAGCGATGGCTCCCCACGGCCAGAGCCCCCCGGGCGGGCTGGGGGTGATTTCTGCGGCGGAGGGGGCGCGGTGCCCGCTGTCCCTGCCAGCTGGGACAGCCGCTCCTGGCACGCACACCTGGCACCTGCAGGAGCCAGCATCCTCCCCAGCATCCCCACGCAGCCCTGGACCATCCCCGTGGCCTTCCAGCTGGGATCAGCGCACCTTTAACCCACCGGCACCGGAGAGAGCCTTGAAAAACACAAGAGGTGCGGGGAGGACACGGAGGGACGAGAGCACCCCAAACAAACAGAGTGTTTTGCTGATGGTAACACAAACCCGCAGACGGCACCCTGGTCTCCGCTGAGACACTTTCCCAGTGCCCAGGGAGGGGGGAGGGACTGGCAGAGGGAGCAGGAGAGAAACGGGGAGATGGATTTCTACTGTTCAGCCCTCAAAGGCCTGGAGAAGAAACGGGACATCCACAGACTGCTAAAAAATGCTCGTTTCTGAGAAAGTGCAGTTATAAGGAGAGAGCCAGAAAATCTTTAAGCAATATATATTGACATATATATACATATATATATATACACAGAGATATATATACACACATATATATATGCACATATATAAATACACATGCTTAAACTGCCGGGGCAGAGCTCGGGCTCTGTGCTGCGCTCTTCCCTCCCGACACGCGTGCTCCGAGCGGGATGCAGAGGGCACGGAGCCCTCACCATCCCGCCCTGCCTGCTCCGGGGCTGCACGAGCATCCCTTGGGGTGGGTCTGGTTGTGCCCTTAAGGTTTTCAGCTTGTGTAAGACTCCAAGTTTACGAACGAAAGCGTTTGTCATTGTGCTTCCAGGACTGCAAAAAAATCGTTCCCCTACGACTAGAAATGTTAAGGTGAAGTAGGCGAATTAGGCAGTACTAGAGATGGATTTTGGTTTTGGTGACCTAACAAACAGTTATTACTGGGAATTACTTTTGTATCACTTAGGGTCTGGCTCTAATGTAACGAGGTCGTGCGCTCTTCCCCACCCAAAGCCTACAGGTGGTACTTCCGCAGCAGTTCGGATTGCCAGGGGTGTTTCCTCTCGGGAAACCTGTCTGGGATTTTGATTTTGAGGAAATCCTGGATACATTTTTCCAGCTCTTCCTCAATGGAGAGCTTCTCCTTCACTGCTTTTTTCTTGCTGGAGTTGGACTCCCGGGAGCCGGAGGTGAGAGTCCGGAGCAGGTCGCTCTTCCTGCGGATCTCGGATTGCTGCAGCAGCTGCACCGGCCCCTTCTTGGCCGGCCGGTCCAGAGTCTGAATGTTGGTCTGGCGCGTGACAGGGCCGCAGATCACGGTCTCCTGGGGGGAGCTGGCCTCGGACTGGCTGTCGCAGCTCGACGTGGACAGCTCGTTGCAGGACGTGCCGCTCTCGCCCTCCTTGTCGCCTTTGCCATTCTTGCAGCAGCAGTCGCAGTGGGACGAGGACCAGCGGGAGGGCTCACCTGCAGGGGCACAGAGAGCCCGGGGTTACGGCAGCTCCAGACCCCCGCACACCCCAGGACAGGCTGCTGAGCCCCCCCAGGACCGGGAGCGCAGCCAGGGCCACAGGAACGCTCGCGGGGCCCGCCCTGAACATCACCACGAACCGCCAGCAAAGCTCTCCCGGGGCCCAACAGCAGCTGGGTCCCGTTAACCCTGGAGCTCCTCCGTCCGCCCCGCCGCCACGTGCCGCTCAATATCCAGCGTGGGCTGAAACTTCCGAGATCCTCAGGGAGAAACCGCCACACTTAACCTGATCCAGTGTTTAACCCGACTGAGCAGCCACGGCTGGGGCCCCCCCCGACTTCTCCAGACGTTGTTTCTTCTCTGAGGCTCCACGGCAGAGCCAGCTGTGGCCGCCAGCTGCTGCAGCCAGCATTGCCAGCCTCCGTCCCGGTGGGCATCACCCCCAACATCCCCCTCCCTCCCCAAGCCCCACCCTGGGGCCATCCCGCCTCCCTCAGAGCAGCCTCCCCCCACACGAGCCCCGGTGGCACACGGACCGGGCTTTGGGGACACTCGGTGCTTCACTTGCACGAGCCCAGCCGTGGGAAGCCCGGGACAGCGCCCATTCCGGACTCCTGCGGCTCAGGGCTGGAGGTTTTGTTCTCCAGCTGGAGACCTGCCCAGCCGCAGTACCCCGTGACAAAGGGCAGAGCTGGCGCCGGGAGCAACGCTGGCTCCCTGACCACGCCAGCGCAGGCACCACGGAGAGGAAGGACGTCGGGGAGCATCCATCTTCCACTGACGTGGAACTGCCACTCCCAGCTCCCGCAGAGCCGTGGCATCCCCGGACCAAGGGAAGCACCACTGAGCTCTGCAGCCTCGGAGCAGCACAGCAGCCCCTGCGGAAGGGGAAAGGGGGAAGGGGCTGTGAGCACTGACAGAGCCCCTGACTCTCGCTGCCCTGCTCTCCTGTGTCTCCATCCTTGCCCAGCCAGGAACACCATGCACATACTTCACAGGAACAGGCAGAAAACCAGAAGTCAGGAAGCCTCCTCATCTCCTCCTTCCTCTTCCTCGTCAGTGGTGAACGGGTCTCTCAGTCTGGGAGCTGCAGGGCTACTCTAATTTACAGACACACTTCAAAGCTGTCCTGTGCCTTGTCTGAAAACAGTCAATAATGGCTAAATTGAAATTTTTTATCCATTTCTAGGCTTGGACAAAGGCGTTATGAACCGAGCCCCTGTGAAACCCTGATCCACATGCTCTGAGAACACTTGCAGGAGCTGTGTGGAGTCCAGCTCCTTACTGCAGCTGACACCACATCCCACAGCAGCGGGACAGCCGCTGAAACCCGAAGGGCTGCGCTCACCCAGCCAAGCAAAGCTCAAACCGTGCCTTGGGTGCCCAAACCCTTCACCCGACCCCAAACGTCTGCTCCGGCAGGGGCACTGCTGCGATCATCAGCGACACTCCGCAAACCTGCACGCGGTGCTCCGGCCGCGGACACCCTGCTCCCGGCTGTGACTTCACGGCTGTCACACAGTCCCAGCACAGTTTGGATTGGAAGGGATCTCAATCTCATTGCAGTCCCCCTGCCACGGGCAGGGACGCCTGCCTCTAGACCAGGGTTCTCCAAGCTGGCTGTGAACGCTTCCAGGGATGGGGCAGCCGCATCTTCCGTGGACTGTGGGGAAGAAGAAGGGACTGAGCCCCCTGTGCCCCCGCTGACCCAGCTCCGAGGTGGCAGCTTGGGCAGAGGGACCCCCAGCTGCCGTCAGGCACAGCTACAGTACAGACTTCATTAGCACAAAACAAGGTTTGATAAGTCAATTAAGACCTATTAGATGCTAATTTCACTTAATGAATATTCACCAACAATGGGCACACGGCGGGTAAGCCAGGAGACAGAAATTATTTCGCCGTGAATAAACAGTTTTGCTGGAGCCCCGGGGCCAACCTCAGAGCCACAGGTGGGAGTTCCACGGAGCTGGGCTCGGGCCAGCAGGGAGCCTCTGCTCCCCACGGGTGCTCAGCGTGCAGGGCCGTGCATCTCCAGGCCGGGGGCGTGCTCAGCTCCAGCGCCACAAACCCGCCCGGGCCGGGTCTGCTCAGCCCAGCCCTGGGGCTGCCAGGCGGCGGACAGGACCAAAGGGATCAAAGATCGATTTCTGTGCTTTGCGGTGCTGGGGAAGCGCCTGCAGCAGCAGCAGCAGCAGCCCAGGGCTGGGCAGGGAGCGGGCAGAGCCTGAGCCTGGCACCGCAACGGCGGCAAAGGAGCATCGCGCTGACTTAACCACAGCACTCAGTAATTAATGTCTAAATGCTTTGAGATTCTTAGATAAAAGTGGCTAATTAATTCTGGCCTGGCTTTCCTGCTTTCCTCCCTGATCTCAGCACATTTCTCTCCCAGTGCCCTAATTATAATAATTATTATTAGAAGCTTCTGAAGCAGCAGCAAAGCCTCTGATGTATAATTGACACACAAACCATCAGCCACCCAGTTTTCCCCTTCTCCTCTCCTCTCCTTTCCCAACAACAAGGCTGCAAGGAGGGCACGGGAAATCCCCGCGCAGGGGGACAGATGCCGGGAGAAAACTGGGGAGGAGAGAGGAGCGGGGATAGAAACCAAGACTGACAAAAGCCAGCTAAGGGTTTCCGTGGTGAGAGATGGCACAGGGACCCTTTCCCGGCTCAGACACCTCTGAATTTGGACTGAAAGTCCCAGCTGTGGGAGGGCGCTCAGTGGGATGGGGACTGAACCCTCCCACAGCTCTGCCCTCGCCGGCTCCTTCTCAGGATAATGTTCCTTTTATTCAGTTCCTGCGGTTTTCACAGCCCTTTTTCCTGAGGTTTGTGGGCAGCTCTGGGGACGGCGTCACGGCTGGGAAGGGATAACGTCCCCAGGCAGCAGCTGAGACACATCTGGTGCCCGATTTTGAGGCACGCAGGGATATTTTCCGTACCCAGACACTCATTTATTTACCTCCACGTGTGTGGCTGTATCAACCTCCCGGTCTGCGATCATCACTTGAGCCATTTTCCTCCCGTTCTCCATCCACTCTGGTCCATTTATGTTGTCCTTTCACCTTTTACTCCTTTTCCTGCTTCTTCTGCTTTAGGGCTTTGTTGTTGGTTTGATTTATTTCTGTTTCACCGTCCTTTTCTCCTTCCTGTCCCGTGACTTTCACCTCTCCTCTGCTCTGGCTTTTGCTGCCTCCTCCTCCCCCCTCTCTCCCTCCTCACTGCAGCAGCTGATCCCTGTTTGAGCACTAATTAAGCGCCGTGCCCAGGCAGGCAGGGCTGGCGGGGGAACTCTGAGGCAGCCCTGGTCAGCTCCCCGTCACCTCCGTGCTTCCAACCTTGTGAACCCTCCGTTCACCTCCCAGCACCCAAAAACGAAGTGCTGAAGCTTTTAAACGCATCCCCCATTGTTCATACGGTCAACCACAGCTGGATTTCCCGCGGGGCTGAGGACACGGTGGCGCTGGCGCAGTGACAGTTCGATTTAGGCCAGGCACTCGGGCGTGCCCAGCGCCTCACACGGGTCTGCACCCGTGCAGGAATTGAGGGGGTTGTGATTGATGACAGACCGCGCTCTAACTGGTGTTTTAATAAATACATTCTGGCTTGGTAATGGGGCCAGATTTGTCAGCAGAAAATGCCCCTGTCTAAATAAAATTACCCAGGTAAAGATGAGGAACGACGACACATTCCAGGCACTGACGGGCTCCAGGATCTGTCCTGGCCGCAGGACGGACACCCCTGGATTTAGTTGCTTTTAGGATCAAGTCTCTGCAGTAAAATTGCAGTGAGAGACAAACCCAGGGAAGGACTTGGCAGTAAGATCATTGGTTTGAACCCTCCCGTGTGTTCAAAGCCAGCAGTGAGCAGGGGGAGAGGGATCTGGGGAGAGGAGGGAACCGGGGAGAATGGGAACTGGGATGAGGAAGGGAACTGGGGAGAAAGGGATCCAGGAGGAGGAAGTGAACCAGGGAAGGAAGGGAACAGGCAGACCCTGTGGCTGTTCCAGCCCCCTTAGGAAGCTCGAACAATTTTTTACCCTTGTGGGGGCAGCTGGGGACACCTGGGTGCTGCCATCTGATGTAAATTCAATTGAAATTTAAATTAAAATTTAAAATTACTAGTTCAAAGTGTTTTCCCTTTAAACATTCTGAACTTGCCAACCCAATATAAACCCCAGAATTGTCCCATGGTTTCTCTTTTTTGTGCAAAGCGACTTTCAGCCAGTCCCCAGCAGCACACACGCTTCCATCAGGATTCTCCCAGCATGTTGTCATTTTACCAGCACTCCTGAAACCGTCCCTAAAACACTCAGTTCTGGAAGTGAACTTGTGTAAGAGTATCAAATTTGTTTGAAAATAAAAATAAGTTCCCCAAATGGTGGAGAAAAATAAGAGACCTGGTGTTAAAATACCAGAAGGCATATTAAATGAGCCAAAATATTTAAATATGGATCTTCTCAAAGGAACATGTGATGAAGTTAAAATTCGGAGAGGAGGGAGAAGCCTGAAGTGTGAGCAGCAGGGCGGTGAGACTCAGGAGGTGTGGGGAGAAGTTGGTCACCGTGGCCATGGGTCCCGTCAGGCTGTCTGAGAGAGAGCTGCGGGGCGCCCCGGGCCTCACAGACGACTCCTTGCGCTTCCTAACAAAAGCCCTCAGAGAGGAAATCTCCTCCCGTGGTCAGTCCATTCTCTCGGGCATCACCTCGCTGTGCAATGAACATTTCGGACTCCGCTGCCCCCCACGCACAGCCAGCCCTTCGCTGCGAGCCCCGGAACCCCCAGGCTGCACCCCCAGGCTGCACCGCAGCTCCTCCCGCCCTTCAGTTCCCACCCGCGGGGTAAACCTTTGGCCAGGCTGGAGCAGGAGCAGAGCCGAGCGCTGCCCTTCCAGTTCTCACTGGGATTTTCCCCGGTGGTTCAGCAAGGACTCTGCCTGAAGGAGAACAGGAAAAGGATGAGCCTGCTTTGGGGGAAGAGCTGAGAGGTCTCAGCGTTCAGCACTCAGGTACAATACAAGCACCTCAAGGAACAACTCTGTGCTGCTGGCTCCCTTGCTTGGTGCTCCCTTTTCCCAGGACTGTGAATAGAGACAGTATTTGGCCATCAGGACTGAGGCATTTCAGTGCATTTTCCCCTGGGAAAACGATGTTGATACGAACACCTGACACTTCAGTTTTCTTTTGCCCACAGCATTTGCTCTTTCTGTTCTGCCAAACAGCTCCAGCTTGGCTGAGTTCGGAGCACAGAGAATCCACAGCTGCCACTATTTGCACCTTCCTTCTTCCAGTTCAGCCTTGCCTCCTCAAATTTAAGACTTTTCTGAATATTTTTTGATTTCTCAATGCCATCTTAACACAGTGCCTTAGCACAGCCTTTCCTTTTGCTTTCTGTTGCTTTCAGTTTACGCTCAAGACCTTGAAAGTGAAGTTTGATGGAATGAAACCAGCCTGGGTTAAGGAGAAAGGGCTTTCCTTGTCCTGTCTGGATGATCCCCCAGAGTGACCCCTGGCCAGGCTGACCCGCGCTGACAGACACGAAGCCCTCTGGCCAGGCCAGGCCAGCAGAGCAGCAGCCGCAATCCAGAGAAGCGATGCGGGAGGATCATGGATTGAACCCCCACTGCTGGTTTGTACTGACGTATTCCTCATGTTTATTAAGAAAGAAACTCCACTCATGCATTAATTAAAACACAGGTACAACCAAATTAGGCTGAATAATCAGAAAACACATCCCCCCACAGTGCCCTAATTCCGGAATCACCCACAAGAGCTTTGCAGCGATGCAGCGTGAGGGGAGTGTCGGCGGAGCCCCGTCCAGCCCGGCCCGTGGGCACTTCCAGGGGTGGGAGCGCACAGCCTCTCTGGGCAATATATGGACATTTCCATACCTGTGTGGAACCCCCAGTTCACGATAAATGAGCCCCGTTTTGGACGCCTGTTGTAATTAGCAAAGCCAAAGTGCTTATTGTTCCTGCTTCTCAAAGACCTGTGTGAGAAACTGCTGACAGATGGTTGTGGTAATGTGGGAGCCAGAATTCTTGAATTTTTGAAAATTACAGCTCATGAACTCAAAAATGCTCTGGAGATCCGAAGCTATCGTGTCAGCCTATGTTGTTCCAATTAATTGCAATCAATCGCTAATTGAGAGCTATTTTAAGACTTGTCATTACTCTGAACATAATGGAGAATAAATTGCATGTTCCCCTTTACCCCCACCACAAATGACATCAGTGCAAAGAAATCTCAGGAAACGGAGCAAAAAAGAGGAACAGGAACCCGATTGCTGGATTCCTCCTGTCCCCCTGGCAGGTACAATAACACAGGAGCTGTAGGTCCAGAAAGGAAAGAGATAAGGGCTGAGACAAGGGATCGCAGGCAATTCTCGGGGCTCCACCTCTAAAACTTGCCAAAATGGCAGCTCTGATATCACTCTGTTTTAATGAGCTGGAACTCGGTTTTCTCTAAGATGCCTTCCAAGCCAAGCTCTCTGATTCCGTGGCAGCCCTGGGGACAGGAAGCACCGCTCGGAAGGGGTTTAATGGGGGCAGCAGTTGGGTTTGGCTTTACAGCAACGGCCCCAAATCCCGGCAGAGCCATTTTGACGTGAAAATCAAATAACCTAAATAACTGTTCCGCAGCAGGCCGGGTGTTTGCTGCAGTGCTGGAGCAGGCAGATCCAGCAGGGACAGAGCTCGCGGGGGCAGGGGGAGCTGAGGAGCGGGACCTGCGCTCGGGGACAGCCCGTCTGTCACTCAGCATCACCCTGTGACGGGCGCCAGCTTGACAGGCTATTCCATCATGGCGCGGAGGAAAATCCCCAGGCTAGGAGATAACCGGTTCCGAAATGAGGAGTTTCTGCTAACGGCGCTGGTTCCAGCCAACAAGTGAGGTATTTTTTAATCCAGCTACAGCTCTGCTGTCTTTTCATGACATTTTATTTTGGATACAGTTGGAACAAACCCAGCTCTCCTTTTAAAAAACCCAGGTTTCACTTTTTTCTCCCGATGATTTAATCACGTACTCTCTTCCCTTTCGTTTCCCACCTGGTCCTCATCTACACTATATATAAAATCTGTGTCTCCTTGGATCCTGGCGGTGGCCTCTGCGTGCCATCATCACATGGATAAATTCACCCCTTCCACCTCTCGTTTGTTCTGTTCTTGCAGTCGCTCCAGTTTCTTCTCTCTCGTCTTTTACCCTCAGTATCAAGTGATTTGCTATTCTTGGAGTATCCTCCCCTTGTCCCTTTGTCTCTGCTCCAGTGCTGTTCCCAAAAGTCACCCTTCCCAGGAGCTGCTCACAGGGGGCTCCTTGGCCAGCCCTCCTGGGCTCTGCAGTCCGGTTCTCCTTCTCCTCAGGGTTACCAACTTCCCGTCTCTGCTTTACCAGTCCCTTCCCTTCGCTTCCCCCACGCACAGCAGGGGGTTACGATGCTATCAATCAATAATTAAGCTGTATAACAGGGCTATCAATCAATAATTAAGCTGTATAGCAGGCAGTGAGCTGTTATAACACACAGGGGATGTGACTGTTGAAAAAGGGTGGTAGTGGGAAGAGATTCTTTGGGTTTAAAGCAAAGATCGCTAAAGGTGAGTGAATGCAGCCCTGCTGCTCACCCTGGCAGCTCAGGGGATGGCTGGGCAGCCTCCCAGGGAGAGGGGGATCCACTGCCAGGCCCCTGCTGTCTCCTGGGAGAGGAACGCCCAGGGAGGGGACACCAGGCTCCCCCGCTCCTGGCACACCCACCCAGCTGGCAAAGCTCAGTGCCCATGCTGGATGCCACGTGAAGGGTGGCAGATGGAGCACGCCAGCTCTGCCAGTGGTACCCCAGGGCCTGGAAGGGAGTCTCTCCCATTTGGACCGGCTGAAGCCACTTGTGAAGCACCACTGAGCACCCCTGCACAGGTGACAGGGGCTGCAGGAGCAGCCTGGAGTCATCAGCCCACAATGAGTTTATTATTTCTTCCCTGCCTCGTTCAGCCCCCGTGCTGGCACTGCCCCCCGGGCCTGGCTGGCAGCGGCAGAGCCGGGAGGAGCAGCTGCTTCTGGCTGGGAACAGTGACATGATGTACGTCCCTATTACAGAGGGACACGGACCGTGGCTGCTGCACCTGGGCCGGGCACAGGGACAGGGGCGAGGGCAGCAGAGCTGCCAGAAATGGTTCTGCTGAGACATCCAGCTGGAAAAGATGCTTAGGAAAACAATTACCTTGGAAATTACTTCCCTCTTTGCTGCTTAAAGCCATTACTGATCTCCTAATTAGGAGGCTGTTGTGGGGGGAGCGTCAGCCTCCTCCCCCGGCAGTGAGGGATGGGACGAGGGGAAGTGGCCTCAAGGTGCCCCAGGGGAGGTTCAGATGGTATCGCTGGGGAGAATTTCCTTACTGAAAGAGTGATTAAGCCCTGGAACAGGCTGTCCGGGGAAGCGGTGGAGTCACCACCCCCGGCAGTGCCCAAGGCCAGGCTGGACGGGGCTTTCAGCAGCCCGGGAGGGCGGGAGGTGTCCCTGCCCACGGCGGGGCTGCGAACAAGGCGATCTTTAAGGACCCTTCCAACCCAGCCGTGCTGGGATTCTGTGATTCTGCGGGCACCGCCGGCCGCAGGAGCTGCCCAGCAGTGCCACGGGGCATTCCCCGGTGATTCCTCCCTCGGGCTGACAGCGGCGTTTCCCCCCGGCCACGGGCGCTGACAAACAGCTCGGGCTTGGCTGCACTTCCCACAGCCCCGAACCAGCGGCATTTTCCGCAAACCCCTCCCGAGGACGAGCCTTGCGTGGCTCCGGCAGAGCCGGCAGAGGGTCGTGGCGTGTGCGGGGCACGGCGGCCGCCCGGAGCGGCGGGGACGTGGGGACAGCGGCTCAGCCCCGCTCCCCGGCTGCTCGTCCCCACCCTGCCCCGCCGGCTCCGGCTCCTGCTCCCGCCAGTGAGCGGAACCGCGGCGGCTCCGTGCAAAACCAGGGACGGGCCGAGGGACAGAGGAGCCCTGCCGGGCTGCTGGTTATTAATTCCTTGGAGCACGATCATGATCAGAGCCGCTGCTGCCGGGGGAAAGGAGCCATGCTCCGACCCCTCAGCAGGAGCACAGACGGTGCCGAGCTCTGCGTCGGGGCTGTCGCTTTTCTGGGGCCATCAGATATCCCTTTCCATAGGGGCAGATGCTCGTTTTTTATGAGCTATTTAAGACACTCTTTCTGGAAGTTTTCTTATTTTTTCCCTGTCTGAACCTCATAAACCGGGCTTCTGCTCTACAGAGATAAATTTGATTTATGTGAGAAACATTCCCAGGCACAGTGGGCTTTGCCTTAAACCCCGTATCTCGCTGTTCAGTGGTGCTGTGGCTTAGCTTGGTTTATTTTCTATCCTCTAAGTGGTGAATTGAACTTTCAGAAATGAATGGTTTGGTTTATCTGATTTACCATCTTGAGCAAAGCACTTTTGCATCAAATAAATGCAGGCAGTGGGAGACCCTCCAGACACCACTTTAGTCCAAACATTTTCAGCACCGGTTTCAAGACCAATTAAGTTACCCGTGCCTGGGCAATCCTAAATGCTCTAGGATCAGAAGCTTTTCCCCTCTGTGGAGGGTTTGAGGGGATGAGGAGGGCGCTGAGCCGGGGCAGGGGCGGCACCACGGTGCTGGGCAGGGACCGGAGGGCCCCCGGCTCCCTGAGCTCTCCTCTCGTGCGGCATCACCCCAAAACACCCGGCTCGTTCTGGTTTTGCGAGGTCTGAAAAGAATAAAGGTAGAAGCCAGCCCAAGCCTGAGGTGCCTCACTGTTTCTGAATTCACAGAAGGCGCTGCGGGGAGGGGACAGGCGATTCCAGAAAACGGAACAGGACGTTGGTGAACCGGCTCCGAGGGAGCAGCTCCAAGTGAAATGTGGGATGATGGCATTTAGAGGTGGGAAGCGCGGCACAGCGTCCGTGCTCGGGGCCAGAGGGGATGCACTGGGACACAGCGGAGCAGATAAATCCTTACTGGGAAGTGAGGGGAGGCAGGCACAGAGAGGCTGTGGGGGCTGTGGGATCCAATGGCCAACCCTGCAGCAGTGCCAGCCCTTGGTACCAAACACCAGCAGTGGCACGCACATCCCTTGGGGACGGTTTTCTACCAGGTCCTGAAAAACTTCTCCCTAATGAGTTCAAGGATAATTTGATGTTTTTGAGGTGGACACACTGGATTGGATAGGTTTGGGGAAAATAAACTAAACTGGTTTGGGTTAACTAATCTGCAGCCCTGCCCTGCAGTTACAAAAGAAAATACTTTTTTTTCCTGCCAAATCTTACAGATCATTTGATATTTTCTTCTTCTTTTTTTTTTAAAGGAGGATGCAAAAACTTCGTGGAGATATTAGAGGTTTCTATCAAACTTCTCCGTAAGAACGCAGAAAATCTGAATAATCGTGAGTCCAGCACCTCTGTGTATCCACCTGTTTTCCCAGGAAGTCTTCGAGCATTACAAATGTACTCAAAGTCATAACAACGGAAGGAGTTTTCTACTGTAACGTGGAAATGCATCAAACACGGAAAAATTGGACTAGCTGTCCTTTGACCTAGAAGAAATGTTGAAAACTTAAGTAAGCTCTCAGCCATGTATAGACGTGATCCTAATCCCTCTGGAAACAACGTGAGCATTTCTGCTGACTGGAGAGGCCTCTGGAAGAGCCCAGGAGCTGCGGGCTCTGTGCTCTCGCCTCACACACGCTTCACTGCTCCGGAACCGCCGCGCTCGCCGCTGCCCACCGCTCCCAGTGAGGGCTGCCTGAGTCTCCAGGAGACTTCACAGGGCAAAAATGGGTATCCAGAGTTAATGTGAGGGTTGGTATGTCAGGCTTCCCTCAGCTGGAACAATTCCTCCTCAGAAGAGGAAGCGGGAACAGGTCACTGGGAGCAGTGACCTGGCTCTGCCCCCTGGGTCACTGCTGGGCTGGCAGCACGTGGCCTTGAGGTGCTGCAGAGGGAACCTCCGCGTGCAGGAAACGGGACGTGGGCAGGAACTCGGGACACTGACAGGGACACACCGACGGGGGACAGTGGGTTCACCCCCGTGGCATTAAGGCCGTGGGATGGAGGTTCCAGAGCGGCCCTGGAGGAGCAGCTGGGGTTGCCTTCAACTGCTTGAGTGGTGGAGTCGAGAGCAGCTGAAAATCCA
This sequence comes from Rhagologus leucostigma, assembly GCA_013397725.1. Taxonomy (NCBI): domain Eukaryota; kingdom Metazoa; phylum Chordata; class Aves; order Passeriformes; genus Rhagologus; species Rhagologus leucostigma. The sequence continues at coordinate 566,118 of VZTD01004413.1, forward strand.
GTTTGTGTTCTCCTGGTTTCTGTTCCTCTCCTTCTGTTTGATCAGAAGTGTTTGTAACGCGTTTCTGGAGTGACTGAATGCAGAGCTCCCAGCACTGCCCACAGGACGGGCAGCAGTGGCAGGCAGCAGCCCTCGCCCCCAGCACTGCCCACACTCCACCAGCCTCACGAGGTGCCGCCTGCAAAGTCATTCCCGAGGAACTTCAGGAAGAATTTCTTCACAGAAAGGGTACTCAGGCCTTGGCAGGGGCTGCCCAGGGAGGTTTGGAGTGCCCATCCCTGGAGGTGCCCAAGAAGGGGCTGGCCGTGGCACTCAGGGCTCAGGGCAAGGTGGGCATCGGGCACAGGCTGGACTCGGTGGTGTTGGGGTCTTTTCCAACCTCAGTGACTCTGGGATTTGACTTAAAAATGGAAGGTAGTTACAGAAGGAGGATTCACGGGTGGCATCCAACACCACCCGAGGAACGAGGTGACCTCACCAAGGCCTTTCTCACTACTCCCAGTGCAGCCATAGCCAGGGCCAGGCCCTGCGCAGCCCGGCCTCTGCAGGAAGGGCCCCCAGCCCTGCCCGTGTCCCCCTGCTGCTGCAGCCCCCACACAGGAACGGCCCCGCGGGAGCGGCGCAGTTTTAGGGAAGCGGAGAGTTCAGCTGCTCTAATCGCACTAATTGCTGGGGACATTTCCTTTCTCCCTTCCCTCCTGCACCCTCCTGGGCCCTTTTGCCATCAAATCAGCTACAGAAACAAAGTCATTTGGTTGGGGAAGGAGCTTGTTAAGGCACGAGGCAGCTCCGTGGCACAAGAAAACGCAGAAACCAACCAGGTCTTTCCACCCGGTATCCTGACAGACAGACTGACCCCAGCAGGCCAGAGGGGCTTTCTCTGGTGGAAAAGGGGAGGAAACCTCAGCAGTCCATGGTCTAAAAGTGCTCCCTCAGGTCTCTTCTTCTCAACTCAGCCCCCAGCCATAAAGGAATGGTCTAGAGCTCGTTTTTGGGAGTCATTTCCGAATGCTGACACAGGGACCAGCTGCTCAGGTCTCACCTATTGCTCCATTTCAGCTTTATCTGGTAAAAACCAAATGCTGCAGCCCAGTTCCTTTGCTGAGGAAAGATAAATTACACTGTAAATGCATGCGTGACCTGCTGGTCAAGAGGCTCATCATGGTGTTTCATGGTCATTATTTATTGACCAGCTGTGAGGTCTGGATCTGGTGCTTGGAGCTCTCGGAGCCAGGCTGGAGCTTAAGGGGTGGGACACGCTCGGCCATGGGGAAACCCTGGGGGTGCAGAGTCTGGCCCCCAAGGGCTGCATCAGCCCCATCCCAGCATCCCTGCTCAGCCACAACCACAGCCCAGCCAGCAGGGAACCCGTGTGCTGAGGACAGGGATAGGATGGATAAATAGAGGAAAGAGGCCCAAACCATAATTTAAAGAGTGTAAATGTTTCAGCTTCAGCTCAACACCCGAGTGAGCGAGGAAAGCCGCTCACGCCATGCTCAGCTTCCCGAGAGCTGCTCAGGCCTGCGTCACACGGGCCCATCCTGACTGTCCCTGGAGGCTTTGCCCCCTCGTACAGCGGCTCCCAGGCAGCCTGAACCCAGCCGGAGGCACCGCCTGCTTCCTGGGGCAGCTGATGCTCGCGACAGCTCTGCTCTCCAGCCAGCAGAAGAAGCTGCAGCTCCAGCAGGGTGATTCCTACAGGGAGCTGCGGGACCTGACCTGGGGTGGGACCCTGCCCACAGCTCACGGTGCCGCACGCCGGGGGTCCCAGGGTGGCACAGAGGGGTCCCGGTGTGAGGGGGGTGCAGAGGGTGCAGCTGGGCCCTGGGCAGGGAGGAGCGAGCAGCTCAGCGGCTTTGTGCCAGGAGGAAACACCTTTTCCACCTGGGAAGCCACGGGCTGCTAGGGTTTGGGGTGCTCGTGGAGGGCGCTGGGCTTATCAGGATTTATCCACTCGCTGGGGCTCGATGTTGTATTTCACTCTCAAAGTTCAACCTATTGCCTTCAGAAAATAGAACAAACTCTTATTCAATGTGGGAGATTAATCCGTAACACAAAATATTTAATTAATACAGTGAAATTTCATTTCATGGGTACTTGCATTTGTGCTGTGATAAGCAGTAGCTGAAGATCAGGGATTCACCAATGACTGCCGACGACAAAGGAATCGCTCGTTCGCGTGGCAGTCAAGCATAACAAATATCCAAGTAGTATTTTGGCATGGTCTGTAATGTTTGCTGTATTAGTCCTGTACATGAATAATTTACAGCTAAAGGTCTGTCTCGTTGCCATCACCAAATCAAAAGCCATTTGCTCTAGTTATGATATCACAGTGACAGCTTGGCTCTGGCAGTTTCCACTCTGCCAGCTGATGGATTTCACTGAGTTTAAGAGATTTCTCTTACACATTAAGCAACAATAAAATTAAAAGCAGCATTAGCAGTATCTGGGACAGAGGCTCCTGTTTGGTTGGAGTTCAGTCACAGTTTGATCAGCAGTGCACGAGCTGAACTGACACCTGGGCACCGGCACAGCAGCCCCGAGCTGCCCCGGCCGCCCAGCACAGCTGCTGGCACTGGGCCCACCCCGTGGCGGCCAGGGGGTGCCAGGGGGTGCCAGGGGGTGCCAGGGGGGCTGGGGCGGGGCAGGGCAGGGCAGGGAGGCCCCAGGACCCTGCCGGCCCACGGGACGGGCCAGGGAGCTGCTCCACCTCGGCGTGTGCTGCCTCTGGCCACGCTCCCGCTTCCCGCAGGGAGTTTGGCGTTGGGAAAGTATCACAAACCCCAAACCAGCGGAGTCAGAGCCTCATTTACACATTAAGCCTTTTTATATCTCTCTTGCTGCATACGAGGGCCACAAACCAAGCAGCAAAGTGATTTACTTGTGTTTCAAGGCCCCTTTACAGAGACAAAATGATTTATGGGGCCCCCGTGCACATGACCAAGAGGCCCTTAATATTTAACAGCTGTAAAAATCCTGCACAACGCTGTGCATTACCCAGGCCTCCAAACAGATTAAGGTAACTCTGCATACACTCTGCCTGGTCAAATATTAATCATTGAATAATTTATCCTGTGAATTTATTTTGTTTTAAAAAAATCATTCTGCAGATAAATTTGCCCGCTCCAGTGCAAATACATATTTATGATATGGTTATTGGTCTAATGTATGTTTTCTGGTATCCTCCTTTCAGAATATCCATAATAAAAGTCAAATCCATCCCTAGGAAAAGGAAGGGCGGAGAGCCCAGCAGAAGTTTTCTATGCAGGGCTGCACTCGGCTGGAGCCTGCACCAGGGAGCTCTGGAAATGAGCACTTGCAGCCTCTTTAAATATTGATGGCGTGGCTGGAACGGTTATGAAAGCACTGGGAGAGCACTGGGAATGACGGAAAAGCCCCAACGCGCGGAGAGGAGCGCACAGGAATCCCGGCAGGGCCGGCTGGGACGTGCTGCCACCAGCACCCACTGCCCACACCCGAACGAGTCCCCCTGCCCTGAACAAGCCCCNCGAGCCCCCCAGTCCAAAGGAGCCCCGCACCCTTCAGCTCTGCCCCGGGGTGTGGGACACGGAGCTGTGGCAGTCAGAACAGGCACACGCGGGGGTAGCAAAAGGCATTTGTGTCCCAGCACCTTCCAGCTGTGCACAAGGACGGGGTCCCGGCAGCACGAGGCACAGCCAGCCCTGGCCCCGGGGAGTTCCTCAGCCTGGCTGGGGCTCAAGGCTCGATGGGGCCAGGCCAGCTCTCACCCAGAGATCCACCAGCGTGTTCTCACCACACGGCCTCGTGACACCCAGGCCTTCAGCGGAGCAGTGCTCATGCCAGAAGTGCACTCCTCCCTTCCCAATCCTCATTTGGGAACCTCTGCTTAAAACATGTTGATGGTGAACTGAAGGAAAAGCTGTGAGAGTCTGGAACTCATTAACATCCTGGGAAAAGTAGAGTCAGCTCAGAGCCTGCGCTGGAAAGCGAGTCCACAGGATCCTGGAGCACTTCGGAGATGTCTCACAGAGGAGCCCAGAGGGAGCAGTGCTCAGGCAGGTCAGCTCACCCAGCGAAAGACCGGCCCAGCCCAAAAGCCAAGGGTGGATCCAGCAGCCACTGGATGCATCAGCCCGTCTGAGCTCCGTCCCTGCTCCGAGCCGGCGCTGCCACCGCGGATCGATCGCCTGAAACCCCTCGGAGCCTGCCCTCCCCTGTGCGCCTCCAAACAGCACCGGATCCAGAGCCGGGGCAGTGTTTACAGGGCTCAGAGCAGTGTGGTTATTGAATCAAAGCCCCTGCCCCGCTGGCTCAGCTGTGCTGCTCTCCCCACAGCAGGACATTCCCGGTTCTTTGGGGCCTGGTCCCCCCTCCCCTCCGTGCTGCTGCTGGGCACTGCCCCTCAGACCTGGGGACCCCTGGGCCCTGTCCCCCAGCACACCCCCCCTTCAGAGCCATGGACTGCCCAGCGCGAGCACTTCCTCCACATCCAAACCAAACAAAAGCCAGCCCAGAGCTTCCCTCGCTCCCACTGCACCAAAACCCCACAGTAACCTTTATCTAACTGATTTTCATTTCTTCATTATGAGTTGGCTGCCAGCATTGGGATTTTCTCTCGGAGCAAGAGTCTCCTCTTTCAGGGTCACATTACAGTCACCAGAGGTGTCTCTAGACCCCCCCAGGGACCCTTCCCACCAGAACCCAGTTGCTGGGCAGTGACCTCATTCTGCAGGAACAGGAGATTACAGCCACCCTCAAACAGAAGGGTCAGAGAGGTCCCTCAGCAAAAGAGCAAAAAATACCCTGGAAGTGCATCCCAACCCCCCACCCCCTACCAGCAGCTTGTGCGGCTTTGGAATTTAAATCCATTGGGATTTGCGCTGTCGGACACCTCCTGGTGCTTCCACAGGTGCCACACTCAGCGCAGGGGAGACCCTGCTCAGCCCCTCTCCAAGGAGCCCAGCAGCAGGAGTGGCACTTACAGCTAGAAAGAAAGAAGTTTAACTTCCTAGTAAACTGTGAGAGCTCCTCCGTCACAGCAACGAGCCTGACATTCTTTTAGGAGAATATAAACTTAATTTTAAAACATCTGGGAACTTCCATCAAGTGATTTATCCTGCAACTGATGAGACTGCAATTTATTTCAAGGCCCAATCCAGTCATTAGAGCCAGTCTCGTGAGCTCAGCAGTAAAATATCTGACACTGAGAATTACCGTAACATCAAAAAGTGTCGGTCTCCAATTAGGCTGATGTGGGGGATCACGGAATGGGTGCCTGGCCCCGCTGCAGCTCGGGGATGGGCACGCTCAGGTCACCACAAACAGCCTTCAAATGCAGGGGGGCCAGGTGAGGCAGCCCCATCCTTCTCTACAGCAGGCAGCTCCCGCCTCTCCAGAACCTTCTCCTGAGAGCAAAGAGCTGAATCCAGCCGTGATCCATCACCTGCAGCCTCTCCCCCCGCGGCACTGCGGGCGGCAGGAGGAGCGGGCAGGGAGAGAACCTCTGTGCTGCGGGAGCCGCCGGTGCCCAGCCGGCGCTGCCAGCGAGTGTCCAGCTACTCCTGCACTGCCTGGGTCTGGCATCCTGATTGATCTCAGGAGCAGCAAGGGAAGAACACTCTGCGTTATTGTTGTGCTGGAGTTTTTTGGGTTTGTTTTCAAAGGGCTGTTGGCAGGTCCCAGGTCCCAGCTGGAGCTCCCAAAGCTCCGCACTGGGGCGTGGGCAGCGGCCCCAGAGCCCCACATCCATCCCAGGAGGTGCTGTGGGCAGAGCGCTGCCCGGGGCTGGGCACAGCACACGGGATGTGCCCACCCAGGACAGCCCTGAGGGAGCTGTGGGAGCCGAGGCCGGTTCCTCCTGCAGAACCTGCCCCAGTGAACGGCCCCGGCCCCAGCTCAGGCTGGGACCGAGACGGAGGGAACCAGAGGAGACCCAAGGATCTACACCCGCTCCGTGTTCCTTCCCATTACCCTCAGACAGTGCAGCGAGGGCCTCTGCTGCAGCCACCCCCGCACTCCCACCCTCTGCTCTGCCGCGGCGATTCACGTAACGCACGGAACGAGGAACGGCTGAAGCACACCACTGCCTGGAAACGTTTGGTTTGAAAAGGGGATGAATGGAGGCGGGAAGGAAGAAGAAATACTGTGGTGGATGGTGTTTATTTATCTTCTGAAAGGAAACAAAGACTTCCCGGGACTGAGTAGCTCAATTAGGCGCTTGCTGGAGTGACAGATTTACTGCTTGCTCAACAAATGCATCTCAAACCAGAAGCACAAACGGGATGAGAGAATTAACAGAGGGATCAGGAGAGCCCCAGATAAGCCACGAGAGGATGCACCACCCTGCACAGGCACCAGGAGCTCCTACCGAGTCTGGTCAGGCGATTTGTTCTGCTGCTCTTCCCTGGGAGGGAAGAACTGCCCTGAGGCAAGGCCACAGCTCCCCAGGCCCTGCCCAGCTGGGCAGCGCCCACTGAGCTCCCCCAGCCCCACTGCAGGATTTCAGCCGAGGTTTGCTCTATCAGATTCACCTCCAGCTGCTCTGCTGGAGATGGTTTTCCTACGAAGAATTACAAAGCAGTTACTTACCGGTTTCCCTTTCCTCGGTTCCTGCTCGGCCTGGGGATGGGGCTGTCACTAAGCACGCGGTGCTGGTGCCACGCTCGAGTCAAACAGGGGCACACGAGGCGACCTCGTCCCACGGTCGCACACGGGGCAGAGCCCGGCCCCGGGCAGCCTCTGCAGAGGCACCTCCAGGGGCACTCAGGCAGTTATTTAAACCTCGAAACACAGGTGCAGTCCCTCAGTTCCACAGGCAGCACTGGATCCCCAGTCCCTCCAGGAGCGCAGGGAGGGCAGTTTCCGCACGGGGACCCCCGTGAACAGTGCCCAGCTCCGCTGGGGAGGGCTGTGGCGGAGCCAGACAGAGGACCACCTACATCAGGTAAGGTAAAGCTGTTGCCAGCCGGGCTCTCTGGCAGGCAGGTTTTGTTTCAGCAAACCAGGAGCAGTGGCAGAGATTCAAGATTTGCAGGTGTCCAAGATCGAAGCTCAGCCCCTCCCGGTACCAAAGCTCCCTGCAATTACAGCAGACAAATCAGCACCCCTCCCTCGGTGCCCACACCGGGAGGATTTGTGGCTTTTCCGTTTCAGGCAGATTCTGAAAGGCACAAAAGGCCATTGTGTGTGAAACTCCCGGGGATGATCAGTGGCGGTTGGGTCCTTACCAATCATTATGTGCTCAGAAATCTTCATTTTTGTGATTAACGTATTGTTTCTTTGCCTCTCCTCTTGATTAACAGGAATCACAGAGAAACTCTCGCACATCCTATCATTACTGGCTCAGGAGCTCCGCAATTACGGATTTTAATTAATATCCTGGTTCATTTCAGGGGAACTCTGGCTTTAAGTCTACTTTTTTGGCAACCCAATAGCAACCACGGCATAGATGGAGAGTTTTCCTCGCGCAGCCTGGGCAAAGGGCAAACGAGAAAGAACATCGCTCAGGAAAACTTTGCTCTTTTCTTCTGAAAACTTCTTTTCTGAACAAAACCTCTGGATTTAACCCAAGCCAAGCAGTGACCTATTTCCCACACCCTCACTGCAAAGGCTCCTTTTCGGCAGTGTCACAAATGTCCTTGTGCAGTTTTTGGGGAGGTCACCGTGACAACTATCCGAAGTCATTCTTCCAAGACATCTCGAGTAGATGCCAGCCCTGCCACCACCACCACCACCCACACACCACTGAGGGTGTTTTAAGCTGGTTTTCAGTTGTGTGGCACATGGGGCACAGAATCCCAGCATCACTGAGGTTGCAAGAGACCTCCCAGACCGTCGAGTCCCAGCTGTGCCTGATCCCCACCTCGTCTCCAGCCCAGAGCGCTGAGTGCCACGTCCAGGCCTCCCTTGAACACCTCCAGGGATGGGCACTCCAACAAAAAATGGATCAAAGTGGATCTCTGTGGACCTGGGACTTGGTCTGGGCCTCGGCCAAATGTGGTGTGGCATTAACCTGGCCACAGGTGAGTTTCTCTGAATGTCAGGTTTAAAGCTGAGCCTGGCCGGGCCCTGGGTGATGCCGCAGCTCCCACTCCTGCAAGGGACACCATCTTCTCCCCACTTGGATCATTCCCTTTTTTCCTCATCCCTTCTCTTCACGTCTCCTCTCCAGAGCTGACATTTCTCTCGGGGCTGTTCCTTTCCCGATGGGGAAGCAGGGGCTGGAAGCTCTGCCTGGAGCCAGCCCCGAGCACAGAACCCTCCCCTGAGCCCAGGCCAAGCTCAGCTGTGCTGCAGCCTGGGACCTGCTCTCTCAGCAGCCCGATGGCACCCGGAGCACCACGGCAGGAGCCATCACAGGAGTCCCACCGTGGATCAGAAATGGGAATTTTCCCAGCAGTCAGAAACAAACCAGTGCTGGAACACGCCCTGGAAGAGCGACATGCAGGCAGAAGTAAGGCAAGGGTGGAACTGTTGTATTTTTTAAATAGGGGAACATTTCTGTGGGGAAATATAAATTGCTTTCCGTCTTGAAATGTCTTTTTTTTTGCCAAGCCTTCCCGTGTTAAAAGTGATGGATAGTCTTATCTCTGCACAATCTCCGGGCTGTGCTAGGGAAAATGACCCGGCGCCCATTGCCGAGTTCCAAACTGAAGGCTGTCGGTGCTCTGGATCCAATTTGTCCTGCTGCAAAGTGTGAGTCAGGGGAGTTGCAGTTTAGGCATTCCTGAGCTTCCGAGAGAGATTTTTATCCTAAATGAGAATAAGCCAAGCAGACACCGAAGCTACAAGTGACTTGATATGAGCATCCACTTTTACCAGCAGCATGTAGGCACTTCCCCACCCCCAGCCTCTGCCTTGGCAAACACGGTCAGGGGCTGAGGGCAGGACCCCCACGCCTCTCTGGGGGCTGCTGCTGCTGCTCCTCTCGCCCTCAGCACCCCGGGGCGGGCGGGACAGAGGTGCCCGTTCCCCACAGAGCCCTCCCCGGGTGCCGGGGCTGCTCCCCGCAGTGCCAGCTACCGCCGGTGGCTCCCGTGTAAATGCTGGATGTGCCACGCAGAGCCTCAGTAAAAAAGCCACGAGCAGTTACTTAATGGCTTTGATCTGTGCTCTGGTGAGATCCACGGAGCATAATTATATTCTTGCTTTAAAAAGAGGGAAGAGGAAAAAAAAAAGGCTTTGTTTTGATGTTTTAGTGTTTGCTTCCCAGCAATATGCGCTTAAAGGGAACTATGGTAATTTATCTTTCCAATTCCTGCTTTCTACAGCTGAAAAAAAACAGGAATAGCTCCTGTACATTTGCATTTCATTTTTAGCTCAAGCGCCTCGACGAGGATTCAGCCAAACGAATCAGCGCCGTTTGCAGCAAGAGCAGCTCAAGGAAATAAAACCTCCAGGGATGCTGACAAAAACAGGCATTAAAATCAGGATCTGCTCCTCCACAGGAAAGGAACCCAGCGCTCGGAGCAGGATTCAAAGTTCGCTGAACTCCTCCCATCAGCTCCGCAGGTTCTGGATGGCCCCCAAAGGTCCAGGGATCGACTGCAGCCCCTCTGCAGAACGTGCCAGGCCAAATTCGCCCCGAGGCCTGAGCCCACCCTCTCCATGGCACAGGAGGGGAGGGGAGCACAACAGGCGCCTGGATGGTCCCACGGCACCCCCGCTGCCGGCCCGGCTCCGGGACAGCGCGGGGCGGCTGCCGAGGGGCTCTGGGAGCAGCCGAGGGGCTCTGGGAGCAGCCGAGTGCCCCAGGTTTGCTCAGAGGGGCTCTGTCAAAGTTCCCCCCGAGAGCGTGGAAATCCTTCCTTTTCCGCGCACTCCGGGAAGAGGGAGGAACTCCGGCCAGCTGCTCTTTTGTGGGGAAGCGATGAGCGCCGGTCTTGGAGAGCTGGAAAACGCGAGCCAGTTCTGCATAACAATTAACTCTGATGTTTTTCGGGAGGGCCGTTCCCTTCACTGTCAGCACGCCCCGGCCAAACCCTGCCCTGCTCGCCCAGCTCCGCTGCCTCCAGCCCCGCGATTTCCCCGCAAGGAGGATTTTCAGTGTTTGCTTTAACCCTGCCTTTGTCTGAAGGTCAGCCGGGCTCCGAGGGAGAGGTTCCGGGCGCAGGGAGGACTGGCTGGCTCTAATCCCCGGCTCCCAGGGAAGCAGAGGCCGCTAATGCAGCACTTTCAAGCCCTGCGCGGAGCCCACTTTATCTGCGAGAGCAGCAGCCGGAGAGGCTGAAAGCAGAGGTGGGGCTGAGCCGGGCTGGGGAGCCCAGCGGAGCAGTTTAATTAGTCAGCCTGAGCCGAGATGGAAAGCTTTCATCTTTCGATACGGCAGAGAGGACAGAGGAGCAGAGAACGATCTAAAAGGTGCCCATTGCCCCGGGCTGGCTTTCACCGGGCACCTCCGCCTTTGTTCCCCGCTCCTTTGGGTCCGGGAATTCAGTCCGTCACAATGGATTGCTTATTGCATTTGAAAGAGGGGAGGAAAAGCTACTCCCAGGAACACGCCTGCAGTCAGGGGAGATCAGTCGGAGCAGCTCCCAGGCTCTCCACCGCTTTTTTCAATCAAGGCTGCTCAAAATTGCCATCTGAGACAGCCTGGCCAGCGAGGCTGCGAGTGACAGCCTCGGTCAGCAGGAAAAGTCATCCCCACAGGTTTTATTCTCCCGGGCACAACAGCAACAGGCACCGCGCTAAGAGCCCCCGCTCAGCACCTGCTTTTCTGGGCCACGGGTGGTCCCTGCGGCACGGAGCAGCTCCACAACCAGCGCAGCAGCACCGGGCCCCAGCTCCTCCTGACAGGGCCAGGCTCTAATTTCCATTTCACAAAGCACATGCAAACCCACACTCGGCAGTTTCTGAGCTCTTGGCAGCAAGGGCTGAGCGCTTTCCAGGGCATCACCACCAGGGCAACTCCAAGAACCCACATGGAAAGGGGAGTTCACCCCGGGACCTGCCCGGCTGTAGGAGCACAGGGCTGGGCTGGCTCTGGTCCCTGGGGGGACACAGGGAGGTGGCACAGCAGGATTTCCCCTCCAGACCCCTGCAGGTCATAGAACCACAGAATCCCACACTGGTTTGGGTTGGAATGGATTTTAAAGCTCATCCAGTTCCACCCCTGCCGTGGGCAGGGACACCTTCCACTATCCCGGCGTGCTCCGAGCCCCGTCCAGCCTGGCCCTGAAAAAATTGTATATAAAGCTTTCCTTGCTCTCACTGCAAACCCCTCACACAGAACAACCTCATCAATTTTACACCGGCATACAGCATCAAATCTAGAGCACATTCCTGACTGGGAAGATTGGGAAGGCTCGTGGCATTTCCGGGCAATCACGCGGGAGCTGTGTATCAGCATCGCCCCCAGTTCACCCTCCTGCAGGTGGAATTTTGCCATTTCCTGAACAGAAAGGTAAAACGACCCAAGCATTTCATTTTACTAAAAAAAAGCTTCATAGAAAAAAATCTGTCTTCCTGGGAAGCACGGTGGTTGTTTCTCTGGAGCAACGTGAGGTAAGTGACTGACACAAATAGCTATGAATGATTCTTTTCTGAGAGCACCTGTGTGGCCATTTTTATCCGAGACAGGAGGAAGCAGCAGCCTCAGACACAGAGTATTTTTGGTGAAATATCTCAGCAGCACTTTGAGCTAGAAATGACTACACCAGCTCCCCTCTAGCAACAGATTGCTTTCTAATTCACAGAATGCAAATGCAGATGCTGTTCCTGGCGCTCAACCAAATTATTGCACAACATATTTGTTTCTAGAGGAGCAGCATTTAATACAGCAGAAATAAAAGGGAAAACACTACCTGACATCACCTGTGTTTGCCTGGGTTTGTTATTTCTGCATATGACACCACAAAGATCCTAAACTGACAGCGAACACCAGCCCTGGAGGCACCTCAGGCTGCCTGTCCTGGCAATAATGAACAGGGAGGAACTGTAACAAGTATTTCCATGAGGTCCAAGGGTTCGGCACTACAGTCATCCTGGGGGGCACTTTGTAGGATGGGGTCAGCAGCACAGGCCCTGCCTGGCTCCTGTGGCTCAGCTGGGAGGCAAAATGGTGAAGTTAAAAATCTTATCAGAGCCAGGGTCTCCCACATCCCTGACATTTCCAACCACTCGAGCGGATCAGGTTTTAAATGCCAGGCTCACCTTACTTCAGCTGTAACATTTCCCCCCTCGAAAGGAGCCCGTTTCCCACCCCACATTTCATCAACAGGCTCCTCCACGGCCGTGTTCCCCGTAAAACGCCGCTGGAAAACCAGGGATTACCGACTTGCCAACTCCTCACACAAATTGCTCCTTATCAAAGAGGCATTGAAGTACGTAACACAATTACTCAAAGAACAATTTTCTGGTGCCAGAGCCGGTATTTTACATCTGCCACTGTATCTACAGTCGGAGGCTGAACACTGTCAGTGAGCACTGATCTGACACTCGTCCCCATCCTTGGGGCTTTTCCTCCCTCCCTCCTGCTCCGTTCAGCCGCAGCCACGGACTGAGGCGTGGCTGCAGGTGAGGCCGGGAGCCCTGGCAGCAGACACCTGATACAGCAGGCACTTCACGCGTGTTTTGTATATCATAGAAACAGGTATGTACAGGACACGCGGATGTTCTGAACGGCTGAAGATTGAAAACTCTTTGGTGCTTGAGTTCACCAAACCACCTGACCTTCGGGGCCTTGAGGAGCATTTCATAACCCTGGGAACTGGACCCGCCTCATTTCAGGTGACAGTGACACAGCTCCCTGACCTGAGGATGTGCTGGCAGCTCAGTCTGATCACAGCTCTCCTCAGGCAGCCTCACATTCCCCACCTTGCTGTTGGTTAATTATAAACATAATAGCCAGATTTTTATCTGTTTATCCAGTTTTCTATACATACAGTAACCTTATTTACCTAGGCAGGATGGTGTGGGCACCAGTAAGCAAATATTTGATGAGTATTATCTGAACTTTAAATGTTATTCCTAATAAAAATGTCAGCTTGAAAATCAATTTAGTCCCATGGAACCAGACTTGCAGTGGAGAAGAATCGGTTCATTTCTGGGGAAGTCAATGAAGTTAAACCAATTTACACAGCTGCTAACACCACCCTGACTGCTGAACAACAACAAATTGCCTGTGCTTCCCTCGCTTCCAGCAAAAACACATTCCCTGTTTAAACAGAGAAAGCCTTGCTGAAATAGTTCCTGAGCTTCTGGCCTGAAAGAGATCCCACCTTTTCTGTGCTAACCCAACAAGACAAAACTGGGCTGTGAAAGCTTCGCCTTACCTAAGATCAGCCGCACTCCCAGAGTCATCTCGGTTGGAAAAGACCTGTGTGATCATCAATCACCTCGTTCACCACTAACCCGTGTCCTCAAGTGCCACACCCACACTTCTGTGGGGAGGGGGCTCCACCACCGCCCTGGGCAAACTGTGCCAGGGCTTCACAGCCCTCTGCACGGAGTTTTCCTAATATCCAATCTAAACCTCCCGGGGCAACTTTAGGACATTTCCCCTTCCCTTCGTCAAGATGCCCCTTTTTTAAACTAATCTGTGGAGTCTGAATCAGGAGCCTGAGCTCCAGGAGCCCCTTCCCAAGGCCCACGGGGGGTTTGCCAGCCAGGGTTCTGCAAGGAAAGAGCCTGGCAAAACTACTTTTTGTCACTAATTAAATCTAACTAAAGCTCCCAATTTTTATGGCCCCCGAGGTCTCCCACACGAGTAATTCCTGCCAGTTTTATGAGCCCGAATTACAAACACTGACAAGGTGATTTAGGAGGACGTTGTGAATTCTCCCCGCTCCTGATGAGCCGCGCGCAGCCTGAGAGGAGGCACCAACGGGAGAGAAGTCTCTGCTGTTCCTGCTCTGGGCCCTCCCCACCCAGCTGCTCCCGGGCTCTCGGCGGCTCAGAGCCCCCAGCCCGCCAAGAGACGTTGGATGGAGCAGAACCAGAAGCCGACAAACACCAGCACAGCACAAACCCGGGGTTACACCCCCCAGCTCCTGCACCAGCCCAGCTCTCCGTCGCCTGCGCCCCGTTTCCTCTCTGCTGTCGATGTTGTGCAGGAACGTGGACGTACTGTTCCATAAATATCTAGTTACAGGTAGCTAATGAAAACACTGAAGTTAATCCAAACCTCAAGGTAACGTGCACGAACCCAGCAAGAGACCTTTTTACACAGAAATGAAAAAACAAGACAGCAAATACTCTGGGCAAAACTTTTAACGCAGCTTAAATAAATTCATCCAGGTTAACTAAACCCTTTCGAAGTCATTATTTGTTTCCTGTTTGTTGCAGAACACATCGCATCCCTGCATTTGGGAACCTTGATAAGCAAGGGATTCAGAGGTACAAACGAAGCATATAAAATTCCGTGTTTCAGCACATGAAAGTCTCTCACAGACACTGTTCCCTGTCCACAGCCCATTCCAGAGTTGCCTGTGGAAGAAACAAGGACTTGCATCCGCCTCCAAAGCACCTGCAAGCTTCAGAGCAAGCACCTGCCACCATCAACGCCTGTGCCCCAGAAACTTTCCCTGCACTTCCCCCATCAGTAACCAAACTGGTTCTCTTCCTCCAAAGCGTTTCCATCCCAACGGCATTTCCTTTAAAATTTAAATTTACCCCAATAGTTATGGAAACTCGCAGTGGTTGCTAACCGGAAGACCCAAGAAGAAATTCAATATAAAGCACAGTGACAGCGGCTTCTCTAGTTCTGCTTTCAGGATGCAGCGTCAGGGCCAGGAGGGAGCCTCGGGCCTCCCCTGCCACATCTCTCCTGCATCCACAAAAGGTTCGTCACCATAGTTTTAAGAGATGTAAGAAACCGGATTTTTAAATTTCACAGTTAGGAAATTCAGAATGGGCCTAATTGTGGGAAATAATAATTAGGCACTTGCTGGAGAGTCTAGAGGGGGGTGGAGATGAGGATTTGTCACATTCCTCATGCCTAGACATCACCTCTGCTCAGGAGATGGGAGATTTAAACTGAGTTTAAATTCTTCAGTGGGCTTCAGCCCAGGTTAATGATGGCTCGTGAGATAAGTTACGTGTTATTCATGAACTTCAAACTACTTTAAACTACTAAAAGTCATTTCTCGAGCTTCGTTCAAGACTGGATGTACTCCGGTCTGGTTGACAAGGTGATGGTTGGTCAAACGTTGGGCTCGATGATCTTGGAGGTCTGTTCCAGCCTTCCTGATTCTACACTCTCATAATCTGAAGCAACTATCAACAGCCAGAGAACCAGAATAATTAGCACACCATTACTAATAAATCGGAGTCATCAAGTAAAAGACACGAGGCGGTTGGATTACAGAAACACCCAGCTGAAAAGACACAGAAAATACAGGGGAATCGGCTAAGCCCGAGGAGAGGGGAGGCTGCCCGGGACCGGGATGACGTCAGTGCAGGAAAACAAGCCGGGATCTCGTCAGGGAAGGAGCAGCCCCCGTCCCTGTGTTCCGTTCCCCGGCACGACCCGCTGCTCCCGCGGCCCACCATGCACCAAACGCACGGGGAACATGAACTGATGAGGAAATTAATAATTACCACCTTCCTAGCAAATTCCCTGAACATGCAATTATTTCACCCCAAAACGCTCCTGAGCAATCAAAGACAAGATGGAGAACAAAGCAGTTAGCAAAGAACTGTGTAATCAAATAATTATTTCTAGAGTAATTGGCACCGAAAGCGCCGCGTGCGGGGCGGGAGAGGCAGAGCGGTGCTCGGTGCCGCAGAGAGCCGCCCGCAGCCCCCCGCTCCCGCACGGCCCCCGCGGCTCCCGCACGGCTCCCGCACAGCCCCCCCGCACCGCCGGTGCCCCAGCGCCTCTGTTCGCCTCATTAGGGAGCAGCGGAGCGGAGCCGCCGCAGCGGCAGCGCCGGGCTGAAGGGAGGGCTGCTATCGCAGGATGTGCTTCACTGCAGCCTCCTCACGCGCGGAACTTCGGCAAACAGGAGATAAATCACTCCCGAGCGCCGGAGCGGCGGGGGGTGGGACCCCGCACCCAGAGCAGCCCAGGCGCCCACGGGAGCTCAGCCAGCTCGCCGCGGACCGGGCTGACCCCAGGCGACGGGGAATGCAGACCCTAAAACTGCCCCGAATGGCGTGGAGCATCCACAAGCATCGTATTTGGGATGTGCCTTCAAGCACAAACACCAAACCTGCAGCCGCACTGCTGCAGCTCTCCGGGGGTACCCGGGGTACAGCCCTGCCACGACAGCGCGCCTTGGGATGGAGGGGGAAGAAAGGAGGTTAGAATTCGCCTTTAGCAATCAGGTTTGCATCTGCTGAGCGTCTGCATCCCCCATCTCACACTGGGTGTTGTACTGTCACCTCCTGCCACCTCACCCCGCCAGCACTCCCAGAGAACGCGCGGGTCGCCAGCAGCTGCCGGGCTCGTGGCCACATCCCGCCTCAGCACAGGGACACGGGGGTCCCACACAGCCCCCGCTCCCAGCTCCTCAGCTCCTCAGCTCCTCAGCTCCTGAGCTCCTGGCTCTGCGTGCTCAGGTATTTGCAGGTGGACTCTCTCAGTTTCTCCCCAAAGAGAACGTGGAGTCAAAGCAAACAGGGACCTTGGGGGCCCTGGGCAGTGCTGATGGGCAGCGGCTCAAAGGAGCAGAGAGCTCAGTGCTGGTGGGGGGTCTGATCACCTAGGCACAGCTTGATGCAGCTCTTAAAGTTGGTGTGATTTTCCCCGCGCACGGGTAACTCCCTACCAACACTTCTGTGGATTCAAGCACACCCCTCTCTGCGATGGAACAGGGGTGAAAGCAGTGAACGACTGCAGACCACGAATACAACACCAGCTCTTCCTAAAAGGCAGCTTTCATCAGGTTTTGTTGGCCTGTGGAGCTACTTGTGCACTCTCCTTCTTTCCCCCAGCTTCCCGATCCAACCACTCCCCTGCTCACAAAATGCTCTCAGCAGCACCAGCAGCCTCAGGCTCTGCTCGTCATTCCCTGTCACTGCAGCCAATCTCACATGTTCTTTTTTGTGGTGAAAAGGGAAATAAAGAGGAGTCAGTGAATGCAGACCAACCCTCCATCCTCTCTGCTTTCCCTATAAAGGGTTTTTTTTCCCCTCTGAGCAGGAAGGTACCAGCGCCCATAAAATGGCAACACTAAAAGGCTGCTGGAAATCGGGAGAAATACGACTGCAGATGTGCTGGGAACGTCTGCACGCGCAGAACCGCAGCGTCCAGAGCAGCTGGGCTGGGAGCCAGGTAAATCCCAGCCTGGGAGGTGAGCTCAGGGAAGTGGCAGGCAGGGGATGGCCCATGACAGGCACAGGGGACGTAGCAAGTGTGGGAAGAGCAGCTTACAACACATCCCTCGCAGCACAGCGAAGGAGCGGAGCCCAGAATCCCATTCCGTGCATGTACCTGCATTATCCTGGGATGGATTACACTTGACAAAGTGCATCTTTCTACATCTCTTCAGCTCCTTTCAGCCCTCGCACACTTCTCCCAGCATTACCGTCACCCACAACGCTTCCCACGGGCAACATATTGCTCCTACCACTCGTGCTTGTCGTGTGCATCACAGCGATGCCACAGGCAGGGACGAGGAGGAAATCACCCCATTTCAACAGAAAATAAGTTTAAGAAAATCTATTCTCATCCTAGTGCCGGATCATCAGTGCTCTGTGAACAGAGTTAGTGTAATCGTGGCAGCCATAAACATCAGAGCAGGAACCGCACATGGTAATGAGCCTGTTTTTCACTATCACTGCTATCCTGTCTCAGAGGAATCTATTAATATAGATACTATAGAGCTATTCAGATTATTCCATTTTACATCTCATCAATAACCCAAGGCTAGATAGGACTGGTGTTGGGGGAGGCGAGCGGAGGGCAGCACACCCTTCCTTCTGCAGGCACCACGGCAAGGCGCTCACCCGGAAACCGCTGAAGCGACGGGTTCATGGAACCGAGGGAAAAGGCAGCACCCACACGGCGAAAGCAGAGCTGGCTGCAAACACCAGCCTGGCATTGCTGGGTGTGACCTGCACCACCACCACGGTGCCGGTCTCTGTTTATGAGCCCGATGGTCAGCACTGGCGTGGCATTCCCATGGCATTGGGGCTCAGGGTTGCCAGGACTCCCAGCACACCCAGACCCTGCCCGGGGTCACCATTAAAGGGACTGAAAGCACGAGAAGGGGACGGAGGGACTGCACGTGGAGCGAGCCACATCCAGGCCTTCCTGGGACACCTCCAGGGATGGGCACTCCAAACCTCCCCGGGCAGCCCCTTCCAAAGCCTGACCACCCTTTCCAGGAAGAAATTCTTCCTGGTGTCCAACGTGTCCGATACCTCCACAAAGCCCAGAGAGAACACACCTGCCCCAGCTCAGCGTCACCCCTCAGTGTGGTCACTCTTTCCAGCCAGAGACAACACTGCAACGACCTGGAGATTTCTTCAGCCCACACATCCCCCACCTGGACGTTCCCTGTCCCACCAGACCAGGCGGGACAGTGGGAAATTAAGAGCTGGTGACTGATGCTCCAGGTCCTGTTCCAAGCATGGAGCCACTGGAGCTGGGGTGAAGGGAAGACACGAATGCTGTAATTGGAAGGTGCCTGGGAGTTGTCAGTGCTATCAACAGAAAGGCAATTACTGTTTGAAAATTAATCTTTTTTTTTTGTTGTTACCCTATTGTTATTCCCTTTTTAATGTCAGAATAAGCAAAGCAGGAGATTACCTGGTGTGTTCTCCCTCGAGGGAAAATGCAGTTAAAATGGAAATGAGCAGCAGGCTGGCAGCACCTGCTCCTGCCCAGGGAGAGGTATCCCATACCAACTCCACAGCCAGGCTGAACCCCTCCACCAAAATTCCTCTGCCACCACATTTCCCAACACAGATCCACTCCTCCACTGCCATCAGCAAGCCCACTGTCAAGGGAACAGTGTCCCGGTCACCCCCTGCACCTCTCATCTGCTTCTTCACCGTCCCTGTTTTCTGCAAGGTCATTAAAAGCTGGCAGATGGTGCCTCAGTTGTGAGATGTCCTTTCCCAGCCCAAGCTCTCAGTCCCAGTCCTGGCCACCACATGCCGCTGGAGCCTCTCCCGACCCCGCTGTGCCCACAGGAGAGGATGCACCTCTGTCAACCCTCCAACACAGGGGTTCAGACAGCTGCTCTCCTCCAAACCCCACATCCCGACATGAAATCCCTCCTGAAATCCATCATCTGGAGAATCCTCTCCCACAGCTTCGTTAGCGTTCTGTGCAGTTCTCAAACTGTCTTGTTTGTCTTTGCTTCTCATTCGTTTCTGCGTAATTTCATCCCTCAACACCTCTTTAATTAACAGTTCTGTGCCGATGACTCACAGATGCATCTCTCAGCTCCAGACACCTCTCCTTCAGTTCAACCCCCAAACCCAGGCACCCTCCCAGCCCTGGGGAGGTCTGTCCTGCAGGGCTGGGGACACTGAAGAGGCCCCTCTCTCTTTCCAGCGTCACCACACACTTCTCTCCATTGCTGGGGTCAACATCCTGATCACACAAATAACTCGGTCCCCTGGTTTGGCATCACCCTCAGCTGGGATGGCCTGGCTGCATCCGCACCGTGCCAGTGCTTTGGCCCAAGGATTGAAGATGCCCTCTCTGCTATTTCCTGGCAAACAAAATCCCATCTCCATAATTATTAAATTCTTCTCTTTGCCTGTTCCACCTTCCTGCCGGAAGATGCTGGGAAGGGTCAGAGCTGCAGGTGGCACCTCAGTGTCTCCCTGCACGCCCTTTGTCTGCCTCCTCTTCCTCACAACCATGAACTGCTCTACGTCCTTCCTCTCTCCTGAAACGGGGTTTGTGGTTATCACAGAATCCCAGGATGGTTTGGGTTGGAAAGGGACCTTAACACTCACCCCGTTCCAGCCCCTGCCATGGGCAGGGACACCTTCCACTGTCCCATGGTGCTCCAGCCTGGCCTTGGACACTTCCAGGGCTGGAGCATCCACGGCTGTTCCCCTGGAGAGCCCTGTGGGAAGTGTGGACTGTTGGGGAAGAGCCTCACCCTGACACCCAAAGCAGTGACCCGTGTGGGGAAGGAGCTCCAAGCCCTTCATCCCTGCGAGCACCAGCCCTGCCAGCCTCCAGGAGTGTGGCTCTGGGCACCGTCAGCCGAGTTATCCCACAATTCTGGCTGTCACTGTTCACAGGGAGCAATGGAGAGAAGTCGCAGGCTCCAAGGCAACTCACTCATGACTCAAAAAAATCGTGTGGGGGTGGTGGGGGTGGTTTGAATTCACGCTGATCCCATGCAAGTAAAAGAAAAACTAAACTTTGGCTCCTTTAGCAAATCATACAGTTGGGGACCAGCATCCAAAACCAAATAGAATAAAAAATTGTGTTCTCGGTGCAGCAGAGGAGGCTGACACAGAATGAAGAGATGCCAGAAAACGCAGGAGGAGATGAAAAGCTGCACTGGCTGGCTGAGGAGACTGGGAAGGAGAAGCAAGGAAAGCTGAGAGTGGCAAAAGGGAATCATGAATGATGCCTGTTTCTTGTAAAAACAAATTTTTAAAAAAATTCATCACTTCCAACCCATACAGATTTTCGAGTCGGTGCTGTAAACAGGCTCAGGAACACAGCAGATGCCTTTTGCTGCACTGCCCCCCTCCCCCAACAGGAACCTGCAGCCCCCCGGGACCAGCACTGCCACGAGCAAATGATGGGAGAACAGATTGCCTGGTGCCAGCCTTCACCTTTCTCCAAGACGGGAACAATCAGGGACATTCGATTGTTAGAGTGAGAAAGCCGTTAACGACGTGTTGATGAACACAAAGTTAATTTTCCGATACATTTCCTACAAACTGTTTCTTTAGGAATTCTCCTCGGAGCCCAGAAAGCAGCTTGAAAGAGCTACTGTTAAATATTGACTGCTGCTCCGGGATCATTATGGAAAATGTGTTGGGGTTGTGTTTTCCAGGGCATGTCGAGGGGGCTGGGCAGTTTCTGCCGGGAGAAACGCCTTTCCTACCCCGGCAGGGAGGAGGGGGAAGTGGGGACACGCTGAACCGGGCACTGTTCGGTTGCTGCTGGGTTCTTCCTCCCCCAGAACCCTCCGATAAAGCCCAAGGGCAGCAGTTTCCTGAGCCGGGTCAAGCAGAGAGTGGAAATTCAATAGGAAAATGGAAATATCTTTCACTGCACCACAGGGGAAAGCGAGAGCAGGGCAACGGGGAGGGGGAACGGGCACGTGGAGAGGTGACTGTGGGACAAAAGGGTCACAGGGAGAGGGGAGGAAGGGAAACAAGGAACCCAGCAGGGAATGCGGCAGCCACTGCCGGGCTCGCAGGGACGGGAAAGCCCCGGGGCTCCTCCCGGGACACCGGGCGATGCTCACGGCGTCGCTGCGGGCGGCAGAGCACGGCTGAGCACAGCGCAACGGCAAACGCTTGAACAGCTCTTAAAGAGGAGCGTCAGAAATGCACTCCGGGAGGGTGAGAAGTCGAGTTTTAGGAGCAGCGTCCGGCCGTGTCCGTGCCAGAGCCCGCCCCGGCTCCTCGAGCTGCTCCCTTTCCCGTGGGTGGGTGNGCCAGCACCCCAAAAGGGGGCTGTTTCTGGCAATTTCTACACATTCCCGGTGTTAAAAAACATTCCCGGTGTTGATACAGAACGTGGGGACCGAGCAGGGAGTGGAACAGAGCTAAGCCAAGCGCTCGTGGTGGGAAGCAGATGTTCTCCACACGGATCCGAGCACCCACGGAAAACGGGTACTTTGCATTTCCGTCTCCTTCCGAATGAGAAAGCACCAACTTAGCAACAAAGCCCATGGACAAATAGCTCAGGAATAACGCGGTTTTCCGCTCTGATTTGCACCGTAGGCTGCAGTAACGTGCATTGTGCTGAGGGATTGCCGAGGCACTGATTTTCCAGGCTTCTTAAGCCCATAATAAAGAGCACATGTCAGGGATTTCAGCGCCCGCAGGCAGTGGCAGCAGCGACTCCTCCTCGCCGGCTGAAGCCGTAAGAGCCGGAGCCCCGCACTTGCGCGGTACAAGTCCCCGGGAATACAGATCTCTGCGGGGACCACGGCCCACCGAGGCGCTCAGCGGCTCCCGGCCAGCAGCACGGAGAGAACGGCTCCATCCTTCCAGCGGCGGGAGCAGCGCGGCGCTCCCGGGCTCCTCGGGCCGGCGGTGCAGGACGCGAGGGACCGTCCCCACCGTTCCCGAACCTCCCGCCGGCACCGCCTGCCCGTCAGGGGGACAAGGGGCAGGAATTGTGCCTGGCTGCTTCCCATCACAGCGAAAACCTCAGAGTGCAGCTGGACCCAGCCCTGCCACCGGCCCGAGGGCCAGAGGAGCCTCAGGAGCATCCCACAGCTCCTCCGCGGACCTGCCTGCCCCCAGCACTTCCCCACAGTCCCTCTCCTCCTCCTCGTCCTCACCCGGCTGCGCTGGGATCTCCCCCCCAGCCAGAGCAGGTGACCGTGGTTTCACACGGGAGAAGCTCCGGATTTCTCTGCACACCCTGGGACCTCTTAGAGACATGGGAAGGGGCTGCCCAGGGAGGTTTGGAGTGCCCATCCCTGAGGTGCCCAAGGAAGGCCTGGAGGTGGCACTCAGTGCTCTGGGCTGGGGACAAGGTGGGGATGGGCCACAGGCTGGACTCGATGACCTTGAAGGTCTTTCCCAGCCGCAGCGATTCTGTGATCCTTCCCCTTTTTCCCGAGGCTCCCACCCACTCACATACAAAATTCATTTTCATTTACAGTTCATGACCCGATCTTCAATTTTCCCCAACACTGAAATATTTGCAATGAAGGGTGGGGCAGAGACAAGGAACCCATGAACATCACCAGCTGAAACGCTTCCCGTTCTTTCCATTTTTCAAATACTGATGGATAGCAGCTACAGGACACCTTGTCCTTGTGCATCACTCACATCTACTTGAGCACAACATTTATTTTCGTGTAATAAACGGTATGTGGAGGAGAGCGAACAACCAGATCCATTTTGTACTTTGGATTCCATTTTACTTAGAAGGTTAACTAATACCACTACGAGTCCTTTTATAAATAATCATACTTTTAAAAACGGAAAAATTCTCACTTTTTCCTTTAAAATTAAAATTCACTTATGATACACACTCGGCAGTGAAACAGCTTAATTTTGCTCATCATCATCAAGAAGCTTTTGAGTGACAGAGTCAAGTTAAAAAGCCCTGATTAGCACATGAAATGACATAAAAGATCCAAACAAAAGCAGAGCTTCAGATCCCTCAAATAAATAAAGTGTTGGTGTTGGCAAAGCTTGTTTGCGGGATCTCCAACTCACGAGAGAAAAGGATCCCCCTTTTCTCTTGGAGAAGCCTCAGATGTGGCTACACAGCAGCCAGCAACAACAACTGATCTGACCGAGTGAGAGGAGTGACCCTGCACTGTCTCCTGTCCCCTCAGCCTGTCTCAAGACGATAATGCAAAGAATTCCAACTACTTGTGAATAACCAGTCCCAGAGCCACCAGGCGCCGTTCCTATCGACCTCTAAGCCCACCCTGCAGGCAGTGCTTTTCCCAAATGCATCGGTCCCGTATTCCTGGCGTACCTCAGCATCTTCACTGTCCTCCAAACAACACTGTCTGAGAAAGCAGACACAATATTTTCAGACAAAACAGCCATATTCCAAACAGAAAGCCTGAGAGAAACGGAAAAAACCCCCACCACAGAAATGCTTCCCATGACGTGGCGGGCAGCACTCTGCAGTCCCAGCACCGACTCCCCCTGTCACACCGCGTGAGTGCTCACCCACTGATCTCTGAAAGCCAAGCCTGAGGGGAAACAGCCAAATAAATTCAGAGAGGGGAAAAAAAGAGTGGTGGAAAAGCATCTTTTGCTCCTCTTGAGTCTTTCTGCAGGAAAGCACGAGCTCTGTCACAAGCACAGCAGAGCGAAAGCAAAAGGGCCTCATTCAGATTTAAAGACAGTTAGAGCCAGTTGTTCCTGATGGATTACCGTAC
The DNA here is from genome assembly GCA_013397725.1 of Rhagologus leucostigma. Lineage (NCBI taxonomy): Eukaryota > Metazoa > Chordata > Aves > Passeriformes > Rhagologus > Rhagologus leucostigma. Next base: position 590,054 of record VZTD01004413.1, read on the forward strand.
TTTAAAATAAAGCAGATCAGATGTGCTCAGCTGAGCTGCCTCCCCTGACACCCCGAGCTTTTAGAACTGGCCTCAGCCGATGCCCACTAAAACTCCATCAAATAATTACCAGCACTTTGGCTGGGGGTAGAGCTTTAACCTCAGGCTGCATAATTTGAGGAAAAATTCAAAATCCAGATATGGCTTCTTACTTATTAAGGGGATTTTAATGGTCTGCGCTGCTGCCTCACACACTCCCACTTTGTCTCCTGGATACTGATGAGCCCACACCTGCACGGGCAGAGCTCCAGAGCTGTGCCTCGGCTCCTCCCGGGGGGCGTTTGCACATTTGGTGGCATCCAAACCGGACAAAGAGAGGTGCCGGTGCCACCAGGGAGGCTTTATTAGAAATGCCAGCTGGGCGCTGGCTTTGCACCCGTCCAGACCCGTGTCGGGAGCTCCGTGTCACAAAGACAGCTCTGACCCTGTGACATCCCCGTGGTGGGACGGGGGAGCTCGGTGAGCCTGGGGCCCCTCCCGCCCCTCTGAAAGCCAGGGCAGCCCCACACAGAGCTGCCTCCCCGTGCTGCTGAGAAGGCCACTGGTTTTATGGAGACATAGAATGTGGTCCCACTTTAATTTCAGCGTGTGGATCAAGCAATTGTTTGGATTTTAATATTGAGTCTACGTTTCACTGATTTGCATTTAAATGTGTTGTCACAGAACTTCCAGAAGTCTTTAATAAGAAGGCCGATTTGCATTTTAATGTGCACTTAAAGAATTTGAAGGAGTCTTTTCATGTGAGCTGTGTTATCTGAGGAACGTTCACACTGGAGGGGGAATGAGAGATGTGAGTACAAGTCTAACAAAACTGCCTCTGTGAGACAGCCCAGCCTTGTTGGACTTTGCTGAGGAAAAAAATCGTCTCCCTGCAGATGTGGTTTAAAGGGAGAGCTGGGAAGGCAGCGGGGAGAGCCAGGAAGGGGCTGGGATGGCTGAGCAGCAGCTGAGGAGATGGCTGAGGAGCTCTGTGGGACCCTGGGCCTGGGGCAGAGCCCCTCAGAGGGGCCGGGGGCTCTGCAGGGCTCAGCTGGAGCTGTACAAATACCTCAGCCGGGTGACAGTGGCTCACTGGCACCGCCCTGCGAGGTGAGGGACAGGCAAGCTTGTCTTCTCCGGCTCCTTTACCTTGGGCTTTCTCAGGGAGCATTTGTACGTGCCTGCAGATTACCTAAACAGAGAATTGAATTTCTACGCTGCTCTTTGTGTTCTCATCTGAACCCCGAATGTATTTGATCCGCAGAATAACTCAGCTGATCATACAGTAAAATCATAACGTAATAAAACTTAAAGTTATCGAATATCCTGAGTTGGAAAGGACCCACAAGGATCACCGAAGTCCAACTCCTGGCCCTGCACAGGACAACCACAAGAACGTATCCTATGCGTTTCCAGATTATGCAAACAGGCACGGGACCTACTCCGTACAAAAAACCTCTCAAATTCAGTTTATCTTGAAAATAAACCAGGTCCAAAATCCAGGCATAAATACCCAAAGCAGCCGAGAAGTGCCTATTCCAGCTAAGAGCAGAGTTCCAATCCTACCTTCCCTCCAAGCCAGCCTCCCCTGGCCCTCGGCCCCGCTGCCCCGCAGACAGAGGGCTGGACTGGCACCCACGGCTGTGCCCCAGCTGGAGCGGGGCTGCAGCGAGGGCCGGGGCTGCTTCCCATCCACAGACGGAGGCAGGCTCAGCTCAAGCAGCAAGCGGAGCGACCCGGACACTCTCGGAAGGTAGAAATCAGCTCCTTCAGGCCCCAGCAGCTCCGACAGTGCCGGGGGGCTGCAGGAGCTCTGTCCTGCTGCTAAACAAACGCACGGCTGAGCCATCTATCAAAAATAAATGACTTGGGGAAACAAAGACATTTATTTTTAGAAGACGAATCCTTCCCTGTTCAGTTCGCATAACTTCACTGTACCCAGTGACTCGGGTTGTGGCTCCGTGCCCCCGGTGGTGCTGGCACTGGGGAGGCACTGCTGCCACCCTGCCCTGGCACCGCCAGGGAGCTGGGGAGGGACTGCAGAGCTCAGGGGTGGCCTCTGCACCCTCCCTGCCTGAGCCTGGGTAAAACAGGGCTCAGTCCTGCCCTGTGCTCCAAAGGGCTGGCTGTAAGTTAAATCAGAGAATCAGTAAGGTTGGAAAGACCGCCAAGATCATCAAGCCCAACCTTTGATAAATCACAGAATGACAGAATATTCCGAGCTGGAAGTGACCCACAAGGATCATCAGGCCCAACCCTTAAGTGGACGGCCCACACAGGGATTGAGCCCAGAGTCCTGGCATTGTTAGCACCGTGCTCTGCCCAGCTGAGCCAATGCCAGTGGCTAAATGTAGACATATAAAATATACATAAATATACTGAAATATATACCCGCGTGTCCAGCTGCTGCCAGGCACGGCTGCCCTCCCGCAGAGCTCTGACCAGCCCGTATCCCACAGCGCAATCCAGAGTTTAAAAACTGCGATTAACCAAGTGGAGACATGTGCAGGGAGGCAGCACAATAATTAGAGCAAAGCAAAGCGGGTACTTCAGAGTTTCCATTCCATAACACGTAATTGGTACATAAGTGAGAGTGTTTGTTTGTTTACTCAGAGCAGGGTCACCTACTGCTGTCACTGAACAAAGCTGTCACGGGGTTTAGATGGAACAGGCTTCTGCTGCTTAAGCCAATTATTTTCTCACCAGAGATCAGAGCATCAATAAAAACCAACAAATAAGCCAGTTCTGATCAGCTGAAATATTGGTTATGTGGGATTTTCATCGTATTTTCACTGCAATAAACAAAACCAGTGTCACATCCACAGGGCACTGCCAGCTCCTGGGCTGCTCCTGAGCCTGGCCTGAGCTGAGCTTTGTCCCCATCCAGCTGTCCAGAGCCAAGGGCATGGAGGAGAAAACACAGTGACAAGACAGGTTTGTGTCACCCTGTATTTGACCAACAGCTCCAAAACCAAAGAGGCCTTCCCTCGCTGTAGAAAACAGAACTACTGCTGGTGGCTTCGGCGTGGTCACAGTCACACAGGTGTTATTTGGCACGTTGTTGTCAGGGTGCGCAACACACACCAACCCAAACTTCAGCTACGGAGGCTGAAAACCCAATAAAGGTCTCACTAAAACTGTTTTAGCCCCACCGGTGGACGGGCTCAGCAATCCTGGTCCTGCTGCCACGGACAGGTTCATCCGTTTTTCCTCAGGACCTCGTGGTTGGACCACATCAGCTCCGAGGGCCGTGAGTGAGGGCCCGTCATGTGGATGGAGCTCCTCTGGGGACATACGGGACGTGTCCCTGTCCTGCAGAAGGGGCCTGTTCTGCGTGAGGCTGTATCCAGGTGGACGTGTTCAGAACAGCTCAGTAAAGACGTGACTCCTGTACATCCAAACAGCTTTTGGCAAACGGTGTCGTTATGAATTTATCCGGGCGGGTGAGTCTCCGGAGCGGCCGTGTCCCAGTGCTGGCACAGAGCAGGACAGAGCCGGCTGCGACAGAGCCGCCGAGGGCACTGCAGCACACACAGCCCAGACCTCCCTGCTCGCACTTCCAGCCGGGAGGGGCAGCTTTGGATTGGAACTGCAGGACAGGCACAGGAATGCGTGGGCACAACCCACCAGCCCAGTCCCACGGACAGGACGCGGTGGGAACAGCCTTTTCTGAAAGGCTCTTGGAATACCCCTGACTCGGATCTTCTTTCTGCACTGGGGCCGAGAGTGAGGCAGAAAGGGATTGCCAGGCTCTGGCCGTGCCCACTGCTCGCAGCAGCACTAACAAACACAAGCCAAGGCCTTCCACAAAGCCTGTTTAAAGGAAATACAATTTTCCCCCACGAAACATTCTTTAAGGTTTATCTTAATCTCTTCTTCTCAGTCACTGCATCCCTTGAGAATAAGCACATTAAACCACTGATGATCTGTACAAGCAAGGAAAGGCATTACAGTGCCATTATCAATACAAACCAATTTAAAATCCTTCCAATATTTGGAGAAGAGCTACAGCACAGTTGCAAACAAAATCTCTGATCACTTTTTCAAACAGCATTTAATCTGTCCTATAGCCATGGCCTGTAAAAGCTGCATCTGCAAACAAAAAGTAGTGTGGGACTGAGGTTGTCACTCCAGCTGAGCAAACACTTTCCAGTGTCTCTGGTATTTCACTCATTATTCCCTTTACTTGACTCACAAAACATACTGATTATTATTCCTTGCAGTGGAGAAACCTGGCAGGGTCAGGTACAGGAAATCTGGGTACAGGAAAATCTCCCCGGCCCCAAGGTGATGGTCCAAGCCACCAAACAGCACAGCGGGCACTTGGAATTCAGTTTTGGTTTCTTTGGCAGACGTACTGACACTGATTTCAGGCCTGGCCTCACTCCAAGACACGGCGATGGAGATGGAGACGCGGTGGCGCGTGGGAAGAGCTGTGTGGGACGAGAATCCCACGGACACGGCTCGCAGGGTGCGGGCAGGAGCGGAGCGTGTGCACAGGGAGTGTGGGAATGGCTGGGGAGGATGGAGCAGCCCAGTGCCAGCTCGGGAACAGCTCAGTGCGGGAGGAGAGCGGCGAGCAGCACCCACGCCCAGTGCCACGGGACGTGTCCGGGGAAAAGGAGCCGTGTGAGGCTGTACCCTGCTCCCTGCAGGACCCCGGGGGCAGCGGGCAGAGCAAGGCCCCACCAGCTTGGGGGTCAGCCAGGGAATGGAGAGATGGGATCAGCGCTGGGGGCTCCCCTCCCATCCCGCAGCCCAGAGGGGCTCTGGGTATGAAGACAAGGTTTCAAACACAGTGTAAAGTGCAAGAAGTTAACATTTCAGAGCTCTCTTATCCCTCGTTCAGAAGCAGCAACGGGAACTTCCAAATATTTCTGCTTGAGAGGAAGAAGGTGCTGGTGGGTGGGCGCAGGGAGCTGCTCCTGCCCTGCCACGCTCCCGCCAGGTACCCGGAGCCAGGCCCCGGTGGTGTCTGGGGCAGGGAGGAGCTGCAGGATGTGATGGGAGGCAGTGGCTCTCGTTCGCAGTGCTGTAACGTTTGCCCATGAAATATTCATCACTCACCCCCGCTCCCCCAGCCCCCGCCGGTACTTCAGCCTCGGAGCACAGCAGCGGCGATGCGGCCCCTCAGTCCCTGCCCTTCCCGGCTACTCCGAGGGAAACCAAATTAGCTCAAACACCTCTGGCTACGGCACGGCCTTCTCGGTCAATGTCATCTTATCCGGGATAATTATGGAAAACACTAATTATCAGAAATAGATGGGAGGGTGATTTTTTTGTGCTCCAGGGGATCCCAAAAGCCCTTTGTGCATCAGTGTGGCTGCCCCAGTGAGAGGGGACGTGCCAGCCCTGGGGGGACGAGGCATCTCACAGCCCTTGGAGATGTGTTCCGGCATCCCTGAGCCTCCCTGCAGCTCTCAGCCAGCCCCACTGCACCCTCCAAAACCCTTCACATCTCCCCCAGTTTCCCAGGAAGCAGAAAAAAATGGCAAGCGAGGGCCCTGAGCAGCGGGTGGGATCAGGGGTCCCTGGGTGCCTTCATCCCCTCAGCACTGCGCTCCCAGACCTGCTGCGTTTGAAGGGTGGGAACAGAGCCATCACAGCACCGTGGGCTTTAGCAGCAGCTCTGTGACTGCACATTTGCATGCGAGAGAGAGGATGAGTAATGGCAGCAGGCACGAGGGAGGAATAACCGAACCTGATTACCCCACACCTGCACCGCTGCCTTTGCCCTTGTCCATATGTTTGTGCGGGGCTTCGTGGGACCCTTCCCTGCAGCCGGACTCCAGGACGGACACGGGAAATGCATCAAGGACAGGGAACAGGCGAAGATTTATTTTTGCTGGCCCAGCCACTTGATCACGGTCAGACCTCAGCGATAAGTTCCTTGTTAGGAGTAAGCTGGGCAGACACTTCCCCAGTGCTTTAACCCTTGGGAAATGCTGTTTTCCCCAATCTACAGATCTCAAACACCTCCAGCTTGTTTCAGCTGCAGGGAGCTCTGGGACTCTCCTGCTCTCTGGATTGGGCTCTCAATTAAACACCAACACAAGCTGGCACCAGCTCCCTGTGACCAGCTGCACACAGCAAACCTCCTGCAAGAGGCAGCTCGGTGTGCCATGTCACACCTCACCCCTCCCAGGAGGTGCCACCAACTGCAGCCCCAGCGGAGACGGAGCCAAAGCACAACCGAAGCTGGCACATGGGGGACGTGCCTGAAATGGAGCTCCCAGGTCCCTCCCCGAGAGTGTGACACGGGACAGGGGGAACAGGCTGGAAAATGTACACAGGTGCTTTGTGCCAAACACTGGGGCCTTTGTATGAAAATTAGTGCTGTGTAGCGTGTGTAAAATATTCAGGTGGACATTAATAATTTGTAGCAGTAGATGTATTTTCCTTCTATAAAAAATTAAGCAAGCTTATAAATTATGACAAAAACACAACCCCGTGTTTCACGACAGGGTTTGATAATCACATCCTTACGGGTGTAAAAGCAAGGTCAGCCTGGGTTTATGCCAGTGCGACCAAGACCAGAAACCTGCCCTGCCATCGTCACTCCCCCCAGGTGTGCAAGCCCTGCCTCGGGGCGCAGAGTCATGGAAGGTCTGGGAGCCAGTGCTGCCTCCCCACGAGCCTGCTGCAGGACCTACCTGCCCTGGGCACAGGGACAGTTTTTCCGGAGGAGGTCGGGCTGAGCACATAGGAACAGTAAAAAAATATAGGGAGAGGAATTTTAGGCAGAAACTGGGCTGTTTCAATCCGCCATCCCATGGAAAAGAGATTCTGAGACTTGTACGTGTGCACGGACACAAACACACACGGGGAAAGAAGAAACGGCAAGCAGAGCAGTAGCAACAATAGTCACAGAGTAATTTGTTCTTAACCTGTTCAAAATAAAAATAACTGGTGTACAAGTTCACTCCTTGGACCATCTGCATCTCATAAGTGTAAGTTAAAATCCTGACGCCATCTGTTCCATCGGAATTTTAACGCCTCACCAATATGCCAGCTCCCAATCCTGCAGCAAGGACAGCAGCCCCCTCACTTCCCAACCCACCTTCTGGTGCCGGGCTTTACTGAGAGGGGAGTGAGCTGGAGCCAGCTCAGGGCAAAGCAAACCAGGGGCTTCTCCTCCCCGGGGTGGGCGAAGCAGCCCCAGGACACCAGCAGCACCCCGGGAGCCCTCACAGCCCCGCTGGCAATTTGGGCAGGACATCCGAACAGTAAAATACAAACAGAAAAAAATCCTCTGGGTTCTCATGGAATATATTTTGCTCTCCACAGCAGCACCCATCTGCCATCCTGCAGAGTCAGAGGCATGTGCAGCCCTTCCAAAGGGGGATCAGCCCTTCCGAAGGGGATCTGTCACCACCATGGGGAAGGTCCAGTCCCCTGGCCCCAGCCTGTGCCCCGTGCTGGCACGGCGGCGGCTGTGAGTGTCCGGTGCCTCTGCTCCTCTGCCAGGCACCAGCCGCGCTCATCTGCCTGACTCTGTTTGTGACGATAAACAGATGCAGAGATCTCAGACAGAGCCAGAGTGGCTGGTATTGTGAAATCAGGTACAAGTTTGGATTCAACGGCAAAAAATGTCCTGTGAAGTGTCTAAAAAAAACCTACTTTGCTAAATTAGCCTAGCAAGATTTATCCCATCTTTTAATTCATCATTACTAGAGAGGCTGTTGAAAGTCTTTGCATATTTTTTATTGGTCCTAGTGGGAAGAAATCCATTTTAAAATGGAAATTAATATAATATCTGCATAGCCTTCTTCAGCGATTTTTTTTTTTTGCTTAGCAATGTTGTAGAGTTACAAACCATACATCATGTCCTGTGCTGCTCAGAATCAATTTCTTTATGGAGGAAAACCAGAAATGTGCTCCCTCACCACTGCAGGATATAAAGTGAATGAAGCTGAGGGAGGGAAGAGAGGCAAAACACAACCAAGCAAGTAAATCTTACAGACGTAGCCCATATCCATTTTTTCCTGATCAATGGAACTATGTAGGCATGTTCACAAAATTTAATTAAGTTCTGTTCCCCAAGAAATCTATGTGCAATGTTTCCATGCAATTATTTATTTACTATCTGCCATGTAGCTTTTAGCTTTCCTCGGGAGAATGCTGGATTTCCGCTGCATTTCCATCAGCAGAGGCTGCTTCCAAAGGGTTTGGGGGAGGGTTTGCTCTTCCCTCACAGTCTGTGGGTTGATTGTCTTCTTGCAAAGAAAATCTGTGAGTGTTTTCAGACCCACTTCAGCATCACGGAGTCATAGAGCCATGGAATGGTTTGGGCTGGAAGGGACCTTAAAGCCCATCCAGTGCCACCCCTGGGCAGGTACTGGAAGGGCACAGTTGGGTCGCCCCGAAGCCTCTCTGCTCCAGGCTAGAATTCTGATGGTGTTTGCACCAAAGGCGTGAGCAAAAGCTGGAAAAGCAAAGTTCAAACGAAGCCCAGGCTGCTCTGCTGCCAGCAGCCAGGGATGCTGTGGGAGCCAGGGCTGCTGCCTGCTTGCATCCAGGCCTGGTTTGATCCCGCGTCTGTTGTTTGCTGGATACACAACAGGACCCTGTGCTCCTGCAGTGAATTTGTTTGGGCCTGGCACGGCGTGCAACAGGCATTCACAGGGATGGGAACCACCCCGCGGACGGGAACAGAGCAGCCTCAGCCAGCCCTGAATCCCTCCGTTTATCTGTTGGAACCAAAGAGGCTGTGGAGATGCTGAGGGAGAGGTGGGCAAATCTGTCATCCTCCCACAGGAGCAGGGCCTGGCTGCCAACGTGCCACCTGCCTCCTTCCAGCCTGCCTGGGACACGTGGGCTGCTGCTGGAGGGAAGGGATGCAATTATTGACAGTTTCAAATGGATCAGCTCCAGTCCTTCGAGTTTCAGCACAGGAAAGATTATTTGGACTTCTTAAACCCAGAAAACTTCTATAAAGTGAACACTGATGCTTCCTAGCAAGTCAAGTATTTTTAAGATTTAGAAATGGAAATAAAATAGAGTGGGGGTTGATCCTCCCCATGAGTGACCTCCACTAGATCTGGGACCTGGGCTCTCCCCAGCACTGGAAATGCCACTGAGTTGCAAAAACTCCTTCCACAGACCAAGACAAACTTTTCAATCCCTCTGCACGAAATGGTACCTCTTGACTTCTGCCTTCACCTACAGGACTCTAAAGCAGCAGATTTTTAATCAAGTCTTTACCAGTGAAAGCATTTTTATCAGCATCCTTATTTAAATATTCTTTGTCTTCGCAAGGGAAGGCATAGAAGGTTTCTGTCTGCAGACTCTGCTCTGAGGGAAGGCAATGATTTAATCCTCACGTAATACAAGTGCATTGACTTGAGAGAATAGAGGGTTTGTTCTCTTGAATGCTCACAAATTAATGAAATCAAGAATACCTGGAAACTGCTCTTCTCCCAGCTAGAAAGGAGAGGTTTTGCATCCTGGTAGTTGTGGCTCTGCCAGGGAGAGTGAAGCAATCCGTGGGCTGCACGTGGGCTGGGTTAAACAGCGCCCAGGGGAATCTCCTCAGGCCCTGGGTACAAAACCTCTCTAACCACGAGGTGGTGGCCCAAGAGGTGATGGCAGCATTGAGACAAAGTCACTGAGTCCGGTGCTGGCAGGAGCAGCAGAGGGGTCAGAGAGAGCACTGGGGTTAAAGCAGGACCTGGGCAGTGCCCGTCCCCCTGCTGAGGCACCTCCAGTGCGGTGTCCAGCTCTGGCCCTCCCGGCTGGAGTGTGTCCAGGGAAGGGAATGGAGCTGGGAAGGGGCTGGAGCCCCAGGAGTGGCTGAGGGAGCTGGGAAAGGGGCTCAGCCTGGAGAAAAGGGGGATCAGGGGGGACCTTGGGGCTCTGCACAACTCCCTGACAGGAGGGGGCAGCCGGGGGGGTCGGGCTCTGCTCCCAGGGAACAGGGACAGGAGGAGAGGGAACGGCCTCAGGCTGGGCCAGGGGAGGCTCGGGTTGGACACCAGCAGGAATTTCCCCATGGAAAGGGTGGTCAGGCCTTGGCAGGGGCTGCCCAGGGAGGTTTGGAGTGCCCATCCCTGGAGGTGTCCAAGGAATTCCTCAAGGTGGCACGCAGAGCTCCGGGCTGGGGACAAGGTGGGCACCGGGCACAGCTGAGACTTGGTGGTCTGGGAGGGCTTTTCCAGCATCAGTGATCCTGGGATTCTGTGACAGTGTGTCATGGTCAAACTCCTGAGACAGAAGGAGCCCAACTTCCAAGAAGTTTTCAGCAACATTTTTCCGACAGCGACCTCTCAAGGAAGCCCAGCCGCACTTAACCAAAGCACATTAAATATATTCCCTGTGTCACAACGAGAGATTTTCCATGGCAGCCTTTCCAATTAGCCAGGCCCCATGGGAGCACACACAGCCAGGGCCAGCAGCAGCACAGCTGCACAAATGCTGGACCGGGTCTGCTCGGGGGGAGCTGGTGCAGCTCTGCTGGGCTCAGCACAGCTCCTGCCATTAACCTGAGCTCCTCAGAGCTGCTCTTCTGCCTATAAATACAGCCTCAACAAGAAAGGGCATAAATAATATAATAAATGGCATTATTTATGCATAAAAATCATGTTACCACTGACCACCACTGGACCATTAATTCAGAAACAGAATTCCCTCTGTAATTCCACAGGAGGACAGTGGTCATTTATTTTCCCCACAATTATGCTGCAACATCAAACCAAAGGAAAAAGCACCAGGCAGCCTCTTGAGGCTGGGTTCCCTACACTGACTGATGATCAGGAGAGAAAACCAAAGAAAATCAAAGCCAACATGCTTTTAGAATGAGCAGTAACTCCTCAAATTCCTTGTTACTGGTTTTGGTGTGTTAGAACAATGGGGTCTGAGGTCTTCAGTGAGGCACCTCAGTGTTTTCCCCTACACTCACCTGCCACGAGACAGCACACTGAGGCAATGGCACTGTGAGAGAAAATTCTGTTCCAGTTATCTACGAAAGCGCCATCAAGGATCCTGGTGGTAGATTTAGTGTAAGTGGCGGTCAAAAATCACGTTTTTATAGGAGCATCAACGGCCAGATTTGCACTAAGCCGTGTTCACCTCCCTGCCTCGGGATCAGCCTCTGAGATCGTGCATGGGACCAGTGCTGGACTCGCCCACAGCAGTGAAAGCTCTGAGCTTCCAGGGACATTCCCTTCACAGGAGCACAAACACTTTCCCAAGCTCTCTGGTGGTGTGGTCTCCGCTCACTCAAGCTTTGCTTGGAGTTTTCGGCTTTGAAAATATTTAAAGTGCAAAATTCAGTCAAAATCAGCATGTTCCACTGGGTTCTATTTCAGCCTGATTTAATTCCGCTGTAAAAATACACTCTGATTCAGTTTGATGGAAATTCAATCTGAAGTCTTGAAATGAGTCTCCTCCAAAATACGCAGACAGGTTTTTTTTTCTCTAAACTTGACTTTGAGGCCCTGGCCAAAGCCTGAAGCCAGGAGGGCAGAGCTGGGTCTGTTCCCAGCTGCAGCCCCTGCTCGGATCCGGGGTGCGAGTGTCCCTCAGGCTGCTGCTCCCTCCAGACTGTTCCAGGAACACGCACCAAAGCTCAGGATCATCGTCCTCCTTGGAATTTAGTGTTTGGGGATGTCGTACTCACTTTCCAACACACTCCAGAGCCCTGTGCTGGAGCACAGCTCTGGAGATAGTCCAAGGAGGATTTAAAGGAGTTTATTTTCAAGGTTTTCATAGAACCATAGAATGTCCTGAGTTGGAAGGGACCCTCCCTGGGTTGGAGGATCATCCAAAGTCCAGCTCCTGGCCCTGCAGAGGACAACCCCAAGAATCCCACCACAAGTCAGAAATGCAGGAATTGTAGCAAAAAAAATCTCCCAACAAACAAAAAGCCCCTAAACCCCACCAAATCGGGTGAGTCCTTTCTACAGAACTGCTCTGAAGATCCCTGATGAAAGGATTTCCACCCAGCCGCTAAAGCCAAGGAGTTTCAGTGACACACGGGATACCCACAAACTTTGTGAGCGGGAATGATGTGATTCCACTGATCCGAGAGAAAGAAAACTGAGAGTGATTTTAAGGAGAAATTCCAAGCTGCTGGATCCATCCTGCTGCTGCTGGATGTCCCTTGGTCCCAGGGCCAAGGCAGCCCTGGCTCTGAGCAGCATCGCGGCAGCAGCAGGGGCATCGCAGCAGCAGGGTTTCCAGGATGGACTGCAAACCAGGATGGCCACAGTTCTCCTCACTTTGTTTCTGGTAGAGGAATTTTTTAGCTGCCCTAACAGCTAATCAATGAGCGCCTAGGAAATCGTTAATCACGTCATTAGGGCATTCAGAGGCAGCGCAGGGAAATTTGTAACGCGAGTGATGTATGAACAGCTCCTCGCCGGGAAGGACATAAGTGAGAGTCGATAGAGAGGGGTCACCGGGGTCACCCTCCGATTGCCCAATTTGAGTTTATGGGCATTCCAACACAGCTTGGCCCAGCTCCTGAAATGCAAAGCAATTCTAACTACTCCAGACTCCTCGCTCTCCTTCAGACATTATCAGACAGCTAACTTAGCAAGCTGCTTTGGGAAAACCAAGGAAAACAGCCCACCCGGGACTCTGCTGGGCATTCTCTATTTCATTTACTCAGCCCCTGCTATCAGAGATAAAGCCAAGGGACAATCACTCCAAGGAACATTCGTTCCAAGGGACATTTGTTCCAGAAGTCATAGAATCATAGAACCGTGGAATGGTTTGAGTTGGAAGTCCTGCCACTCCACGCCCTGGTAAAAAGTCCCTCTCCATAAGTCCAGAGTTGCTGGGAAGGCGTCGGTCAGGGCCATGAGCCTGGATAACGCCAGGCTCCTGCGCTGAGCCAGGGAAGGGACACGTCACCTCAGGCACTGAGTTTTCTATCACACCTGAGTCCTCAGAGTGGCCCTGGACGAACCCAGGAGGCATTCCAGGTGTTCAGCACTTCCCAAACCAGCCAAACACCACCCTCCCTTACCCCATCACATCTGGAGCTGGAGCTCCACCGTTCCTTAAGCACTGGGGGCAGCACTAGGAGGCCCAATAATGGCAGCAATGTTTGAGTGCATTCCGGAATTAACTTGAGTAGTCTGAAAGTAGCAGGGGAGTCACTGCCACAGGGTTCTTGGGTCTGGCCAGCTCAGGCAGCATTACACCTCAGTGACAATTGAAGTGATTGTGCCAAGTCTAAAGCACTTTAGCCTATTTTCTTCCTTCACAAAAAATACAGTTTTGAGCAAGAAAGCTCAAAAAAAAAGGTTTCTTCTCTCTGTGTGCAAAGATGTAATTTAGATTTTGCTTCGTGTCTCCATATTTATTGTACATTAGCCTTGAACTTGAAAAGCCGAAAAAAAAAAGAGAAGAAACTGAGAAAATATTGCGGTTACAAAATTAAACAAATCCAGGATGGCTGGACAGAAAAAACCCAACCTGCTGCAAGGAAGTGTTTGTCTGTGTGCACAATATGTTGCTGGTATTTATTGAATGGCAAATCTCGTGCTGTGTTTCCTTATTTACGCACCTTCACTCTTTCTGATTCTGTTTTCCTGAGACCCACAGCTACATTTCAACAAACTTTGGAAAAGGCCAGACCTCACCAGGCTGAAGGGAGCTGCAGGAAGGGGCTGGTGGGAGCCGTTCCTCAGCCCCAGCCCAGGGACACGGGGCCGCCTCCACGCAGGATTCTGCCATCCCAGGGCAGCACACCCCCTCCCTGGCACACAGCTGCTTTCATCACAGCAAACCCTGCTCAGCCTCCCGAAATGGGGCTGTGGGACCTCGTGTGCTGCTCCTGGCAAACGGCCAGCTCGAGGCTGCGCTTTCAAATACATTGATTTTTTTTTTCCCCTAAATGCCAGCCCTCCTTGGTTAATCCTTTAGTCATTATGGTCTTTTTCTGGATCACAGAGCAGCAGCAGCACTGCAAGTGCCACGGGGAGGCCGTGCCTCCAGTCCCGCCCCGCTGGCCCTGTGGCAGCAGTGGTGGCTGGGGACAGTGAGGACGTGCCCACAGCCTGTGCCCACGGCCAGGCCCTGGTTCCACCCAGCCCCACAGGAGTGTTTCCAGTGCCCCTGGCGCTCTGCCCTCCTGGAAGCTCGGGAAGAGAGGGAAAACACAAACCCACAACCCCCTCAACACCTCTGCAGGCAGTGCTGATTTATGTCCTCACCCACAAAGCCCCTTCCTTCCCCCACAGAGACCGGCACAGACGTGGGACAGAGGGACAAGGCTTGTGCTTGCCTGGCTGCTGTGCAGCGGCTGTGACAGAGGGAGGGCTCCCATCCCCACGAGTGCTCGGAGCAGGAGGAACAGGTCTGTACACAGTCTTGCTCACATCTGCCAGAAACATCGCAGCCCATCAAGATCATACCCACGGGGTCAGCAGGTAACCAGCTGTCAGTGAATACTGGGCAGAGACAAGGCCAGGACCCAAAGCCGTCCTCGCTGGTTCCTCAACAGCACTTTCCATACATTGTTAGAACAAACTCTGAGCCCTAAATCCAACCTACTCTTTTATCAGGTTTTGCTTTGCTTACTCACCGAGCAGCAGATTCTTGGCCTAATCTGACAATCAGATTTGACACAACTGGTTTCCAATAAATAACAGCATTTCTCATCTATGGAGTAACTCTAATCAACAACTCTGCAGGTTTTTCAGTCTGCCCTGACAAACTGGGAGAGCAGAAAAGCTCAGAGCAAGGTCCTTCAGCCATGAACGTGCTGACAGACCTGGCTGACTGCCGCCCCACCACCCGCAGATGATCATGCTGGTGAGAGGGTTTGCTTTGGCAAGACGGACCAGAGGCACCAATGATGACAATAATTACCTGGAAGCAGAAACATCTCCCGTCAGCGGGGAAGAAGCTTGCATTATTCATTGGATTAGACTTCATTTTGCTCACTTTGCGGTCATTTTGATCTTCACTGATTTAAAACCAGACAGAATCAGCTCCTGGATCATGTGACAGTATTGGTTTAAAGAGAACTGGGTGATGCTCCTCTCCCACATCTTGCCCGTTTGACAGCACAGCTGTGGGTGTCACTGTGCAAAGAGTGCTCCGTTTTGTGAGTCGAATTTCTGCCACACAATGAATTTATGAGTCAGTGGCAGGCACATCAGTATGGGATCCTTTAGCTCAGTCACACATGCACAGTGACAGGCCCCAGCTGGCTGCAGCAATCCCAAATGGATCCTCTTGTATAACAGACACCGGGATTACCCCAGGGAATCGTGTCCAATGGACGGGCATCGGGGAATATCGCCCGACATTTCTCCTTCCTCCTGCACATCCCCACCGAGAGGATTCATCTGTTTATCCCAGGACACTCTGAAACCTACTTCACAAACATCTCTGCACATCAGCCTCCTGCCAGCAGCTGCAAGGCACACCCAGCCAGTTCCTTCTGTACAGAGCAAGGTGAGGCCCCAGCACTCACAGGGTCCCTGGGGCGAGCGGAGCCAGCACAGGGCCTGCAGGAGCAGGGTCTTGGTGTGACACTGGGGAGACAAGATGTCCCCTCTGTACCGCGAGTGGCTCAGAGAGCCCATTGCACTGTCAGCCCTTCTCAGAGAGAAGGCACATGGCTTCGGGGTGTTGTGGCAATGGCCACACGGAGATCGAGCTGACAGGCAGTTTTACCCCAGGCCATGGCATCCCTGGCCATGTCACCGAGGTCCCAGCTGCCCCCCAGGCACAGGCACACCCATCCCGCTGTGTCACGGTGCTGCTGTCGGAAGCTCAGGCCTTCTCCCTTCCCACCCTGCTGTTTTGCTGTCCTGGCAATCCCAGCAGCCACGTGCAGGCTGTCACCCACCGTGCTGGCAGAGCTGTGGGACTGGAAGGAGGCAGGCAGTGCTGGTCTGTGGGTTATGGTGGAGAGGAGCATGGGGCCAGGCTATGGAGGGCTGAGCCAGCTCGGCTGCTGTCACACCCCCTGCCCCAGCACCACGGTCACCAGATGTTGAAGTGAACGCTTTCGGTTCATCACATTGTAAAGGCTGAAAACAGGTGAAAATGAAGACCCAAGCACTATTGGCTATTCACCCTCTTCAAAACTGAGAGGGTTTGGAGATGAGGTTTTACTTTAAGATCATTAAAGCAATAGTGGGGGGGAACCCACGAAATAGTTCCAGTCAGAGATCCAGACATGGCCAGTAGAAAATCCGAGGAAATGTCTTTGCTCCGAGTTGGACTGGAGGGAAAGGAAATGCATGAGCAGACCCTCAGCTCTCACCCCCCCCTCACCTCCTGTGAGCAGGAGCCCGGCAGGGCCCCGTGCCCACCCCCGCAGGAGCTGTGTGTCACGGAACCGTTCAGGGGGGGCTCCGCTGGCCCATCCCAGCCTGTCTCCAGCCCCTGCTGTGCCTCGGCCCGTTCGGGGCTGGCTGGAGCCCAGCCGTGCCCCTGTTGTCCCCAGGCCCGGCCGGCCTCTCCTCAGCAAACAGCTCTGGGCCGGCTGTGCCAGGCCCATCCTGCAGGGCTGCCGTTTCGGGAAACCCTCCTCCACGGGGAACACACACTGATCCGCACACACCCTTAACAGCACCGAAACCGGACCACGGGGACAAAAGGCCATGCAATATTGATGGTGCGGTGCTTCACCAGCACACGCTGTACCCGCGTGAGAGCTGCTCGGCTCACACCCCCTCCAGCCCATCTGAGCCACTTTCAGATGGATTTGCACATGAAAAATGCTCTTTATCTTCGTGCCAACCACAGGCATTTACCTTCCCAGTGGTATTTGGAGCATACAATATATTTGGTGTATTGAAACACCATTCCTCCCTGCATTCTTCCTTCTTTGGAACTAATCATCCTTTTCCAGCTGGGAAGATTCCCTCCAGCAGGCCTTTCACAGGAGTTCCTGAGTGGCCCTGCAAAGACCACCTCTGCCTCTGCCTCCCCAGTTGTGTTAGACACCTCCCAGGTTCAGGCCTGTTAACCTGCTCACAACAGCTTGATGGATTAATGCTTGCATAGACACAGTTGGCAGCATCTAAATAAATAATTGTGGCTAAGCAGCTGCAGAGGAGATGCCATGTTCCACTGCAAAGCCAGATGTCAGTTTTATTGGTCCTCAAAGCTTCAAATGAAATGGCTTTGGGACAATTGGAATGAAATGATTTCAGGAGATTAGGAGAGGGAATTCTTTTGCTCCAGGTGAACTCTGGAGCCTGCTGTCAAGTGCATCAGCTGCAGCCAGCCCCAAGCGTGGGGCCAGGGAAGATCTGCAGCCGGAGCTCCAGCGCAGCGGCAGCAGCACCGGACAGAACCGAACTGCTCGGATCGGGACAAGAAGGAGTCATCTGACACCATGGCTGTGGCTTTTACCCGGGGAAAGACCCTCTGAAAAATCCATCTCTGAAACTGTATCAGTGTCAAAACCCCACAAAACTGATCACAGCCAAATCCAAAGCCTGCTGAACTGGATAGGAATCTTTCCAGGAACTTTAATTGGATTTAACTGATGAGAGAAGGTTTTGTGACACCTGCTATGGACTTTCATTCTCCAAAATTTCTAAGGTACCCCTCCTCTTGGGCCCTACCCTGGCCGTAGTGATGTGAGAGCAGTGAGCAATCTTTGAAGGTAAAAATTTGAGAAATATGAAAATCAGGAGTCTGTGTTTGCTAATTCAGGGAAAACCCATGTTCATCCTCTCTTCAATTAGCAGAGACCATTGTGCCTATAAAGAACTTATATGTTTTCCTTATTTTAAATATAAATGCCAGCACAATTTGTTCTAATCCATTCCTTTAACTACATTAATTCTCCCCCTGGAACTTGTACAAGACACTGTAATTTCAAGCAGAAGCTTCTTAATAACACAAATCATCTATCCCTGTTGGAATATAAGCGGATCCATGACCTTAGAACTATTTTGCTAAGAAATCCAGCTAGAAAACTAATTTTAAGTAAATCTACAGATGTCAAAAACCCAGATGGCTTTTCAGGATGCTGCTAACTTAAGCTTCATTGCATAAGCAGATTAGGGCTGCCTGTTGAGCCCCACACAAGAGTAGATGGCGCTGAATCCACGGAATTACACCCAAACTGTTCACTTCCTGATGCATCTTCCATCGAAAACTTTTGTCAGCTCCCTATGCCAGGAGCCGGCTCACTGTGAGCACCACACCCAGGGCGGCAGCTCTGCCGGCCAAGTGTTATCCCTCTATCCCTCTATCCCTCTATCCCAAGGCCACCTGCCAAAGCTGGCTACAGCTGATGGACAGGGCAATTGTTCCATCCTTCATCCTCCTCAAATGAAAATGGAGGAAAACAGCCTCACGAACCTCTCAAATGTTTCAGCACAGCAGCTGTGGAATGGTTTTCTGATACAGACTCACAGGATCCAGATTACCCCGGTGTTACCATTGGTAACCAGCCTGTACCTGGGTATCAGCTCAGAAGTTAATGAGCCCTTGAGTGCTTGCGGCTCAAACCAGCGGAGCAGTGTGGATCTGATGTGACTGCGGGAAGGAGGGCACACACTTCTCCTGGGGAGGACACTTGGTGTTCCACGGGTGTGTTGCATAACAAGGCACAGCCCCTGCCCCTCTCTGCTCTGAGCCCCATTCCGGAGCACAGCAGCTGCCTCTGAGAGGGCTCCGCTGAAATGCGGCCAGGGCCATGGAATCGTGTTTTCCCTTCCCTGCGTGGAAGCGTGTCAGGGCTGCTGACAGATGGCTCGGCTGCTTGTGCCCGATGATTATCAAGCCGCTATTACCTCTGCAAATTGAATCCCAGTTGAAGGTTTTCTGTAATGAATTCCACAGTGTTTGAACCCTCGTTTTGAGTCCCACACGTCCCGGGAATCATGCAAGGCACTCGGGTGCTGGTTTACAGTGCCAGAGGCACCGCGTCCTCCAGGCACGGGCACGGCGCTTTCGGCAGTCTGTGCTGCCACCTAGCCAGGCCCGACCCGCCGAGCTCAGCCCCGCTTCACCTCCGAAGCTCACGCGGAACCGTGTCCCCCCGGATCTAGACACAGCCTCGGTCTGCGGCAGGCACCGGGAGATGGGCGCTCCCCGCGCTGGGGGAATGCCCGGCCAGCGGCGGGGAGCAGCCAGAGCGTGGGGCTCCGTTGCCGCCCTCACGCCCGGTACTTACGGTAGAAGACGTATTCGGTGTAGCTGGACCAGACCTTGTCGTCTGTGTACTGGTTGACGAAGGAAGCCGTCACCGAGGAGTTACAGGCCACCATGTGGAATCCACACTCGGACAACATGTCAAAAGCCCTCTCCAGGTGCTTGAACTTGAGATAAAATCTGGAGGTGTACCTTTCTGGAGCCCTGTCCGGGTCTCTGCTTTCATTCAAACTTTCTCCAAAAACCTCTTTGACCAAAGAAATCCTTCCACAAACCAAAATCCTTGGGACCCTCCTGAATTTGGCATCTGCTTGGCTCTCCCTGCCAATAGTGCACGACCCACGGTAGCCGATGGTGATGAACCCCCACTTGCGATCCGGCGGCAGGAGAGATGGGGGGCATATTCTCGTGTCACTGCCTTGGGACACCTCTTCGTAGTCACTGTGGCAATAATCATCGGGGCTTTGCTTGTTGTCATCGGGAGTCAGGAGCTTGACCAAGTCTGGGAGCTGGAAGTACTCAGCCTCCCTCTTGAGCCTTCCCTTCTCTGGGAAGTGGTCGGGCAGAACCACTTGCTTGTCCCTGAGATAGTCCAGAATATAGCGGAAAAGGAAACCATCTCTGTCGATGAAGAATCTTCCCTTGGAGTCCTTGGCCAGATCGTTGGCTGTGTCTCTCTTTGGGGTGAACATTTTCCAGAGCAGGGAGTGAGGGGTGCCAACCAAGGTGGAGTGGCGAGTGAAGTAAACCTGGCCGCCCACGTTGAGCTCCACCACCTCGGGGAAGGAGTGCAGCCCCGTCCCCTGCTCCCGAGGAGGAAGGTAAGTCCTGCAGTTGCCACTTAGAGCCATTGTAGTTTAAACTGGAAATCAGCAGCACAGAGCAGCAGGACTATCAATCACATCGGAGGGAAGAATAAGGCTCCCAACATTAAGGAGAAACAAGGGGGAAAGGAGAAGTGAGAAAATAAAAATAGCCAAAAGGATTGCTTAAAAAAAAAATCTGAATTGTCCATGAGTGACAGTGTGGCAGAAGTGGTTTATACCTCCTGAGCCACGGAGGTTGGAGGCTGGAGAGCAATCACCTCATGAAATGCAATCACATCATTAGATCTTCCAACAAAGCCATCAAAATCAAGGTCAAGCCAAGCCAAGCCAAGTCATTCACAGGTCTGTGAAAAGGGAAAACAAAATAAGGCACAAATTACTCTTCCAAGCATCACAGCTGCTGCAACAGAGCAAAGCAGAGCCGTTCGTAGAGCTAAGCTAAATCTGCCAAATAGGTCTCTTTTTTTTGGCAAGTTCTACGTTTCTATTTCACAAGTATTCATCAATGGAAGGGCTACATATGACTCCACTGTTTAAAAGAAACTGCATACTTCATCTTTAAAGAAACATCTAAATTAGACATGCACGAGGGAACAAGAACAGGGAGCCTTACCTTGGTTACAATTAATGTATAGCTCTTGTAAAGAAAACCAAAATGTCAAGACACTCAGAACACACAGACAGGAACACAGGGTCCGGGTAGTGTGAATCCGATCCCAGCAAGGGACAGCAAAGGCAAGAGAAGTGCTCTTAGCAGCATCCACGGAGGTCTCAAGTGTTAAATCGAGTCACTGGGAAGTTAACTGTGGCGGGTGACGAGGAAACCAGTACATACAGCACGGCGGAGGAAAATAATAAATAAATAAATAAATAAATAAATAAATAAATAAAT
>VZTD01004413.1:617631-666350 GCA_013397725.1 Rhagologus leucostigma
GGTTCGGGAGCGGTCGGGACCCGCCTCGCTGTTCTCTTGCAGAGGAGGCGATGTCCGGGTTCGACAGCTTCAACACCGAGTTCTTACAGACCAGTTACAGCATCGAGGACCAGGCGCAGCCCTACGACTACAGCGGGCGGCCGTACAGCAAGTAACTCGTGTGCCCCGCAGGGCCCCGCGGGGTCACGGCAGCCCGGGGGCTCGGGGGCAGAGGGACCCGAACGCTTAGCCCGTTCCACCCCTGCCATGGGCAGAGACACCTTCCGCTATCCAGACTGCCCTAAGACCCGTCCAGCCTGGCCTTGGACACTTCCAGAGATCCAGGGACAGCCACAGCTGCTCTGGGCACCCTGTGCCGGGGCCTCCCCACCCTCAGAGGGAAGAATTCCTTCCCAGTATCCCATCTAACCCTGCCCTGTGGCAGTGGGAAGCCATTCCCCTTGTCCTGGCTCTCCAGGCCCTTGTCCAAAGTCCCTCTCCAGCTCTGCTCTAGGTTTCCTTAGAATACTTTGTGACAGTCTGTGTATCCAGGAAAGGTTTGGCACTTCAGCCAACTGCTGGTTTCTGTAAAATGAGTCCCAGTTGCTCTGTTTGAGGGAGAGCTGAACTCAGTGTCTGTAAATGGAGATCTGAAGGAATTTTGTGTTGAATTCTCTGCCTGGTAGATTTTAGAGCAAGTGTTAGAAGATTGAAGGACAAGTTACATGAATAATTATATAAGTGATCTGCATGTCCCTGGGAGAAGAAATACTGTTCTTCTGCAGCTCCATTTCCAGTCACTCACTTGGGGACTAGAAATTAGTGTCACCCAACTGAGCCTGCAATGTCCAGGTGACTCCCAGGCTGCAGCAGGGAGGTGTGCTGGGTGTTCCTGGGTCAGGGGGGATCCTGGCAGCCCTGTGCGAACATCCAGCCTCCGGCTGAGGGCTTTGGTCCCTCCGTGTGATCCCTGAGATGGACGGAGCAGGTCAGCGCCACTTGTGACCTGAACAGGATCACGGGGCTGTGCCGGGGCTGGACTCTGCTAGCACGAGGAGTTCTGCATTTTCCTTCTTTCTATTGCCATAGTTAAAGCTTTTGGAGATGTTTATGGAAATCTCTGTGGCTAGGCTGGGGAAAGACCAGTGGCGAGAACACCTGAAGAGTTTGTTTAGGGCAGAGGGTGGCTTTGATTGGGTTTTTTCATGGAGGACCTGGGTGTGGGACGACGTAATGGGACTTTTTAAGACAGGAGGGAGGGTTTGCTGTGATGTATTGGCTGGAACAAGCTTTGCCTTGCAGGAGGTGTTTCAGCAGCAGCTCTGGGTGTGCCCTAACGTGGGGTTGTGCTTTGCAGGCACTATGGAGGCTACGACTACCCCCAGCAGGGTGGCTTTGTCCCCCCTGACATGATGCAGCAACAGCAGCCCTACACGGGGCAGATCTACCAGCCAACGCAGAGCTACACTCCAGCCTCAGCACAGTCTTTTTATGGAAGCAATTTTGAGGATGAGCCTCCGTTATTAGAAGGTATAACTTTGCTATGGCCTAAATCCAAAACTCCTCCTAGTTTGGGGATAAGTTGGTAGCAGTGTGTGGATTCCCTGCTGCTGGGAGCGCTCAATGGATTCGAAATTCTCATTGATTTTTTTTTTTAACCTGTATTTTGGCGTGTGAAATCCTTGTTCCCGTGTGAACTTTTGCGGTTGGAAATTTGTGCTTTATTGCTTCACACCAGCTGCTCTGAGGCAGATTAAATCAATCAACTGAGAGGTCTGACTTTGTGACAAAACACTTACTATTCCTCTTGTTGCAAATAATAATTGTAACTGCCCGCTTTGTAAAATAAGTGGCTGCAGGTCCTTTGCGTCGATTCTCGGTTAGAACTGGAATGTTTCGTTGCTAACAGGGAACGCTAAACACTGCAGAAATGCCTGTGTGGAGTACAGCCCGTGCAGAGTGCCAGGCTGGATAGTCATCTACAGTCTGGCTTGCTGGGATCACTTTCCAGCTTATTTCTGTTATTTTTCAGTTCCAAACAACTGAATAAACCCTCACTGTTACTGGGTGGGGACACAGGCATCTGTCACACCTGTCACCTGTCCCCAGGCATGATACTTTCCACCCTCTGGGCTTTTTTATTAAAAATACTACGTTATTTACGTAAATAAAACACAATCAGGGAACTGGGCTGAAGGGACCTCTGTGAACCCAGAACTCTGTGCTCGGGCTCTTACCTGGTCCTTCAGGAACCCCCTGGGCACTTCCCAGCGCTTGAGACACAGACTGCGTGGCGGCAGCGGGAGGAACGAGGGGATGGCTTAATTCTCTGGTGCCCATCGTGGATCTGGAGGAGAAGGGAAATGGAGAGGCTGGGAAGACAGAGTGGAACAAGGCGGGCAGCCAGGAAGGGAAGAAATGAAATCCACGTTCTCTTCACTTGCAGAATTGGGGATCAATTTCGACCACATCTGGCAGAAAACACTAACGGTGCTGCACCCCCTGAAGGTGGCCGATGGCAGCATCATGAACGAGACGGACCTGGCCGGGCCCATGGTCTTCTGCCTGGCCTTTGGAGCCACCCTGCTGCTGGTGAGACTCTGCCACAGGGATGCTGGCACGGGTGCGCTGGGAAACGCTGGGAAAGGGGCTGGGTTACCTGGGGGGTTACTGGAGTTCTTGGCGTGGAGGCCGAGAAAGCACATCCTTTTCATGGAGTGTCCTGAGCTGGAAGGGACCCCCAGGGATCATCAGAGTCCAGCTCCTCACCCTGCACAGGACAACAATTTGTATGTGAATGGAAGAGGCACTGGGGCCTCTCACGCTGATGGGATGGATGAGTACTGACACGTCAGGTGTGACTTCCAGTGTCAGGTCACTCTGGAGCAAACCTGCTTTCACACTGTTTGTATTGTTTAATGGGCCAGGCACTGCTGAAGCCTGGTGAGTTTTTCTAATTGAGCTTAATTGGAATAAGATTGTGCTTTAATGACTCGTGAGTGTCAGTGACGAGATGACAGCAAACAGTGTTCCTTGGCATTGAAAGCCTCAGGGGTTTTAAGCTGTTTTAGCTTTGGATGCTTCAGGCACTGCTTTTAATTTCTGCCTAAAATTTCACGTTGCTGTGACAGTTAAAACACGCTTTGGTACCAAGGGGACTTCAAACCTACTTCAATAAGTAACTTTTATTTGTGGAAACGAGGCCAGTCAAATTAATGAACGTGTTTATTATAGATGCGTTTGAATTTTCTTTTTCTAAGAATTTGTTTCTCCTGTGTGCTTTTTAACAAAAATCCATGGAATGTAGTGAAAGGAAGTGGTCTGAGCCTGGCACAAAGGTCGCAGCAGGTGTGATTGTTTCCCGTGCTGCTTGGGGAAGAGGAGAGCTGGGTCTGAGTATGTTCAGTGTGGAAGCTGTTGGAGGGCGACACCCTGGAAGCTGCACAGCCCCATGTCCTGCAGGGGTGCCCTAGGCAGGTGCTGTAAGGGAAGCGTCAGTCTCAGCCTGGGAAAACCAGGAGATGGCCTGAATAATACATGGGCATAACCCACGTGTGCTTCCCGTGTGCTTGTGAACGAGCAAAGTTTGGCTTTGGCTTTTTGAAATCTACCTCAGCTAATCCTGAGTTCACAGCCAGTGCTTGGCAGCTCAGCTTCAGCTGTTTCTGGGATTTTTAAAATAATTTTCCTTGTGCCATAACTTTGTCCATTCTGCCACAAATTAAAGGACTTCAGCTCTGGGTTTGTCAAGAAGTTCCTGAGTTGCAGTTTTGTTGTCTTTACACACCAGTTCTGTAAAGATTATTATTGCAAGTAATCAGTCAGCATGAGAAGTCCTTGATTAAGCCCTAAACAGTTCCTGGGCTGGGATCAGAGAATAACAGTCAGATCAGAACCTGTTCACTGAGAGCCGTAGAGACAGGAGAAATTCCAGGCTCGTGGAGCGTGAGTTGTCCTGGGGCTCTGGGGGAAACACTGGCTGTGGGATGGGAGTGCGGGAGCTGGGGCTGGGGGCAGTGCCTGTGCCCAGGGTGGGTGGCTCTGCTCCCTAACCCCCATGCCTGTGCTGGTTCCATCCTGACCCCCGTCCTGTGCCATCGGCTGCAGGCTGGCAAGATCCAGTTCGGGTACGTGTACGGGATCAGTGCCATCGGCTGCCTGGGCATGTTCTGCCTCCTGAACCTGATGAGCATGACCGGGGTGTCCTTCGGCTGCGTGGCCAGCGTGCTGGGCTACTGCCTGCTGCCCATGATCCTGCTCTCCTCCTTCGCCATCGTCTTCTCGCTGCAGTAAGTGCTTGCATCTGTACCTTGGGCAGAGATTCCCCCTGAGAGGGGGAAGGAAATCACTGAAAGGAGTTTTCACTCAGTGCCGAAGCTGTGTATAGTTTGAATATGGCAGGAATCTTTAGCAAGGGCAAGAATTAATTGTCAGTGGCTTCAGGTATTTCCTGAGGAAAGGGGGGGTGAATCCTGGCTTTACCTCTAAGTCGATTAACAGCTTTTGAACACGTAGAGTCCAAGAGCAACCTC
Source organism: Rhagologus leucostigma (assembly GCA_013397725.1). Taxonomy (NCBI): domain Eukaryota; kingdom Metazoa; phylum Chordata; class Aves; order Passeriformes; genus Rhagologus; species Rhagologus leucostigma. The sequence goes on from VZTD01004413.1 coordinate 622,143, forward strand.
AGGTTTGTTTCCAGCCAGCTCTGAGTTTGACAGGTCTCAGTACCTGCAAAGTCTGGAAGTAATTGTTACCAAAGATGCAAATTAGGATTTTACAAATAGAAGAAAATGAGAATGGTTCCTCTCGGCCCTGTGAGTTTAGAGACTGAAAAGAGACAGCTTGGCACAGTGAGTTCTTTTACTCACTGCTTTGACATTTCATATGCACAGAGTTAACTTTGAGGGGGCTCTCTACTGTCGTAATTGACTAACATTGTTCTAAAATTCTAGAATCCCAGGCTGGTTTGGGTTGGAAAAGCTCATCCAGTGCCACCCCTGCCATGGGCAGGGACACCTTCCACTATCCCGGGTGGCTCCAAGCCCCATCCAGCCTGGCCTTGAACACTCCAGGGATCCAGGGGCAGCCACAGCTGCTCTGGGCAGCCTGTGCCAGGGCTTTCCCAGTGCTTTTAGTGGGATTCTTTCATTTACTGCCAAATGCTGAAATTCATCCCAGAACCTGCACAAGCTGTTGGGTGAGTCCAGGTGTGACTCCCTACAGGTGGATACACACAAGGCTCACAGGAATTCTCTCCTTTCTCCCTTTCCAGGGGGTTGATGGGGATTATTCTCACGGCTGGAATTATTGGCTGGTGCAGCTTTTCTGCTTCCAAGATCTTTATCTCTGCCTTAGCCATGGAGGGCCAGCAGCTGCTCGTAGCTTATCCCTGTGCGTTGCTGTACGGAGTCTTCGCCCTCATCTCCGTCTTCTGAACAGACTCTGGGGGACTCCAGGGGGCCAAAAGGAAAATCCCAGCTTGAAACGTGGACTTGGACCAGAAGCAGCTGCGAACAACTGTCTCGTGTTGCTATCATGAAACTTAGACCTGTTTGAATCACCTGGAACAATGGAAAATGTCTCGTGTTCACTTTTTTTAGGACTTTGAATACTGTTTTCAATGACCTGGGGAGTCCAGAGCTTTAATACATGTTCATGCTTATCAAGTTCCTGTGATTTCTTTCCCATTCCTAGATCTTTAGCGAAAGTAACTTTTGGTTGTTTATTTGAGGGTTGTGATTTTCGTTCGTTTTGTTTTGTAGGGGAGGACGAAGGGTTGCAGTTATAAATTGGTAGATTTTTATCCAAAACAGTTAAAGGAGCTGCCGTGGTTTTGGGGGACTCTGGATAAGTCTGCAGGAACGAGGAGACTGTTTCCTGACCCCTCTCACCAAAAATGCACAAATGAACAAAAGTAATTAGAGTATTTCCTGTGTTTTAACCAGTATCCTCCTAAGCTCTTTGGTCTCAATTATTTGTTCATTTGCTGTGAGAGTATTTCAGGATTTAAGATACTTAAATTATGAAGTAGAAAACAGATGCTTAAAAGTGAAAGGGATCTGTAATTCTGTCACACTTGAAACATGACCACACTGGGGTGTCTGTAGCTTTATGTTAACTGGGGTTTCTGAAGGACTTCGGCAGAGGTTCCTTCCCTCATGGTGCACGTTCTGCTGGATGAAGAGGAATCTCTCTCGCAGTACTTCCAAGGAGAACACCATTTGGAAAACGTTATGCTTGTCAGTATTGTAGTTATTGTAAAATAATTTAAGGCATATTGATTAAATTTTCCTTAAATTTTGAAGAAGGCGTTTGATTTTTCCTAATCTTTATTTTTGATGTTCGCTTACTGAAAGAGAGAAACTTTCATGTTGAAACAAAATCACATTTAAAATTGAATTCACTGGGTGGATTTGGTGTTTGGTTCAGTGGGTGAAGAGCAGGAGGGAGCTCCCGTCCTGTGTCCCTGCAGATCAGTGGCACTAATTGCCAATGGGCCTAATTAAACATGGATCTTCCAGGACATAGGAAAGCTCCCTCAGCTGCTTGAGCAAGTCAGGTTCTAACACTCCAGTACTGTACTTTGGGGACAGCTAATTCAGCTTATCCTGCACATTCCAGAGGGGAAGTTCTTAAAGCCTTGCAGTGATTCCATGGGTACCTTCCAGGGCGATCACCTGGGTGTTAAACTGTTAAAAATAATGTTTTCTTTCACCGCAGCATGAGCAGACTTGAGGGCACAGGAAGAGCAACTCAGTGTTGCCCCGACAATAGAGCTGCTGCGTTTGGAGAAACCATAGGAAAAGGGATTTATTTAGGTTTAGATGCTCACAAAGTCAGCAGTGGAGGACGCTGCACGTTTTACTCCAGCGGTGAGGTTTGACCCAGGAGTTTCCAGGAGCATTTTGTGTTCCTAAGCACAGAATGTAGCAGTTCTTAAGTGGATTTCTAAGTGGTCTCTGGGGAGCAGAGAGAAGCAGATGAGCGCAGGAGGTCAAACACTTGACTTCGTGGAGCACTTGATAAAAACCAGTGTTACGTCTAGAGCGGTTGTCTTAAATATCCCAGACTTGTGGTACATTAATTAATGTGATTGCATCGACTCTTTACTGCCTTTCCAAAATCAATCCTATCAATTTTCTGTAATGAAGTTTTGTCCTAGTTCTTGCTTCAATTTTAGTTGCATTTCAGATGATTCAGTCTCCCCATCCCGTAGAATTTCAGGATTGGAGGCTGTAGTTCTCTACTCCCACATTTGCCTTTCAGAATTAGTAGGAATTTTCTTTCCACATCTGAACTTCCCCCCAGTCTGTCTCCCCACCGTTCTCACCCGGGTGAGATGAAGTGCCAGCACCTCTTCTCCCATTTGGCTCTTTTTATGTCGCTCAGCTTAAAGCACTCAAACAAATGCTGGAGTTGCCTTTTTAAACCCACTTTTGTTATCCCCCCAAACTTGAAATCGTCTCCTGCCCTGCAAGAGCTGAGAGTCGCCTTTCCCAGTCTGTCCGTGTGTCACCCCAGGCTGTTGATGGTGTGACAGTGGCTCTGGTTTTCAGGTCCCCTGTGCTGTGAGGCAGCTCCTGCCCCCGGTTCCGTTTGGTTCTGGTTTTGTACCAGCAGATTCCGGGGCGCATCCCGTGCCCTGAGGGGTGAGGGCTGGGCTGGGCACGGCCCCAGGCCCTGGCCGGGAGCGGTCACCTGCTGCTGCTCCTGTGGAGCCTCAGCTCTGCCCACACCAGCGTCCGAGGTTTGTCACCGGTTTTAGGGGCTGTGGGAATTAAAGAACGGCCCGAGCTTTGGGTACCACAGCCCGGGCGCTGCCCGGGCACGGCGGGCAGGGCCAGAGCAGCTCTCCCGAGCCCCCCCGGCCGCGTGCGCACCGGGATGCTCTGGAATGTCGCGGTGCTCTCCTCGTGCTGCTGCATCCAGCAGAACCTGCGGGGTGCGGCAGCCGGGCCTTGCTGTTTGCAGCTTCTCCACTGGGTGGGCCTGCAGGACTCCGGATGCGCTCCGGGAGCCTGGGCACAGAGCCCCGGCAGCACTCGGGTGGGAAAAGCCCTCCCAGCCCACCGCGGCCGGCCTGCGCCCCATGCCCACCTTGTCCCCAGCCCGGAGCCCTGAGTGCCACGTGCAGCCCTTCCTTGGACACCTCCGGGGACGGGGACTCCAGACCTCCCTGGGCAGCCCCTTCCAGTGTCTGAGCACCCTTTCCATGAGGAAATTCCTCCTGGATTCGTGTCAGTGCAATGGTGTGCTACAAACACCGGAGTACCACCATCTCTCCGCTGCGCTCAAAGCTGCTGCTGTGCTGTAGCAGGACTTGGGAAGCCTTTCCCTCCCCCTGCCCTCCCTGCTGCTGTCCCACATCAACAGCAGTGACATTCCCAGGTGGTCACAGCACGGACCCAGCTGAGTCTCTGCCCCCGGCAAGGGGAAGGGATTCATTCCAGCCGTGAAGGGGATGCTGCAGTGCCCGGGATCCCTCCCGGGAGCGGGGAACCTTTGCCATGTCTCATTCTTTGGATGACAGGGAATATTTCTGCTTTATCTTTACCTGACCAGGAAGTCTCTTTGTTTTCTGTACATAAACTTACTTTTCCCTGGGTAAATCACTGCCTTTCCAGCTGCTGGGTGACACAGACAGGTGAGCTCTCAGGAAGGATTCTCAGGAAGAATTTCCTGACAGAACAGGTTGTCAAGCAGTGAAATGGTTCCATAAAAAGAGCATCTGCTCAATTCGCTGCGCTTGGCTGTAATGTTTTCTCTGGCCATTTCATACTCTCCTGCAATTCTTACGTTCTAAATTCTTTTGTCTAAACTAGGTTTGATCTGGAGTTGGGAATTCCCAGTAAGTCAGTAACAGCTTGGAGAGGCTTTCATGGAACTCGATTTCAGCATCTTCAGTCAGAACGCACTGATGTATTCACACGTCTGCGCAGTCGGGATGACAATTCTGACACCATGGGGTAGTTTATTTCTGTTCATTTATTTAATTATCTGCTTCAAATATAGGGTCTGGGGGGGAGAGCTGTTGGTTTTTAATTGCATGGGCCTCTCCTCATTTCACTTCATCCCCGGTGATTTCCCTGTCATTGCTGGATACAGCACCAGAATTAAGTTTCCAGTGTGCATATTAACAAAAGAGAAGACAATAATTACAAATGATTGATCGGTCCAAGCCCACATCATTGGATTAATTCTTCCCTCCTTCCCACCACTGTTATTTCAGAATAAATTTGCAGTGATCAAGAGATCTTCACTTGTGTGCTGATGATCTCCGTGTTCTGCCTGAGCTTTAATTGAGCTTAAAAGGCCTAATTCTGCCTCAAATCTATTCTCAGTGTTGTTTCAGACCTGAATGTAGAGCTTAAATTTGAAAACGATCCTCCTGCCTACATCTTAGCTGGGGACAGTTTCCACACCCAGTCAGTGCTTCCACTAACGGGCCCCAACTCCCGCGGGGTGGGAGGATGTGGGGTGGCTGTGCTGGGATGCAGCCGATGGATGGGATGGGATTCCATCCCCCCCTGCTCCTCAGATCCACTGCCGTCACAGGGGTTTGTCTGGAGGGTGCCAGGAGGAAATAAAGCCATGGGGCTGGCACAGAGGGGCCGGGGGAGTCCTCAGCATGCCCAGGGAGCTGTGGGGGTCACCCAGAACACAGAGTGAGTCTCCTGTTGGGGAAGAGCAGGGTTTGTGTTCAGCTCTCTCCCCGCTTCTGCCTCTGCACATTCGTTTCCCTGTTTTCTCCTGGATTGCTGAGCAGGTGATGGAATAACCACAGAGGCCCTTTCTTGTGCCTTCGTTATTCTCAAAGCAAACACAGGCACGATTCTGGACCCTGGAGGAAAGACAGCGAAGCTGAATTTTGGACCTGTAAAGGGCTGGCAGCAGCCAGATAACACCCATTAAAAACATCAGGCTGAAGCTCTGAAGCCTCTGCAGTTTACCCAGTAATTTGTCTGGAAGGCTGTTCTATGGGAGCTCTTTTCCATGGAAACCCGCAGTGTGATCCCCCAAACAACTCGCTGCGCTGTGCTGCAGACGGGCTTGGTGTTTAGATCCCACCCAGCTCTGTTGGCCTGGTTGCCATGGCCCTGTTTTCTCCTCAGACACCGTGTGATGGAGCCCTCGCAGGGAGCCGGGGCCGGGCTGTGCCCGTTCCGTGGGGAATGAGCCGGGCAGGGATGTGCTGGAGGTGCTGGGGGTGCGGGAACGCTGCCAGCTCCTGCCCAGCTCCTGCCCAGCTCCTGCCCAGCTCCTCGGGCAGCCTCAAGAGCCCCGTGCTCACCCAGCACCTCCAGCCCTTGGGCACCGACCCCTCTCCCTGCAGAGCAGCATAAAACGTGTTGGTTAATTGCCATTGTAATTTCTGCAGGACAGGGGGAGAAACTGAGGCACGGAGAAGGGGAATGTTTGTTGGGAGCTCACTGAGCAGGACCCTGGCCCAGGCCCCCAGTTCTGCTGGGAGAACAACCCCAGCACAACAGAGTATCTTCACCTTTTGCTCATTAATCCCACTATCAGCAATTTATCTGCATCGTTCTCTGGACCAAGAAGTTATTTCTGACTGCTCTTTTTATTGCTGTGACTCTCGATACTCCTCACTGTTTCCAGGCTTTATTTCAGCACATCTCCAGCGGGATTCTCGTGGTCAGGCACAGATCTGTAGGGCAGATGTCCATAGATGAGTAACTCATCCGAGGCTTTACCGGCAGCTCCTCTTTCCTTACCTTAAAGCCCCAGTGTCAGGGGAGGCACCCCCTGTGACCGAGAAGGGGAGCCCGGGTGGCCCTCGGGAATCCCTGCGGGGCAGGAGGGGACACGGGGCTGGGAGCGGGGACAGACCGGGCGCTGCGGCACCTCCGGTGCCCGGGGCGGGGGGAACGGGCAGCACCTGGTGCCCCTCACGGGGCTGCAGGCTCAGGAGTGCCCGGCCCAGGGGTCAGCAGAGGCACGCTGGGCACACACGGGACGGTTTTGGCCACTCGGCTGTCCCTGAACGGGTGGTCAAAGGGCACGGGCAGAGCATCCCCGGCCCCAGAGCTGTTTCACCCGGGACAAGCAGCACCAACAACGGGCCTTCTTCCCAGAGCCGCCCCTCGGCCTTAGTTCTGCTGTCCTGAACGTTTAAAAGACGGGATTAACAAGGGAAGAAAGAGGAGCAAATGGAACTTGGAGCCCAAGCTGCGGATGGCAGCGGCGGGGTCACCGCTCCGGGGTGGGGGGGACGCTGGGAGCAGCTCGGGGCAGCCCTGCAGGGGCACAGACCCGGCCTGTGCCACCAAGGCGGGGGACAGGGGTCCGGAGCGCAGTTTTGGGTGCCGCTAGATGGCAATCGGCGCATTCCGGTGGGGGTATCCCAGCCAGGGCGTTCAGCCGGGCATCCCGAGCGCTGCCGGACGCTGCGGGTGGGATCCGCTGCCGGCTCTGGCGCCTTCTCCCGGGCACTGCGGTGCCAGCGCCGGAGCGGGGCTCGGGAGCTGGCCCGGGAGCTGCTCCTGCGGCGCCCGGCTCTGCTTCGCCTCCGCTGCGTTGATTCGCAGCCGAATCCGTTCCCTGCCAGACTTGCAGCAGGGCCAGGGAGCCGCGGGAGGGGACAGGCGGGGCGAGGGCACCGCGGCAGAGCCCCGTCCGGCAGCGCTGCGGGACGGCCCGGCAGGCAGATCCAGAGCCGGGGGCTGTTTGCACAGTCCTCACTGGTGACGTGTTCGAGATATTCCACAATATGGCAGAGCGCAAGGGGAGAAACCCCGCCTTTGACCCGCGAATTTGCCCAAGTTTCCACCTGATGCAGGGACGGCGTTTTTAAGGAAAAGGAAGGAGGCGGTCGGCATTTTCTGTCCCCGGGCTCTGTCCCTGCTGACCAAAGCTCAGCGATGTCTCCAGGTCCTGCAAGGGCCCGGAGGATCATTCGGCTCTGATTCCAGGCCTGCAGCAGCTCTGTGCCGCCCCGGGGTGCAGCCCTGGGGCACAGGGCTCGCGTGCACCCGGCTCCTCCTCGTCCTGCCGACAGAAGCTCCAGATCCTGTGCAAGGATGCTGAAAAACCAGAAAGGGGTGGAGAGGATAATGGGCTTTGGCCAACTGCCACTTCCCTTACCAGGGAAAAGTTACTGGCTGTTCTAGTGACCTCCACAGTCATTTAACCAGCTACACTTAATTGTGCTGAGTAATGCAAAAAATTCCTTATATTCTGCAAGCAAATTCCTCCTCGGTCGATGGAAAACAGAAATCCAGCGGAGCAGGAAAATGCCTGTGCCCGACAGCACTGCCTTATAATCTATTTTTAACTGAATTTCTCCATCTCCTTTGTAAAGGAATAACACTTCTTCATTGCCTCTGGCCATAATTAATGTGCCGTAACTCAAGTCCAAGAGACGTATGAAACCAGACTTTAAACAGAGCATTAGCTTTCAAGCAGAGCAAATAATTTTGGAGAAAATAGTGTTTTTTATACTTAAAACTCTTTCCCCTGGTTTTCATTAAATCCCTTCAGCTGCTCAAACACGGAACGTGCTTCCCCCAGCCCTGTGCTGGTTTGAGCACGTCCTTCCCCACGGGCTGAGGAGCTGCCGTGGGCACAGCTTTTCCACAGGGATCCGGAACAGCAGCAGCAGCCAGGGGGGTTCACCTGCTGCCACTGCCTCGGGTTTGTTTGGTTGGAAAAGAGTACTGCCATCTGTCATTGCGGAAAGGGGAATACACGGCAGGGGTTGGAAGGGACCTTACAGATCATCCCCTTCCAACCCAGAACAGTCAGTGGTTCCATGCTTGCACCCCCACAGGTGTTCCCAATGTGCTTGATTTGCCCCATCCCCACAGGTGATCCCGATGTTCCCCATCCCCACAGGTGATCCCAATGTTCCCCATCCCCACAGGTGATCTTGATTTGCCCCATCCCCACAGGTGTTCCCGATGTTCCCCATCCCCACAGGTGATCCCATGCCCCGGCTGTGCCCCACCCACCCTTTCCTGCTTATCAGTGCACCAGAGGGGCTCTGGCTTCTCCTCGAGGGGTGCTTTGCTCGCAGGGAGGGTGCTGGGTGCAGGTAAGGCCTTTTCTGGGGTGCGAGAGCGGGGGGGCCTTGGGGCTGTGCGGTAGTGACCGAACCAGAACACGGCTGCTTGGTGCTGCTGGAGCCGTTCCTCTGGCTGTGTTCCCGCTGTGTCTGGGATCCTGTGGCTGTGTCTGGGATCCTGGGCTTGCTCCGGGTGGGCCCGGTGCTGGTGCTGGGGGTGCCCTGGGGCAGGGGAGCTCCCTCCCCCTCGGGCTGTGCGGGTGGTCAGGGCTCTGCTGCGCACCAGGAGGAAGCCCAGACTCATCTCAGGATGTGCTATATGGTAAAATACGTTGTTATGACAACTAAAATTCTAAAAATAGACCAAGGAGAAAAAGATGATGTACATAGAAATGACCACATTTTATTTTAATTATGAGGGGGTTTAAATGCTTTCTGTGTGAAGAATTCTGAAGTTTACGTGTGAGTTTTGCTCGTGTCTGTAACTCTGAGCCCAGAAGGGTCGGGCACTGCAGGGAGGCCTCCAGAAGCCCTGTGCAGCAGCTCTGGCAAGGCTGGGGCTGAGCGGCTGGGAGGGAACAGAGAAGCTCAGTCTGGGGGGGTCCTCAGAAACTGAATGTCCCAGTCCTAAAGCTCCATCTGAGGGAAAAACTTCATCTTTGGGTTAACTTAAAAATCTTCCTGAGCGAACCCTGCCGCTGGAACCTGGGACCAAGCAGAGCAGCAGAAGCTCTTCTGTGTCTCGGTTTCTGCTGCCCAGAGCAGCTGTGGCTGCTCCATCCCTGGCAGTGCCCAAGGCCAGGCTGGACGGGGCTTGGAGCACCCTGGGACAGTGGGAGGTGTCCCTGCCTGTGGCAGGGGGTGGCACTGGAGGAGCTTTAGGGTCCCTCCCAACCCAAACCAGTGTGGGATTCTCTGATCTGCAAGTTCTGGGGCAGGACTTGGCTCTGGGCTGGTGGCTGTGTAGGCAAAGGGTAACAGTTAATTATATTTTGGCATTATACTCAGTGGCTTTACAGGGAATCCTCATCCATCTGCACTGTTCTGATGTCCAGACCTGGCTGCCCTCCCTGTCCCTTGTCACCCAGGTCAGGAGCTTTGACTCCTTTGCTTTTCCCACTCGTCCTGTGTTGTGAAAGACAATTCTTGAAACCGAGTCTTTTCTTTTCTCTTAATAATAATAACAACAACAATAGCACCCGGTCTTGCTTTGGTGGCCACACTCACTGCAGCTGCTCTCATTGCAAAACCCCCAGGCCCTGCTGTGTCTGGGGCTGCCCAGGGCCAGCGTTTGGGTTGCAGGGAACAGCGAACTTCAGTCATTCTTGGAACCACTGGAGAGAGGAGGGGTTTGTGTCAGAATCCAAGCTGCAGCTGCAATCCTTTTATTAATTATAACTGAACTTCCCTGGAGCTGCCCGGAGCTGGTCGGGCCAGGTGGGTCAGGAGAGCCCTGGCAGGGAGGGCACCGGGGTGGGTCTGGCCAATTCCAGTGGCAGGACGGGCTTCCATCCTTACTCCAGCCGGCTGCAGTGCCCCCCCTGGAAGTGCTGGGGTCACCGCCAGCCGCAGCTCAGCCCCTCTGCTGCCCCCCTCCCTGCCAAGCCGTCGGGCAGGAACACACTCCTGGCAGGAGAGGGGGCGGCTGGGACAGTCCCGGGTACCCCGCTCGCGTCTCCCGCAGCTGGGTGAGTCCTGCACCCTCTGAGAGACAAACATCTGCCAAGGGGCCACAGAGAGGAAACTTCCCTCGTACAGAGGGAGAGCTGTGAGTGTCAGCTGCATGGGGTGTGTGCGTGAAAAGCAGCATTTAATTAAATAAAGATAATGTAAATAGAAATCTGCACCGGCTCGCTGTGTGCCACAGAGCGAAGGCGCTGCCAAGGAGCAGGAGTTCCCTGCCTGGCTCCTGCTGCCAGCAGGAACAAATTCCCTGCCCGGGCTGTGCCGTTTCCCTCTGTGTGTAGAGACACATAAATAGGTGTATGTGTGTTTGCCGTGCGCCCTAATTTCTTAGGTGCTATAAATTTTGTGCTTCTTCCAAATATTTGAGCACTCCTGTGACCTTCTAACCAAAACAGCCAGAGTAAACTGTATGCAAGCTATATGTACGGGGGCTGTCAGAGAGAGCTAACATTTATCCGCAGTCGGGGCTGTTTACATTGCAGCAGCATGAAAAATGGCAAACACGGAGCAGAGAGGCTGCTCCCGGCGGGAAGGGACGGGAGTCCGGGGAAGGGATGGCCTGGGAGCGGTGCTGTGCCCCTGGGACTGGCCTTTGGCACGTCTCTGAGCGTTCCCCTGCGTGTCCCGTCCCAGCAGTGTGCTCTGTCAGTGACAGCCTGGGCCGTGGCCGATGCTGCGGCCACCAAACCCCCTGTGCTCCCAGTGCTGCTTACTGGGGGCAGCTCAGGCGAGGGCCAGTCTGATGCCCCAGGGTGAGGACCAGGGAACTGTCCCATCTCACAGTGTTGAGTTAAAAGGAAAAGCCAGAAACCGCAGTGCTGCGTGTAAAACATTGCCCGTGAGGCATTTTGAGTTCCCCCTCACCCAGCGGCAGAGGGGGCTGTGTAGGAACCCCCCAGGGACCGGTGCTCTGGGGTCCTCTCTGGGATTTGGTGCTGTGACCAAACTGTGTTCGATATGGCTCTGCCCCTGTGCAGCGACAGAAATGATACCTGATGGAGAACAATTAAAACAGATGTTAGACACGTAAGGAAGGACAGGACATGAATATTGAGAGCAGTGGAAGGAAAAGGGATCAGCTTTCCTGCCGATGGGGAGGTGATTCCAGTCAGTCCAGCGTTATCCATGCCCTGCGCTGAAACCGGTGCTGCAAAACTGCAGCCACTCCTGCCCATTCCTTGTTTTCCTTGGCGGTTTTGTGGGCTGAAGCTCTAACAACTACTGGATAAAATCCTGACTTTTGAGTTAATGGAGGTTTGCACGTGCTCAGGTGTTGGCTTCGCCCTTTTGTGCTGCAGGTTTGTTCTTTAACCGTTTGTCTGGACCGTGACGCTTGTCCAGGCTGGTATTCCTAACCCTGGAGTTTTGTGCTAGGAACTGGTAAAGAAATGGGAGCTCTGTAGCAATCCCCTCCTAACCCAGAATGTACCACCCTCCCTCTCCTCCCCACCTCCCTTCCTCCCGAACAGCGGAGCACCAGCTGCACGGGAGACGAGTTCTGGGCTGAAAGGTGACACCAGGTAAGAGAGTGGTTTTGCTTCTGCCAGTGGCACCTTTCCAAGGGGTTACTGGGAAAACGCAGAGCAGGTGGTTTTGACCTGCCCTTGGAGAAGCAGCAGAGCTGAGGTGCTGAGATGTTCTCCAGAGCGGGGCAGGCTTTGCACAGAGGGCGAGGCTTTCCTGCGGGGATCTGAGCACAGAATGACCCAGGGCCCTGCTCAGCCTGAGGGAGAGCCGGGCTCCCACAGCAGCAGCTGAGCAAAAGCACAGATCCCATGCAACAGAAAGGAGAGATCTGGGAGGAATACATGCAATAACAATAGCAACTCTTTCCTCTGCAAGGAAAACCAGGCCGTCCAACTCTCCCTTCCTCTCCTTGGGCTCCAAGCCCCACCTCTGAGTTGTAAACCTCTGTGGAGATACACGTTTGGGTGCTGTGCGTGGAGCTGGTGCCTCCTGTGCTCTGGGCACGCCGGAGGAAGGCAAACCTGCCTGAGAGCGCAGCTGTCCGCAGCTGCCAGCAGTGCTGGCCAGCACGGTGCTGAAATTAAGGACAAATAGGCAGGAGTACATTTTGTGCATGTAGTGTCTGCTGATGACTCAATATTTCAGCTAAACATATTTACCTGAATATTCACAGTCACTTTGGAGGTGGCTGCATCTCCTGAGCTCAGCTAATCATCTCAGTTCTGATACCGGCACCGCTTTGCTCCAGCCCCTGGCACTGCTGCCTGCAGCCGTCGGCTTCCAAAAACCCCAAGGCAGCAACAACACACCTGACAAAGAGCCAGCAGCCTGGCTGAGGTTTCCCTTTCCCAGTGGAGGCACTGAATCCCGTTTGAAGCCTGGAGGTCCCCGCGGGGGTCGGGGCAGGACCCCCAGCAGTGGGAACTCAGAGCGGAGCACCGAGGTCAGAGCTGGGCGCTGAGTTTCCCCTCTGGGAGGGTTTTATCCGGGAACAGATGGTGCTGAGGTGCTGCTGAATCTCAATGTCACCTCAGCTAATCCTCAGCGAAGTTTTGAGGTTTCTCTGAAGGCTGTGGCTGCCAGCTCAGCCCCGCTCTGGCAGCAGGATCTGGGATCAGGGAGCCAGGAGTCAGCGCGGGGCTTTGCGGTAACAGACAAGGCCCCGAGGGCTGCTTGGGGTATTTCGTCTTTGAAAGGGAACTGAAGTCCTTCAGAAAGCAAGAAGGAAAGTTAGAAACGAAAAACAAAGATGAAAATAAAACCCCCACACCGAGCTTCTCCGTTTGCTGGATTAAGGGACTTCAGGATGAGGAGGTCGGAGTCAGGCGGGTCTCGGCCTCTTCTCCGAGGCCACCAGTGACAGGACAGGAGGGAATGGCCTCAGGCTGTGCCAGGAGAGGCTCAGGCTGGACATCAGGAGGAATTTCATCCTGGAAAGGATGGTCAGGCCTTGGCAGGGGCTGCCCAGGGAGGTTTGGAGTGCCCATCCCTGGAGGTGCCCAAGGAAGGGCTGGAGGTGGCACTCAGTGCTCTGGGTTGGGGACAAGGTGGGGATGGGCCACAGGCTGGACTCGACGGTCCTGGAGCTCTTTGCCAACCTTGGCGATCCTGGGATCTGCTCTGTGCCCTGAGGCACAGCTCTAAAGGGAATTCCTGCCCGCTGCTCCCTGGGCGTGCAGACCCTGCGTGTGACTGCAGGACAAAGCCACCCTCAGCGGGGGTGTCACGCGCAGCCCTTGCTCACTGCTGCTCGTCACTCGTGTTGCACAGCTCAAAGTAATCCATAAGAAATCCACGGGAAAACTGGGCTTGGGCTTTCTCTTGCAACGGCAGAAGGGGGTACAGCTGGAGGTGCTGGGTGCGGGGAGGGGGAAGAGAGAACGGTTTCATCCCGGGCCATCCGTCGGCGGGGCTCGCTCGTGTGTCGGGCGCGGGGTTCTTCCTGCCCAGACAGTGCTACAAAGGCAGATTTCCTTGGCTCAGGAACAGGGGCTTCCAGGTGTGTGCCCAGGCTTTCCTAGAATTTTAAAACCGAGGCTGATGAGCTGTCAGATAAACAAAAATGCTGCTGTTTTAAACCTGTGTTCACGCCTGAATAGGGGCTGATTTCCACTGGTGCTGCTGACTCCAATCATCCCAGCTGGACCTCAGGCCCTCCCAAACCTCAAAACTACAGACAAAATTTTCATTCTTCCATCCATAGTTAAAAGCTGCAAAAATCTTTGTGATTTATAGCACTAATGATACTTTAACTACTTGATTTTTTACTTTTTTATGGCTGGGGAGTTTATTTTTAAATCCTTGCTTTTTCAATAGCTTCACTGCAGTAACTGCTGAGGAAAATCACATTGTAGTCGATACCAAAGTGCTTCAGAGTGGTGCAGAACGGGAACAGAGTGTCTGTGCCCTGCTCAGGGAGGCTCTGTGCCATGGCTCCTCAGCAGGTTTGCCCCTGTGGGCAGCCGGAGCAGCTCCTGTCCCTGCCAGGGCTCTGTCCTGGCTCTGCAGTTGCTGCCAGTGGCCTCGACAGCCCCGTCCCTGCCCAGACTGGCCTGGCTGAGCTCAGTGCGAGTGCAGAGCCCACCACGCTTCTGGGCTGGCCTCGGCTCTGCCCAGCTGTGTCCGGGCTGGAGCTGCTCTGGTTGAGGCACTTTGGAGCCTCTCAGGTGTGCCCGGGGGTGTTGTTAAACACAGACCAGGCTCTGAGCCCAGCAGTGCTGGGAGGGTTCCCTTCAGGCTGTGGGGAACGTGGGCACCCCCGGGGTAGTGACAGCTGGGGCTGAGCTCCAGGGGTGGAGGAGGCTTCACTCAGCAAAATAATTATATCAAAGAAAGGCTTGATGGACTTGCATGTGTGAATTTATTGGCAGTGATTTGCATTTTTCCTCATTAATGGCTGATTATTCTGATAATAAAGAATAAACTTTGCCATCGAGCATCTTGAGGCTCAACAGTCCTTAACTAAACATGATAATTGTCTTTGAAGCAGGTAAATGTTTTTGCATATCACAGGAGTGCAGGTTGGGGCTGGAGAGCAGATGAAGCTCGTTGTGATGAGGAGCAAAGCTGAAAATAAACATTCTAGGATCTGTAAGTTGTCAGCAGAGGACAGACCTTAATCAGGAGGACTTGATTTTTCACCCTTCTTGTGCCATTTGCAATTTCTCACGGCAAAGGGGGAACATCAGACAGTTCGCTCGTCGGCTTGGTCTCGGCTATGGTCTCGTTCTCCGCATTTCCTGTGAGATTCGCACAGGAATAAATGTCCTCGTGGCAAAACCAACGCGGGTTCCTAACGTGCGGCTGAAAAACGAGCTGTGCACGGCGGGGAGGGACAGCGGGGAGCACCCAGGTGCTCCTGGCTCCTGCGGGGTCACAGCTTGGCCTGCACAGGCGGCACCGAGCGCCCGGGACAGGCGACCTCTGAGCCCCTCGGTGCAAAAGGCTCTTTCCAGGAGCTGCCTTCCACCTGATGCAAGAGAAATTTGGCAGCAAAAGCTGGGACCTGAGGAAGGTGGTACTGAATCTCAGTGGCAGCTATAGCCAGTAAGGGTAATAAAACCTGATTTATAGTTAGTGATAAAAGAATTGCAGGGGCTTCGAGCGAAGATTTAACGCTTGCGGTAGCACAGGGGTGCATGTCCTGCCCCTGGAGAGCAGCACAGCCTTTGCCCTGACACGGGCTTGGCCTCCCGTCTCCAGGGCTGTGCCACCAGCGGGGATGGATGTAAAGATCTGGTGTTCTGGGCAGCTGGAGGGAAAGGGCTGCAACAGCCTCTGGCACTGGATTTAGTTCTGCTGTTGGAATTAACCCACGTCACAAGACAGCACGGCAAATGGAGGAAAATAAGTCTTTGAGGAGGGGCAGGAGGTTCCCGCTGGGGCCAGGGGAGCAGAGGAATTCTCCGGGAGTTAACGTTTGAGAAAGAGTCCCTGGTTCTTTACAAGGTACCAGGTACCAAACTCTTGTGCTAAGAAATCCTAGAAAATGAGATTACTTTATGCTGGTCATAGAGAAGAGGCAGATTAACCCTGCTGGACTGTGGAGCCAATATAGATTTACCCCCCGGTGGCATTTTTCTGTTCCCTTCCCTGGAAAAAGCTGGCGCAGGCCGAGGTGCGGGTTTGATCCGCACCCGAGGCAGCTGCAGGCCTGTTGTGCCCTCAGGGATGTTGCTACGCTACAAATGCAGCCTCAGCTTTATTCCCTGGGAAGGCTGAGAGGTGTTAATACACCGGGAACGGACCGTTTTAAACACTGAACTGGCGATGGGCTCCAGAAAGCTTTGGTGAGGAGTCATCTCCTCCCCGTCTCCACCTGAACAGATCCATCTGCTGGGCTGCTCAAGGGGTGTCTGGGCAGGGGCAGTCCCCTCTGCTGGGCTGTCCTGGATCCCCTCGGGAGCACCCTGGGTCCCGGCTGGAGGGGCAGTGGGTGCCTGTCCATCCACCCCCTGGGCTGGGGAGGCTCTGATAGCAGCCTTGGGCCCTGCTGCTGCTGCCACCCGCCCGGCTCAGCCCCTCTGCTCTGGGATCCGCGGCAGCTTCAGCAGGATGGGAACTGCCTCCCTCGGCCCCGAGCATCCATCGCCTGCCAGGGTCACCGTGAGAACGGGCTCTGAATAATCAGCCAGGCCAATTAATTAGAGTGCTGGTGCTGCCCTGCACAGCCGAGGGGTCGCAGCCATAGTTACGTCTTCCCACCGGGAGGGCGGGCAGGGCGAAGGAGCTCTGGGTGCACCCCTGGTTATTTATCAATGGCGGAGGCGGCTGCAGCGGGGCCGTTACACCACGGCGATGGTATCTGCCGCCTGCTGCCGCTGTGGTTGTTTGCAAACGTGTCACAGCAGCGTCCTCGGGGCTTCACAGACGTGGTGGTTTCCTTTCCTTAAGAGCCTGTCTTGCAAAGCAGAGCAGCGATGCTGGCAAGGGGCAGATGTGCCTTGGTGCTGCTCAGGGCCCCGGCTCTTCCCGGGCCGCTGCTCGGGCACAGCCCTGCACGAGCTGGGGCGTCTCAGACCCACACCCGGCTCTGGGCTGGAAGAGACCCTGAAGCCCATCTCGTTCCCATGGGCAGGGACACCTTCCACCATCCCAGGCTGCTCCAAGCCTCGTCCAGCCTGGCCTTGGGCACTGCCAGGGATCCAGGGGCAGTCACCGCCACCAAAATCTGTGTATTAGCAGCCTGTGGCCGGAGAGAGACAAAACAAATACTTCTAATGGAAAATGAGGTGACTAAAACGTGCAGACAGACAAACATTTCCCTTCTGTGCACGCCGAGCAGTTGTGACGAGCTCCTGTTACGGTCATTCCGGCAAGGCCCCTGGGTTTATGTCTGTGTACAACCCATTCCCCAATTCTGTTCTGAATTAGCTTAAACATTCGGTAAGGTCTTCAACTGCAAATATCTGATTTCTTATTCAATATTCAGAATTCCAAATGAAATAAATGATCTGTTTACATGCATCAGTCAGACCATCTGGTTCCATAGGAGAATTCAACAAAGAATCCATTAATTGTCATGCATGTTTATTCATCATTCTTAATTCATAATTCTTATAAATAATTAAATCAGAGGATCTTCTGCAAATAAACAAGCCAAGTGATTATTTTGAAGCTCTGACTTCCATACCTAAGAGAAAACAAAATTAATAGCTCATGTGAACATCCAAGAAAAGGAAAGCATTCAATTTGGTGAGTACATAAAGCGCTATAATTTTCTGCAACCAGCTCCTCTCTTTCATTTTGCGTTTAAAACCGTAATTACCATCGCCAGCAGAACATGGAGAAGGCAGCAGAAAGAGAAAACAAAGTATGGAGAGAAAGCGGGAAGGTGAATTATGTGAGAGCACCGGAAAAGACAATTTTTCCGTGTTCCTCTGCCCAGGCTCTCTTGCTCTCTCCCCGGCGCTGGCGTTACCTCCGGGTATTTATAACCCTGTGCTGGGCACAGCGCTAAAAGAATGAGCACAAACGTCCTTTGCTAAAGACCCCAGAGGATTAAAAATAGAGGGATGATCACGGTCCTCGGAGGAAATTTTGAGGCACATCTGAATAGCAACCCTACAGCCACTGCAATCTTGGGTTCTTTCCCAGCCACTCCAAGCATTATTTCTGGAAATCAAGAGTCCTCGGGCACATAGTGCTTTCACTGTGAGTGACTTCAAGCTGGAAGATGTGATTCATTGGCGCTAAAATGTAATTTCCAGAATAGTCATCTCTCTCAGCTTATCTTCTGGGGGAAAGAGACATTTTGGTGTGTCAGCGGGTGAAAGGGCTGGGACCTGCCGCGCCGTATGGAGAGCGTTTCATTACGTTCACATTTCTTATTTTAACTTCATTGTCTGACACAGCCATTACCTTTTCAAGGACAGAGTTTTTTAAAGTATTGGGAGTCTTGTACCCAGAGAATACTGAGCCTCCCGTAATGTAAGACCTAAATGTACCTAATGCATCTCTGGCTTTCCTGCCGAGCCTCAGAAATGACACGGCCGGGTTCATTATGGCCTGATGGTTTGGCTCAACTTCTTCTGCCAGCTTGCTGCAATTTCAAAAGCTGGTGTCTTTATTCCCACAGCAAAGAGGGGTACAAAATTGGTAATGATTTATGGATGTGCCCCTCTGCTTTAATAGTTCGAATTAGCACAGTGCCACAGATGGTTCCCGAGGGATGTTTTTTGAGGGGTCTGCGTGGGCACATGGAGGTTGGAATTTCTGAAATCCCATTACATATTAGACCACTCTAAGCCTCTCACAGCGCTGACAGACATCAGTTCCAAGTCAGAGCTCAAAGCTGGGCACTGGCAACTAAACTGCCTTTCCTGAAATTTTGGTTCAGACGTCCTTCCCTCCCTCCGGCATTTCATCTCTTCGTTCCAAGAGTGAAAAACAGGTTTTCAGCCGTCCAAAGCCAGCAGCTTCCTGTCCTGATGCCTAAAAATCTGGGTGTGCTGTACCCTACAGTCTGGGGGTTTCTTTCCTTGCCATGGTGTTGAGCAGAGCTGATGGGATGGGATGGACACCAGATTCCTGCCCTGTGCTGCCTGAGACAGAATTCCTGTTGGGTGATGCCTGGTAGAGGCCGTGTGAGCCCCAGGTCGCTGTTACCAGGTTCACAGACAGGAATCCTAAGGAGCAAGCACCAACCCATGAGGGCAGGCCCAGCCCTGGGCAGCCGGAGGAGGCTCCTCATTCCCTGGGATACAGACGAGGTGACAGCGAATTATTGTTCTTCCCTGCTCTGATTCCTCTCGCTGTTCATGTAATACTGAAGTGGTTGTGGATGGCCCTAAAATGGGAGAATGGGAACCTCTGGAGTTTGATCTGCGACCCTCCAGGCTCAGCTTTGGTTGTGGAAGAGAAACATTTGTAGAAGGGACGGGCTGAGCTGCTCATCTGCGTTTTGTTTTTGCTAAAAATCAAGGAATCCCAGAATGGTTGGGAGGGACCCTAAAGCCCATCCAGTGCCACCCCTGCCCTGGGCAGGGGCACCTTCCACTGTCCCAGGCTGCTCCAAGCCCCAGTGTCCAGCCCGGCCTTGGGCACTGCCAGGGATCCAGGGGCAGCCACAGACACAGCTCTGGGCACCCTGTGCCAGGGCCTGCCCACCCTGCCAGGGAAATGTTCTCCCCTGCTCTGTCTCCAGCACTCCCTGCTGCACTTTCCTGGAGCAGCTGCTGAGGAAAACGTCAGGAAAACTCGTCCTGGAGCTTTGTCAGGTGAATGGGTTCGGCAGGGGCGTCTCGTGTTCGCCGCTGCAGCTGAGAGAAGCTGTTCCCGTGTCCGAGGCACAGGGCTGGAGCAGAGCTGGCAGGGTTTTGGGGCAGGTTCCTGCAGCTGCCACGGGCAGGCGGGCACCTGCTGCCGGGACCGGCCAGGGTGTGACGGGGACTGTGCCACTGCTGCCCCGCTGCCACTCGCTCCCGGGGCGCGACTGCTCTCCTCCGGCAGGAAGATCCCTGAGCCGGGGCTGTCCGCACTCCCCGATAGCCATCAGTGATGTCTGGCTGCCGAGCATCCTCCTCCTCATCTTCCTCCTCCTCCCGGCGGGCTGAGGCAGGTGGAGCCCGGCTGTGGTTTAACCACAGCCCTTGGGGTTCCTGTGCTGTCATCTGCCGCTCGCGGGGTGACTCATTCCAGGACTATGTAGGCATTTTCTTCACTGTGTTATTACTGGAAAGTTCTTTCTGCAGAGGCTTGGAATATAAAACTGAAAATATTCTGATTGTAAACTGCCTCAGATAACGCCGAGCCTGTTGTAAAAGCGGGGCCTGTCTGTGCAACAGTAATTCCACAACTGCAGCAGCAGCAGGAGTGAGTGCTGAACTCGTTCCTGCTCCCATGTCAGTGTTCTTGGTACTGCCAAAATTGAGATTCTCATCGCAGAGGAGTCGGGAGGCTGCCTTCTCCTCACATTTAATTATTTTCTAGTTGAAAAACAGTCTTTTAATGTGCTACTGCTGGGAGGTTTGGGTACTTTCTCCAAGATTATGACAATCCGAGAATTTCAAGGACGTGGGTGGTTATAAACTCTCCCTCGAAATGTGCCATAAAGCAGCAAAGGAAGCCAGAATTCACATTATTTCCTTGTTACACCCTACAGGAGCTGTCATCCAAGGGGTATGTGGCTGTTGAGTTAAAATTTAGCTGAAGAGATTTCAGTAGTACTGGTGGTTCCTTTTTGTGGCTTTTACACTGATTTCTCTCTGCTACCCCTGTTGGGTTTCTGAGTTTTCCATCATTAGCTGGCGGCACCCTCCTCTTCAGGGATCCAGCTCCAAATGGGACATTTTTCTTTTAAAAGAAGGATTTCCCTGAGGAACAGGTTTCTCCCTCAGGATTTCTAGTCTGTAGCTTTAACAGTCTAGAGTGTTTTCCTTCTCCCTGCGAGCTCCTGGCAAAGTGTGGAGCTTTAAAACACAAATATTTATGGACGAGGCAGTGTTTGGATTAGGGAATGAAGAGTCTGGATCAGCTGCTTTGCTTATCTGGTTCAGAGAAAGACTCTGAGGAGCCCTGGCTGTGCTCTGAGACACCATCCCAGCTTTGATTCCACAGGACAGGCTTGCCTAGAGAGCAGCCCGAAGGAAGAGAGGCTCATTTTTCAGGAAGAATTTCTCCATGGCAGGGAATATCAGGCACTGGCAGGGGCTGCCCAGGGAGGTTTGGAGTCCCCGTCCCTGGAGGTGTCCAAGCGATTCCTGGAGGTGGCACTCAGTGCTCTGGGCTGGGGACAAGGTGGGGGTCGGGCACTGGCTGGGACTCGGTGATCTTGGAGCTCTTTCCCAACCTCCGTGATCCCAGAATTCTGTGATTTTACAGCTCCCTGCAGAGATGCAGCATTTGGCACCATTTCTCAGCTCCTTGGCAACGTGGCCGTGCCTGGGAGAAAAGGTTATTAATATCGAGAGTGGTGGGCTCAGGAGCTCCTGGATGCCAGGAGCTGTGCTGGGCTCCAGCAGGTGACAGCGGGACACCGGGCACTGGGGAGGGAAATGGTTCTCGGCCCCGTGTCCCACCAAAACGCAGCCAAAAAGCCTCTGCGCTTTAGGAAGTGATTTATGTTTGTTCCCTGGGTAAACAGAGAACCCAGCCAGGCTCTGCCAGCCCAGCACCTTTCAGGCACAGTTAAATTAACTTTTAGAAAAATAATAAAAATAATGGCCCAGCCTAATGAATGCCTGAGGAATTCTATAAAAGGCCCTGTGACACCTGCATTAATACCAAATGAGTTCATTATGATTAATGTTATTAAAATAAATGTCACGGCGATGAATAACGGCCTGGCCGTTATTTTAAAGTGTTGCCCCTGGATCTATAAAAGCTCATGAGTCAACCCTGGGGAAGGAATTCTGCACGTTCATGTCTAAAACCTGTGGGGAATTCAAACTTTTCTGCAAAAACAGCCCCAAAAATAACACGGAAGGCTGTGTGAGTTCTCTGAAGGACAGAGCGTGCCCTGGCTCGGGCAGGGCTGGTTTTCCTGTGGCTCGGAGGTGGGATGGGAGGATTTCTGACCTGGGAATTTCTTGGTGCTTGAGGATGATTCCAGAATTGTTTGTGCTGGTTTGCGTTCGGGCTTTTATCAGGCCAGGTTTTTTTTATTCTGCTGTTTTTAGAGGGGGATTGTCTTCCTGACTTTCAGAGCACAGCACAACAGTTTTACAAACATCGCAAACCTGTCTTTACAAAAATGAAAAGGCTAAGAATGAAAATATTTATATTAGTGACAAGTAAAAGTAACTATAGCTGGTGGGTTTTACCTATGCAAATCTTTTCAGCAACTTGTGAAGCCTTAGGAAAGATGTTCTTTAGAACCTTGATTAAAATCTCAGCTGGAATAAAATATTTAGCAAAAAGATGTTTCCCTGCTCTTCAACTGCTCCTTAATTAATTGTCTGTGTTAGCTGGCTGGAAGACATCCTGCTTCATTTTTCCCTTTTTGGCTTAGGATAATGTATGTAAATTAATTTGGGGTTGTATAATCCAATCATAAAAAAAAGCCCCCAACCTCGCTGCCACTGCTAGCGTGTTAGTAGGATAAAAGGGAACAGTGCTGGTCCTGGTGCTGGGGGACAGTGACAGGCAGTGTGGAGGCACTGAGCTGGGACAGAGGGGCCGTAAATTGTCCAATAAAACCAATAGGAGCCTGAGGAAAGAGACTGATTGATTGATTGATTGACTGATATCTGACTCCAAGTATTGCCAAACCAGCGCAGTCAAGTTTCTGAGGTGTGTTTTGCCAGGGAGTTAAAATCACCAGGTGTGCAAGAAATGTAATAGGGGGGAAAAAATCTATGTAATTTCTATAATTATTTTTGAAGCAATGAATGTGCCCAGTCACAGAACTATTTTAGCTGTGGTGATGTAAGGTCCAATTAGCAGAATGACATTGGGGAAGAGGTGTAAATCTGCAGAGTTTACACTTTATTGCTGCTGGAACTGTGCTGCAGGGACAGAGCCGCGGCGGGGCTTGGCTGGACAGGGGTGGGATTTAGGCTGCCTCGCCTCACTGCAGCGCCAGAGCTCCGAGGTGCGTGGTGGGGCTGAGCTGACAACTGCACCTGATGATTTCCAGCCTTACCGGCTCTGTGATTCTATCTCAGGGCTACACGAGATCATTTCACAAAAATTCCAGCTTGGCGCTCAGAGGTGCCCACAAAACCTGCAGAGGCCGGGAGTGGGAAAACCAGGAAGGGATGAGGATGGAGACCAACATCGTTTTAACATCAAAACACGCGTGTGCACTTTGTTGTTGCTAGGGCCTCAAACCTCCTAATTTCTGAGGAGGTGTTTAATTAATTTTCCTTTTAAATTAAAGCTTCAATAGGAATGACTCACCCAGCCCTGTTTACCGAAAGGGTTTTGCTCCCGGGCCGTGTTCCTGTGGATGTCGCTACCCCGGCGGTGAGGGGGACGCTGTTACTGCTGTTTGGGGGCAAGATGCTGGTAAGGGAGGCTGAGAAAACCAACTGACTTTGGGTCTGCAAACCACAGAAAGAAGTCCCACGTGTCAATGCGCTGATAGTGCGTGCACCAGCAGAGTGAGACCAAGAGGCCGGAGGGATGGGGCTGGAGATGCAGTGACAGGTTGCAAGCGGGTGCGGCCGCGCTGGTGGTTGCCAGATCTGAGTCGCGGTTTCTTTCCCCGTGATTTCTTGACTCTGCAGAAACATCAAACCCGGCTCAAGGACGTGGCAACCCCCCTTATCTTGCCGTTGCGCGTGTCCTCATGCTCCAGCAGGGAGGGTTGGGTCCGGGCAGATGCAGACAGCTGCGTGCGTGCCGTGCCCCTGGCCCGGCGCTGGGAACCGGGGAGAGGAGAGGAGAAGGAACAAATATTCACGTTTCTGGTGCAGTGCCAAAACTAGAGGTTGATAATTTAATCTGCCGGCTCACAGCTCGAGAGGCTACGCAAACATGCCCCTTTTTTCCACGCAGGATGGATCACGCTGCTGTGGGTGCTGGGGAAGCCCAAGGAATAAATAGGCTCCCCGCAGTTATTAAATGTGATGGCTGGCATTCAAAGCCAGGTCAAATATCTCATTCCTCAGCTCCAGCATCGCAATATCTCCAGTTATTTCTGATTTATGCAGCTGTCATAAACACTCCTGCCCATGGAAACGTGCAGAAGTCACACTGAGACCTTTGGGGAAAGCCAGGGATATTTCTTCAAGCTGGAGCTTTTTTGATGGAACACCAGATCCCTCTATGTGCCTCCTCTGGGAGTCATTGTCACCCCTCACCAAAACTGCCATAAAGCTGCCACCTGTGCCGGCGTCCCAGGCAGAGCTGGTGGGGTTGTTTGCAGGGGGTGACACCCCAGTGACCCCCCCCCAGTGTCCCCTGCCCGCCTGGGGACACCTGAGCTGCAGCATCACGGGCTCAGCGAGGAAAGGGCTCTGCTCACACCGAGCACAGCAGGGACAGAGCTGCACCTCCACCAGCAGCGTGGGGCAGGCAGGAGCTGCCTGCGGGGCTGTGCCCGGGACCGAGCTCCATCCCGGTGTCCTCTGCTGGAATCAGCTTTGGATGAGCAGACAAAGTTTTTCCAGGCACAGGCTCTTTCCTACCTTAAACCGGGGTACAAAATCTGGTGCTGCTTTTGTGCATTCAGTGCTGCCTGCCTGCCCTTACATGGGTTTCTTTACAATTTCTGGTCACGCAAGGAGCTGCATCATTTACAGGCAGGATTCGCAGGAATGCGGCTCTGCCGCTGCCGAGCAGCTGGAGGACACCCTTAAATAAAACAGAATCTTCCCCACAAGCTGTTTCATGTTATCATGACGGCTGGGAGATAGAGAAATCCTTCCTGACCTCTGTGACTCTGCTGGCAGGCAGTGACAGGTCCCTGCCGGGCCCGGACCCAGGTTCTTTCGATATTTCTGAAACTTGGGGAGCATCCCTCCCTCCTCGTGCACATGACTAAGTACAAAGGGAATTTAATCTTCCCTCACAGCTCCATCTCCATGGTCTGACTTTCGTGTTCTCTTCGTAGACTGTTCCTGCAGCCTCCCTGCAAAAGGCGGAGCGCTCTGCACACCCAAACTGCTCCCAAATTCACCCCAAAACGCATCACCCAAACCTGACTGAGGCTGGCAAAGCTCTGGAGCTCTGACGTACCACGATGTGAATTCCCAGCTGTGCACGCAGGACTGGGATTTCTCCTGGAGGTGGGGGGGGTGTGGGTGTTGAACGGGGTTATTCTGTGCTGCAGCTTCCCAGCTTCCAGGTGTTCTTAACAGGGAAAAAGGGTATTTTCCATGGCTCGGGGGAATGACCTGCACAAGTGCAGTGCCAGGCCTGTGTCTGGGCAGCTCTGGGCTGTCGGTGAGCCCGAGAATCCCCCCATCACCTCGGGTTCCTTCAGCCCCAGCCTGTGCAAACCAGAGGGAGATGATGGACCACCCTGAGAATAACACCCGAGAGGTTTTTGGTCGCTCCAGTCCCGGTGTGTCCTCCTGACTCCTCACTGTTGGCCTTGGTGCTGTACCCGTGGGGAACGAAGCCATTTCCTCTGCAGTCTGGGAAGCCTGGGCAGGACACAGAGCACAGTCCCTGGGATCTCTTCATTTGCTTAGAACTACCTTAAGACGACTTTTTTTAGAGGTAGTTTTGGGATTTTATTTCCCTTTTCAGGGCCCCCAAACTGGATGTGCCTAACCTCATATTCCAGTCATTGGCCATTTCAAGGGTGCACAAAGACATTTTACCAGGGGCAGAATGGGAGCAGATATTAACAAATCTATCGCTTCATGCTCTCCCAGCTGTGGAAGCAGCTCTTCACGGGTTCAGCCCTCAGTTCTGCTACTGACAGGAGATAATGGAGAAATCACTGAGCTCCCGGTGGAGACTGAGGAGGGGGAATGTTCCGGTGTAAGAGCTGGGAGTCAAGGATAAGCAAAACAAACTTCAAAATTAAGGTGTCCAGCAGAACTAAGGCAAAAGAGGGGTGAAAAGAGGCTCCCATGCCAAGAGCACACGCAGTTTTTGGACTGATTTGACTAAACCGAGCTGAACGGGCTCTTTTAGACTCGGTAATTCAACACAGGCTGCTGCTGGTGCTCGGTAAAATTCCTGCCCAGAGCTCGGTAGGATGAGGATGCAGGGCAGGGCGTGGAGTGAATCACTCGACGTCGCAGATGGATAACCGAAAAAAAAGCAGGATGGAGAGCAGCATGGCTGGGAGGGCCTGGGTGGAGCAGCACCTGCTTTTATCCCACTGCTCCTCCCTGTGCCAGAGCCAGCTCCCCCCGCGCAGGCAGGTTGGGAATAGAGAAACCAGGATGGGGTTTGCCCCGTGCTGGAGGCTCACAGTGCTCTGTGAGCATGGGGCAGCTTCTCCAGCCTTCCTTCCTAAAACATTTGTGCTCCCAGAGAAGCCAATGGCTTTCCTCACACCTGATCTTTACCAAATTCAGTCAAGGATGGGCATCGAGTGTTTTGCTGCTTGCAAACCCTTTCGGGCACCTCCCCTTTTAGGCTTGCAGGGCTCTTAATGAAGTGTGATAACAAAGTTCAAGCTTTCTGGAGAAGGTTTTGAGGTCCTGCTGCCAGCCCAGAGCGCGGCGTTCGCAGCGTGTGAGCTCAGCGGCGCTGGGATCACATCTCAGAGACGTGAGCCCCCCCAGCAGCTGGGGCAGAGGGAGCTCCTCACACTCTGGGGCACCCCTGTTCCCCCTCCGTACAACAGCGGGGCGGCTGCAGCTGGGCCAGGGAGGGTCGGGTTGGGTATCAGGAAAGGTTCTTCCCCCAGAGGGTGCTGGGCACTGTCCAGGCTCCCCGGGGAATGGGCACGGCCCCGAGGCTGCCAGAGCTCCGGGAGCTCGCAGGGATGCCCAGGGTGGGGTCGCTGGGGTGTCTGTGCGGGGCAGGGGTTGCGCTGGATGGTCCCTGCGGGTCCCTTGCAGCTCCTGTGAGTCCCTGAGCCCCAAGGCTGAGCAGGGGCACAGCCTGGGAGTGCTGTGACAGCCCCGCAGCTGCCATGGCCCCGCTGTGGTTTGGCCGCTGCTGGGCTGTCTAGACAAGCCTTCGAGAGAGCCATGTTCTGGTTCCCATTTGATTATGAGACAGGCTTTTTCATCTCTAATGTAAACATGCCCGAATAACATAACTCTGCTGTGGCATTTCTTGTACAAAAGCCCCTTTTTTGGAAGGAGCGATTCGATTCACGCATTTCCATTCCCCGCCACGGATATAATTTCATCTTTCCCATTTAGGCATTAGGTTTCCTGAAAAAAAAAAAAGGGTGAGGTGAAAATGCTGAGCCCCTCAGAAAGTGCTCGTATTTAGCAAAGAGCTGCAGCTGTGCAAATACGAGGCTTTGCCTGGAACAAGTGAACCGAAATCCACTCGGCGTCATCGCTTCCACCCCGCGCACCCAGCCGCGGGCTCTGCCCTCCCGGCAGGGGCACAGCAGGGCTGGGACAGCCGTGCCACCACCGCCACTCCTGCGGGCTGCACCGGACACGGGGCTGCGTCTGAGGGGACCGTGGCAGCGGGCAGCCCCTCGGAGCAGTGCCAGAACACGCGGTGATTGCCCTGGGACTCGAGCAACATCTCCCCGTGCTGAGGAGAGAGGGCCCTGGATCCAGAGCCAAGGCTTTGCCCGAGGCCCTGGCACAGGGTGCCCACAGAAGCCGCGGCTGCCCCTGGATCCCCGGCGGTGCCCAAGGCCAGGCTGGACAGGGCTTGGAGCATCTTGGGACAGTGAAAGGTGTCCCTGCCCGTGGCAGGGGGTGGACATAGAGGGTTTTTAAAGTCTTTTCCAACCCAAACCATTCAGTGATTCCGTGAAACAGGACAGGCGAGCACCGCAGCAGCACACGGCCCTGCGCGCCCTCGGAACGGGCTCTGCGTGCCCCCGGGCTGGCAGCCGGGCCGGGGAATGTTTCTGCTCCCTCATCAGACCCCTGGATAAACTCAGCAGCTTGTCTCCACAGAGGGTTTGGAATGGGGTAACTGGGCTGCATCATCGGGAGCTAAAGAAATGGGAGACTTTCATTTTGAAATGGGCTCTTTTCCAAGCATTCCAGTTTGGGGAAGATCTGCTCTCTGCAGCTCTTCTGAAGGGAAGATCTGCTTCTCTGCTCTCTTCTGCTCTTCTGTTGCCCGTGCTGCTCTTGTTTACAGAATTCGAATGGTGTTGGATTCCATGTGTTGTTGCATAGCCTGAGCGTGTCTCGGCCCTAAGCGAACATATGGTAAAAACCAAGGTCAGTCAAGGAAAACACAGGAATTCTCTGTTTGTGAGGAGGGAACAACCCTCACCTTGCTGTGTTTCTGGGAGATAGGAAGATGTCCAGACTCTCTGCCAGCCCTGTCCATCACGATCCCGTCTCTAGGTGGGCTCAGCTGCACAATACATCCCACATTTCAGTGAGCTTCCCTTTGTTTATCCGATCTGGAATGCAAAAACAATTCTGTGAGATAGCTATAAATCCAAACATAAGGACTTTAGTTGAGCAAGAAAAAGAAATTAAGGTTATGAAAGATCAGAATATAAAATTAAATAACGTCTGTGGTATCACTGCAGGACAAGGAGCTATTTGTCAGCTTCCTCACTCACAACTCAGAAATTGGTTTGAGGACTGAAATGCAGCACAACAGCAGAACTGCTGCAGGTGCTTTTCATAAAAGCAACATTTAGTTGCGGAGTTATTTGATCTTATCTGAAAGGGCTTTTAAAATACTCGTTACCCAGTCCTGCCTCTGGTGCTTGGTAAAATTCCTGCCCAGAGCTCGGTAGGATGAGGATGCAGGGCAGGGCGTGGAGTGAATCACTCGACGTCGCAGATGGATAACCGAAAAAAAAGCAGGATGGAGAGCAGCATGGCTGGGAGGGCCTGGGAGGACAACAGCGTTGTCATTGTGCCTAAACATTTTTTTCCATTAGATTATCCATGTTCATGTCAACAAACCCCAGAAACTAAAATTATTCACTGCACAGAATCCCAGGATGGTTTGGGTCAGAAGGGACCCTAAATCCCAGCCAGTGCCACCCCTGCCATGGCAGGGACACCTCCCACTGTCCCAGGCTGCTCCAAGCCCCAGTGTCCAGCCTGGCCTTGGGCACTGCCAGGGATCCAGGGGCAGCCACAGCTGCTCTGCCAAGTTCAGTTTATCTATTCCTGACCACTCACAGGAAAGTATTTAAAATAATAATAATCATCATCATCATCATCAAAGCATTTATCATCAGCAGGGCAGGAAGTGGAGCCGTGTTCTGTCAACAGCAGCGACGCTCCGTGTGAGGAAATAACTCCCCAGGTGCCCTTGGGGTCTGAGTTTAATGCCTGTATTTGCATCGGGTTTAATAAGGAGATTTATATTGGCCACCAAATGTTAAAATTACCGAAACTTGAAAGGCCTGCCTATGAAATGAGTCGGAATAGATTCTCCATGGAAGTTACTGCAGTGCCAATAAGGATTAATTAAAACTCAAATGTTCTTCATTGTGTGTTAATTGAGGAATTGTTATTCAGTCAACCTTCTTGATTTTTCTCTGTGTTAAATAATCATGGCAGTATTTCACCTAGTCTCACTGTTTATTTAACCAGTTAATTAAGGGAGGGGATATTCTGCATTTATTAGTATTTTAATTGGAGAATTTTATTCCCGGTGGCCTAAACATCTACACATGTTCAGGTTTGGTGTTTAGCTTTCTCATCTTTTAAATGACCAATGTTCCTGATTGTACACACTACAGACTGCAGAAAAAAAGCTTTCAAGTGCTCTGCACAACTGAACTTCATTAGAGCTGGAAAACCAGGGGCCAGGTTTCCATCTCAGCTGTGCTCATGTCAGACGAAGTAATTCCCCACTAAATAATGGATTTGCTTTGAGCTTGTTCTGGTATCAAGATGAGAGTTCGGCCTCTGTCACTTTAATAATTAGAGGGCACGTTGTGTAATGGTGTTTAACAGTTCAAGGCATTTTATTTAATGATTATTAATTTGTAAAAGGTCAGTTTATAATGTATTCATGGTTTAGTTGGCGCCACAAAATTCAAAGCTCCGTAGAGAGCCCTTCTGGAGGCAAAATGTGAGAGAATCCTCACCTTAGAAGGACCAAATTCCCAGGTTTGTGTGGGTTTTTTCCTGTGTGACCCCCCTCTAGGTGACATCACCACTTGCCCTTAGAGCCCTGGCAGTGCCCCAGGCCAGGCTGGACGGGGCTTGGAGCAGCCTGGGGCAGCGGAAGGGGTCCCTGCCCACGGCAGGGGTGGCACAAGGAGGGCTTTAAGGTCCCTTCCAACCCAAACCATTCTGGGATTCTGTGATGTTATTAAAAAAAAAAAAAATTCCCAGCTTGTGGGGTCCTGCAAAATCACAGATACTTGCAAATCTGAAACGAATCCAAGCACTTCAATATTTTTCTCACCTTCCCTTCCCTACCCTCTGATGGGAACCAGAAGGCAGCAAACACCAACCCAGGTTTATGCTGACACTCCTCATTCTTTGTGTTCTTTTTTCAATTTCCGTCTGCAGTCACCCTACAAATACGTTTTTCCTCCTGACTTCACCAAGCTTTTTTGTTTCACTGGGGAGATCAAGGTAGAGATATTCCAAATAAAGTCAGACCTTATCTTGCGCAGAATAATATGGAAAACATAAAAGCATGTCCAGTATCTCTTTGTTTCTCCACACCAATGCTGAGTGATTTATAGCCACAATTCTTATTTCCCTGACATGTAAAGCGGCTTTAGATGAAAAATTTGGCAAAATAAATGTATTTTTTCTGTAACGTTAAAGATTAACGTAAAATTTTAGAGCCCGTATTCCAGTCAGAGTTCCTGATTTAACATTAGGATGCGGTTCCGTTAGAACGTATGAACCGGCCCCTCAGCCAGGGAAGCCCTGAGGCGAGCGCTCAGCTCCCACGGGTTTTGCTGGCTTGGGAGTATCTGGTTGAAGCCAGGTCACTGTGATAAATACAGAAAGTCAGATTAGCAGGCGCTGCCCCGGTGGCATTCTCAGGTGAGCTGATGTCACTGACACTGGAATTTCTTGCTCACCTTAGCAGAGGTGTCAGGGCAGCCTTTCCAAGTCGTGTCTCAGATGAATCTCTGCGCGGAGTTTGTCTTTCTTACCCTGCACTGAGCGTTTCCTCAGTGCCTGCCCACTGACTGGCCCTGCAGTGGCATTAAATGCTCTGCAAATGACCCCAGGGGTGATGCACTAAACACTCAGCAGAGGAGAAGGGCTCATGCCAGGCAGGAAAAGCCAAGGGTGTCAGAAAAGACCTGGTGACAGAAGATTAAGCAAAGGAAGAGCAGAGAACGATTCATGACAAAATTTGGGAGGACTTTCCTCTGCTCTGCTGTTCATGGCACCGTGGGGAGTCGTAGGGGCCTCAGCTGATTGTGACTGAGTCCTGGCGAATAACCAGAACTGAATATTAGGGTGAATCATAATTTGAGGTCTTTTAAAAAGGGGGAAAAAAAAAAAAAAGAATCCTGTTTTATCCATCTCCCAGTGCCCATCCATCCAGATTTGCTCCGTGGAGACCACTCTCGCTGTCTGGGTAATGGCTTTCCCTAAAAAACCTTCTTCCACAGAAACACTGTCAAAACAAGGACAAGTTTTGGGTCCGTCAACCTTGACAATGTCCTCTGACATTATTAGCTGAATTCATCAGCTGTTAACGACAGCAAGATATATAGGATATACTCTGCTTAGCACTGGGGAAGACTTTCAATTCACTCCCAGCTCTATTTATTCATTTAGGCTAAATGGAGTTATTAAAGGTCATGACGTCACTTCCAGGGTATCAGGTGAAAATACTTCCCGATTTGACAGAGGACACCACTTGCAATAAAAATTAAGTACTAGTGTCAATAATTTCTTTGAGTTTAAAAGATATTTCCTCAAAGTTCTACTTTCGTGAACTCAGTCCAGGTGGGGCCTGGAGAAGTGAATTATGGTGCTTAGTGCTCGAAGGAGAGGAGCTGATGCCAGTAATGAATTTGGGGACTTCGGGTTTTCGGAGAACGGCAGCAAGATTTCCTTAACACTGACTGACACGGAAAACCTGGAATATGGTAACCCCCACGTGCAGAGGGCTTTCCCAACAGAGGCTGTGATTTCGGTTATGATCTGAGATTTACCCGTGAAACACCGCTGAGTCACTGAGGAAAAAATCCCCTCTGCCCTTAAGCTCCTTAAGAAGCATCTGCACTTGATGCCTTTCACCTGTGAATATCCCTCCCAAGTGCTTTTGGGCACTGCAATACAGATCACAGACACTGCAATGGTAAAGTTTGACTCAACCTTTTTTTCCCCCAGCAGGAACCTGGGAAGCCATCTGCAGCACCAACTTCTGCCAGAGCAGGGGTCACCTTTCGCTGGCCTGTAACCAAGCTCCCAGCTTCTGGCTGGGGCTGTGAGACGAATCCCTAACTCCAGCCAGCGTGGTGGGGCTGCCCCAGCGAAGATTCCAGCCTGCCTTCCACGGGACAGGCGCTTCCCGGCTGGATTCGGCTGCCAGCCTTCTCCAGGAGCTCCCAAAAAGAGATGGAGCAAGAACAGAGGGGTTGAGGTGTTGACCTCGCCAGGAGAGACCTGGCCCGGGTGAGGACAATGTTCTCAGGTGGAAACAAACCCCTGTGCCCAGGAGGAGATGGAAGGGCTGCAGGAGGATCCTTGGAGGACTGAGCTCGTGGCACCTGGGATTTTACGGGATCCCTGAAGGATGACAGGCGACCTGTCTCCAGGTGTAACCAGACATTCAGGTAGGATGGATCTTAGTCCTACTTTCTGTGCAGAAAAGTGGATGATAAAAACAGAAAATGCTCCTGAGTCCCAGCCCGGTGAGGGTCACTCCTCACAGGCACCTTGGAGCGCCAGGCAAGCAGCCCAGGTCGGGAAAAACAGCCCCCCAGGATCCCCATGCGGTGCTGCCCTGCCTACAGGCTCCTAGGGCATAACTGGGATGAATATCCCTGCTAACCTGACACAGCACAGCCCACAGGATCCCCCCTTTGCTGCCTGTGAAAGGGGAAAATGTTCCCCGAATGATTTTGCTCAGGTTGTATGAGGAAACTTCGGGTCCCCCAAAGGGAATGTGGAAGAATTCTGGTTTAACTTCAGTTCCTCCCCTGCTCAGGCAGGGGTAGAGGGTGGTGCAGTTTGGATTGCAGGGTTCCCCCACCACAGGCAGGTTCCTTCTGGGACCAGGGGAGCTCACCTACTGCTCTCGGGGCTGGAAAGCAAATGTTTATGTGAAAAACTGCTTTGAGAACATCCAGGCACGGGGGCAAAGCCAGATGCGTGTGCTGCATCAGACTGGGATAGAAGGGTGCTTCAGACAGAAAATAGGTCTGTGTGAGATGAGCAGAATGCCAAAATAGCACAAGAGCCCCTTTGTGAGCCTTTATCCAACAGGCTGGGGCTCTGCGCACCTTCATTTTGTTGGAGCTGTGTATTTGGTTCTCCAAACACTGTAATACAAGAATCAAGCCGAAATCAATCAGATCGTCTTTCTGTAGCTGCTATTGCCCATGAGGAACCCTTACAGTTATTGAAGCAAGGAATTAATTCGGGAAGGAGGCTGCGGTCTTGGAGCGCGTCCGGGCACCACGGGCACGACAATGGCAAACCAAACCTCCTTCCTCCAGGGTGCAGTCCAAGGACGTTGTAAACGGCGCGAGATGGTGTAAATAGGAACGAATTAAAAGTCCTGGTCAGAGCTGGTGGCTCGGGGCAGGACCAGCCCAGCTGCAGAGGCTGGGCCACGGCACAAGATGTGCTCTCTGTTTGCTTGCTGTGCGTGGCTGGGCCGAGGGGCCGGGCGGGTCTTCCCTCACCCTGTTTCTCCAGATACTGAGGGCTGTGGGGACTGAGGTTACAGAGCTCTTCCCTGCTGCTCTGGCTGCTGGACAGGAATGGTCTGGTGAGTCCCAGCTCACCCTGGCAATTTAGAATGGAAATTGCAGCTTCCAGCCGGGTCCTGGAGAACAGCGAGATAACGAGAGGCACAACAGGCGGGAAGAAGTGGGGGCTGTGTGCCCCCCTCCCCACGGTGCTGCAGCAGCAGGGCTGCCCCAAAGGCATCCTTCGGAGTGGGTTGGAGTCGGTGGTGCCTGGATTTGGTCACGTTCTCTGTTTTTCTTTGGCGGTGACAAAGCGACGTTTAATCTCGGGTAGCGCAGTTTTGCGGGGAGCAGCTGGAGCACGGCGAGGTGAAATGCTGCGCCTGGTGCTCCGCAGAGCCATCACACAGCCCAGAGCCCGATCCGTGGGGCTGGGAGGGCGGCCACAACCATTTCTGTGCCGAGATCCGCGAGGCATCTTCGCAGCTCTGCTGCAGGTGGCTGAAGCTGCCTGCGGGCACGGGAGAGGGGCCGGGGCTGACGGAAAACCAGGAGCAGGAGGTGCACGAGGCCCTCGGCTGACCAAGGGTTACAGCAATGGTTCGTGCTCAAACATGATCCCTTCTCCCTCGGAATGAGGCAGTGATGGGGGAACAAAACAATGGGATCATCAGCACCAGCTCACAGGGCTTGGGAGCCACCATATTCCACGATTTCTCCCTGAAAGGAGATGCCTGGCACGGGCTGCTGGGGGAGCTTCACTCTCCCTGTGGGATGTAGTTTCTACCCTAGGGACGTAGCCTCCACTTTAGGAATGGAGTTTCTCCCTCGAGGATGTTCTCTCTCCCTTTGGGGTTTACTCTCTCCCTTTAGGATCAGCCTTTAGGCCTTTTTAAAAAGGAGAATATAAATTAAATATATTTTTGAATTGCAGCCTTGAGTTTCTCCAGGCTACACCAAACCCATGCAAAGATAATATCACCGGATTTTTCTCCAGGCAGTGGGATGCTACAAATGCTCTGTATTTCCTGCGTGCAGGTATCCAAATAACAACAGTGTTTTTGTTGGGCAAAGCTGGTGAAAACCAAAAGCCTTGCGAGGGCGTCCTGCTAACAATGCCTTACCCGCTGCTGGCAAAACCGAGCTCCCTCTGTTAGGAATGATGAGTTTAAATCCAGTAATATCCAGATGTTTACCTGGAAATAAAGATGTAAGTGAAAGGAGAGGAATAATGAGTATGTGGGGGGGTTTTGGATAATTTCTCTGGCACAGTAGTCAGTAACATGTAAGGAAAAAGGTGTTGAAAAGAAAATCCAGGGTAACGGGTTTTCACCACAGAAAAAAAAAGTAGGGGCTCCTTCTTCTAGAGAAAACCCCAGAAGTTCAGAATAAACTTGGCATTTAGAGATTTTTTTGTTCCGTGTGAGACTTTGAGGAGTAATTATTGTAAAGGCAGTGGTGGCATTAATCCACCCAATGCTCTGAGGTCAAAATGCCTCATCAGATTAAGAGATTACGGGATTTCCAGAAGATCGGTTAAAGTCATACCAAAGTTTTAGTGATTAGATTTCATTTCACCGATTGCCGAAATGAACCAACAGGTGCTTGTGCTCCCGCACAGGGCAGCACCCGCACCCAGGGGCTGTGGAACTGCACAAAATCCAGCTCGGAGTCCTTCCTCTGTCCTGCACAGCCGCGGTTCCTCAGGGGCTGGGAGGCAGAGCAGGGTCACAGCCGGGACAATGTGGGAGTTGCTGTGGTGCTGGCAGGGAGGGGGATCACAGCCGGGACCATTCCAGGGTCCCTGCGCCCTCCCAAGGGCCCTTCCCAGCAAAGGCTCCGTGGGCAAGGTGGGAGCGGATAAACGCGAGTGGCGTGAGAGGGGAGAGCCCTCAGGTGTCGGAGTAACTGACTTCTCCTCATTTAGGGATTGCGCTCTAATTCCTGCTTTCACATTCGGCCACGTAGTCCCTAATTAAAGTAAATAAGCGCATGAAAGACGTGTTGAAAAGTCTCTGTCTGGCTGCCAAGGGGATGTGTGAGATTACGGGCAGCGTGTGAGTGCACTTTGCTGGGAGTTTCCCAGCCAGTCATGATTTCAGCGTGCTTCCCTGTGAACCAACTGGTTTGTGCAGTTCGGAAAGGAAATATCCAGAGAAGAACCATGTGGGAAAATCCCCCCAGCAGTGCCACACGCTGTGCTCCCGTGTCCCTGCTGGCAGGGCTGGCTGCAAGCACCAGCCTTTGTTTGGTGTTAAAAAGACACTTCAAAAGATTCGCGTGGTTTAGGAATGATAATAGGGACAACCACCCCTGGTGTGAGGGGCACCGGCTGTGTCACACAGCCTCGTCCCCAGCGCCACAGCGCTGCCCAACAAGGCACAGGTTTCAGCGTGAAGGGCTGAGCTCATTACTGGAGGGAGCCCAGAGGGCCCTGGCTCAGGAATCAGCAGGAGTGAGGCACCTCAGTGCTGGGGTGACCACGGGCTGGGTGGGCCGGCGGCGAACAGGGAATGCTCATCGCTTTTCACCTCTGCAAATCGCTCGCAGCATCTCTACAGGAGCTTTGCAGACTGGCTGGCTTTCCCCGAACAAGTGAAACAAGTCCTCGGAGCAAGAGAGAAACCCTGGTGTGGGAGAGGGTGGCTGCTGTGGGGAGATGAGCCCTGTTAAACACCCCAGCAGAGTCCACCCCACCCGGCCCATGCCAGTGCTCCAGCTGTGCCTGTGGTCTCTAAGCAGGGCCCTGTCCCACCAAGCACTAAAACCAGCACAGAATCCTGATCAACATCTCCGTCTCCTCACAAACCCTGGGGCAGCGAGGGGGTGACGGGCTCAGTGACCCCAGAGGGGACCCCGCACTCACCCCGCCGCCAGGGCTCCTTCGGGTCCCACGTGCCACCTGATTCAGTGAGCAATTTATTCTTCAGTGACTCTCATTCATCCAACGTGGTGAGAAAGCAGGGGCAGCTCTCAGACTGCAAATAATGTTGCACGATGTCCGTGGTGGAGAATCGCTCGTCCTCCGTGCAGCAAGGCCACGCTCAGGGAAGAAAAGCGATTCGTAAGCAGGAGAAAACAGGCAAAGCTTTTGGCTTCAAATCTCGGGAAGCTCAGCGTTAGCCTGCCTTAAACTGTGTCAGAGTGGGAGTCTGCCTTGCTGACATCCCTGTCAGCATCACTTTAAATTTAGGCCTTTCTCCGTGGGCGACGCTGAAGACGCCGAGCGCGTGCCGGAGCAGTGGCACGGCCCTGCCCGTGACCTTCTGGCAGCCCCGGTGCAGCTGCAGCCCTGCAGAACGGCTGGCGAGCGCTGCCTGCTGCAAACGAAGCGGTGCTGGCGTCCCGGGGCGGCGAGGCCTCGGCAGCCCTGCAGGGAGCCCGGCTGGCACGGGGACCCCGCCTGGGACAGCTGCTGGGAACAGCTGGAACGTGAGAAACACCCGTGCTGAGCTCCAGGGTCCCTCCAGCCCAAACCCTTCCGGGGCTTTAGCACACCTGCCTTCACCTGGCAGAGCAGACGGAGTGGGAGCGTCCCGATGCCCAGCCGGGGCAAGTTCGGTGCCCGTGCTTCTCTGCCACCTGAAACTGTGACTTTCCGAAATCTTTCCGAGTGAACGTCAGTAACTTCTGAGCCCCTCGGCACGGGAGGACAGGACTCGTGAGGTTGGGGCGCTCTCACAGCAGCACCACAGACTTTTCAAACGTAACTTCTGCCCCAGCGGTGACCTCGTGTCTTGAACGGCTTTGCTGTCATTGATTTTTGGTCTGGTTATCGGTTTGCTTTTGTATCACGTGTGCTCAGTGAAAACAGAGCCCAGGAGAAAAGGCAGCGTGCGTTGGCCAGGCCCTTATTTGCTGCCATTCCTGAAGGGCCCATCACGATCCTTACAAACGAGCAGGAGGCAGAGAAGCACAGGAAGCAGATCAGCAGTTTGGGAGTTGCTTTGCCGTGTAGCAAAGGAAAGGGTGAGGAGAGGCGGCTGCAGGACGCGGTGCTGCCGTGTCTCCACTCACGGGAGTCGTCCTCTGTAACTCTCTTCTGGAAGCTCTGCTGGGGGTTTAGGAGGTGAGACCTCACAACAAAATAACAGAAAAGGCATCGTGAGGAAACGTTCTGCTTTGCTGCACTGGACGCAGATGATCTCGAGGCCCTGCTGCTGGCTCGGCGCAGAGGTGCAGCGAGACCCAGGCGCCGGCGCGGGCCGTGCTCGGCTGTGCCAGGGACAGCGCTGGCATCAGTGGGGCTGCAGCCAGAAGCGGCTGCTCGGGCTGAGTTTCCAACCAGAAGCGCGCCAATGCCAGGACTCAGAGCGGGGATAGGGCGTCACCTACAGCAGCGAAGGAACTGCAGAGCCTGTGTTCAACCCCGTGCTCAGGGCTGAATCCTGCTCGGAGTTTTCATCCCGAGCCAATGTCAACAGCCGGGAACTGCTCTGGCTTCCTCCGTCAGAAACTGCCGCTGCAGAATATGAATTTTGTAGAATATTGACTTTGCCAGTCAAGACATCTGAATAATTGATTTGAACACTGTTTGCACACATTTTTTTTTTCTTTTCAACCTGAAAATGAAAAGCTGCCGACCTCCTGGATAACTGGCTCTGCAGATTTTTGCCGGGCAAGTCGCTGACCCAGGGATCTGTTTCACTGCTGATGTGTGAGCTCACAGGAGTCGCAGCGGTTTTAAATGCTGGGCAGATGCGTACAAAGTTGCCAGAACAAAAGGCTTCCTCGTGTTCCTCCTTGCCGTTTCACCTTCCTTTTCACTTTAGCTGGATTTTATCGATAGCTCTCTCTCTATATAAATATATAGATGGGGGAGTCAGGAGGGGACTGAGCTAATAATATGGAGTGAAAGAAATTTGGGGTTCTCTGAGTTCTTCCATTTCCCATATGTCGCTGTTGAAAGTAAAACTGAGAATGGCAAAGACATCTTGAGCCTTAAAATAGAAGAAAAATGAGAAAGGGAAAGGTAAATAAGGTAAAAGGGCTTGGAAAGGGAGATGAGCTAGAAGCTGGACAAGGTGAGGTAGTCAGGAGTGTGAGTAGGCTGGGGTAGGAGGACACAGATTAGGTGCCAACACACGTTAATTTACGAGTTTTGGACAAAACCCAGAGAGGAAGAAAATTGCACTTGGGATTGAAATGGCAAAGCAATAGGAAGGAGTGGATGCCTGAAGTCTGAAAGCCTCCGTGAATGATATGCAAAGAAATGAGCACTGACCCATCTCGGTAAATCATTCCCGGCGTGGAAGGTAGCTGAGCTCATTCCCAGTCCCTGCAGGAAGAAACTCCAGCTCTGAGCGGAGCCACCAGGAGCTGGGGAGGACCCGGCCACTGCCCTGGCTTCGCTTTTGCATTCGGGCAAAGAACCTGGAGCGAGATCCTTTCAGCTCCTGTGCAGTCTGTGCAGGATGCCAGTGACCCCGCGGCAGGGGCTCGTGTCTCCTGCAGCCTCTGGGACAAGGACAAATGCCCTGGGAGCACCTTCCCAAACATTTCTCCACCATCCCCTGGCTTTGAGCAGCGTGGCTTCATCTCGTGCTGCTTCTGAGCCCCACCACCGGCCTTGCAAAGAGTTACTCTGCTTTACATCTCACTGGTGTGGTTATTACACAACTAAAAATGTTGGCTGGTGCAGCACTTCAGGGCTGGAGGAGGCAGCTGGGCCGGAGAACAAAGGCTGAGTTCTGGGCAGGCAGGGCTGGTTTGACATTAGACGCAAACAGCTCCTTCCCAGCTTTGTGTCGAGTCTTTGCGTATCCTGGGGACTTGCAGCTCTCACCACTCCGCCGCTGTCCTCTGACCTGCCGGGGATTGTCACAGCAAGAGGGGCTGGTCCTCCCTCCCTTTGTTTTTGAACACTGAAGCCCTCTCACAGACCTGTGCCTAAGCTGGATTCTGTTGCTCGTTTAGCACGTGGCTCATTTCTCCTCACTGCTGGGACACGTGAAGCAGCGAATCTGCACTGGGTTAACGCCTGAGTGCGCTAAAGGAAGCAGAGGCTGGCAATGAGGAGTGGGAGAAAGGAGATCGAGAGGGAGAGAGAGAGAGAGAGAGAGCGAGAGCGAGCTTTGTTCCAGTTGGAGAGCTTGAGGGATGAGGGAGCGACTCAGCTGTTCCTGCAGGCACAAGGAATTCTGTTAAAGGGATGGGAGCTGATCTTGGCTCAGTTCGAGATTTAGTAACTCTGGTGACCAGCACAACACATGGGAAGACCCTTTCCACCAGCGCGCCTGTGTTTGGGACTCCATCCATGGTCTCACACGCCAGCTCAGGTGGTCACAGCAATAAATTTGGCAAAATGAAAACTTTCCTGTGCTCCTGAGAATTCTCAGCACCCGCTCAGCCCTCACTGCCACTGACATCACCAACAGCCCGTGGGGTCTGTGCTTCGCGCATGGATACACTGGACTTTGGCAGCTGAAATATTAATTAAATTCCCTCCTACTCTCAGGAATAAAACAGTGCTGGGCTGCACAGGAGCAGATGAATTATTTCTTGCTTCTCTCATTCTTGCAGCCTATGTAGCAGATCTCCTACTTAATACAACATTTTACTTTCCTTCCTTGTGGGGAGA
Organism: Rhagologus leucostigma; assembly: GCA_013397725.1. NCBI lineage: Eukaryota > Metazoa > Chordata > Aves > Passeriformes > Rhagologus > Rhagologus leucostigma. Next base: position 662,023 of record VZTD01004413.1, read on the forward strand.
CACGAGGAAGAGGCCGGAGGAATGGGGGCGAGGCTTTTGCTTTCTAAGGCATGAGGAGAATTTAGGGACTCTCAAATACAACGAGGGCTTTAGAGGAAGGAAATTCCTTTGCAGCAGCAAATTTTGCCCAGGCTGGCCTGGAACTTTGTGTGTGCAAGCTCTGAGTGTGAGCACGAGTGTGTGAACCGCTCCTTCACAGCCCTGGGGCTGCTGGCACTGCCCGTGCTGCGCTCACCGGGGCGTGGGGCTGAGGGGGCATGGCTGGGAGCCTCGGGGATGAGGGGGCTGGGGGTCCCAGCCTGGCCCCAGGGTCACAGGGAAGGGCAGCAGAGGGGCTGAGGGTGGTGCAGCAAACACCAAAGCCAAGGGAATTCACAGAAATAATGAGGCAGAGCTTGTCTCACCCCAGCAAGGAGGGGACGTGACACGGAGAGAGGGATGAGGGATCTGCATCCGTAATGCCAAAATTCCCAGAACTTTCTCCGGAGTGGTTTCTGTTGTGCTCGTTCTTGCTTGGGCTGGGGAGCAGTTCAGGCTTGGCAGATCAGAGCAGCTGTCATCTCGTTTTCAAGTGCTTCAGTACTTTGTAATCTTGGCAAAAGGAAGGTGCTGAAGGGGGTCTGTTCTTGAGTTTCCAATTCTTGCCTTTCCAGTGTCGATTGAACAAGAAACTCTCCTGCAAGCCTCTTCTTGTCGGATTCTTCAGTCCTATTTCAGGATCAAATAGGCTTTAAAACAGGTCTGGATAAGCTCACAGACTTAATCTGCTTGGAAGGTACAGATTGGGCAAGAGGCTGACGTGACAGTGGCTCCCTGCAGATCACAGGTGCCTCTGGCCAGGAAGAGAACTCTGCTCCTCCCGCTCCTCCCGGACACTCCTGGGAGCTGGCCGGGGACACCACTGCTCTGGCTGTAGCTCTGCACAGCTCCTGCTACCTGCAGGCAGCGGTTTCATGAAACACTTTGCATTTTCTGCCGTTAATACTTGAGCGGGATCAACATTATTGAGGCTAATTACAATTCAGAGAGAACTTATTGTTCATCAGAGAGGGGAAAAAATGTTCCATGGAGCCCTGGGTCTGGTAGAACTATTTCACATAATTAAGCAATTCCACATCTTGGCATTTTATTCCTCTTGTTATCGTTGCACTTCGTTAATAAGTTTTTAATTGCAAATCATCTCTGTGACACAAATTACACTGTGCTTACTGATCAGCAAAAATGCCATGAAAACCAGCCTGGGTGCCAAGCCCTTCCAAAGGACTGGCTGCCAGGGCCTCTCTCTTACACGGTTTGGCATCAAAATGTCTTCAGGTTACCTAAAGGATATTGATTTCTAGTTTAGAGTGCTCCGAGTAACGCAGACCCTTGGCTAAGGCTCCGGGAACAGGGAGACAACGGCTCCCAAGGCCAAAAAAAGTTTATTTATGTGTTGTAGACCAGGAGTTTATCTGTGTCTCCCGGATGTTCTGTTTACATCCTGCCCTGCTGTGTGTACCTCAGGCTTGGGAAAGGTGGCTCTTCAGACCATTATTTAAGGGTTAAACTCACAATTCCCTGTACAGAATCCATGTCAGGCTGAGCAATAACCATATATCCTAAAATTGATATTACTTGTTCGTTTTCAATGGAGTGTCCAGGCTGAACTGCTGAAAAACATCTGCTTTGTCCTTACAAGGAAAAGACTCTAAAAGCTGAAGTGGGAAAGCTCCTTCCTTGCTCTTAAAATCCCTAATTATCCCTCTCCAGGACAAAGGGACGAGCCTGAATTAATTTTTAAACTCATTTCTTCTATAATATATGAAGGAAATACATGAATATCTATTCAGCCTCAGGTGGGAAGTTTCTATTCAAGAGACTAAAACCTGTTCGGGACTTAAGCTAGCGACTATTTGCATTTTAAAAAAAGGGATAAAACTTTCAGAAAACCCCAAGGAGACTTGTATTTGTTTTAGAGAGGGGTTTAGCTTTGGAGATTTTTAAAAAAAACAGAAAAATCTATTTGAAAATGGTTTACTTCCAGAGTTTGTATGGACTTAGCTATCAATCGGCACCTGAAATGAAAAAGAATTCCAAAGTTTGAGGTCAAATAAAGGATTTAATTCAAATTAAAATAAAAGTCATTACCCGGCAGTGGTGAGAATTGCAAACCCAGGAAAGCAGAGGTGTCCCTGTGCCAGGCTGTCCGAGCAGGGGGGTCCCTGCCTCCCTGCAATTCACACAGCACAGCCCCGCGCTCCCCGCGCCGATTGTGAGCAGCTTGCTCGCTGTGAGCCCCGGCCCTGGCCCTGCTCCAGCGGCAGCCCAGGCTGGGATTTCTCTGATCCCGGAGCCGACGACAGTGCAGTCAGGGAGACCTGGATTTCTGTCCTAAGCTGTTCACTTTTTCGTGAGATCTGGAGCAAACATTTATCCCTCCTGGTTAAGTGACCGCAGCTGTAAAATGTTTAAACATCTCTTTGGGCCACTCAACGAGTGACAGGAGTTTTGTGGCTCTTCTCCAGCTTCATCTTCCTATTCTGCTCGTGGCTCGGTGAGATGGGGCACACTGCAATGCTTGTACCTCACCCTTAACTTGTACCTCGCCTTTAAAGTCTTTAAAAGCAAATGAAACCACTCCAATTTTAGGTAACCTTAATGCGCCCGTTTCTTTCTCAGGTTTGAAAACACCTCTCATGCATTCTTTCTACCGTGGCAATTGTGCTCCGGGTGCCCCCTCAGCCCCCGCGGGGTGAATTACGGTCCCCTGAAATCATTTCCAACTATGCTGAGCTTTCCAAGTGCCCACTGGCTGCACAGCTCCTTTATCTGAGGTTGTCTCATCAGCAAACAATCTCTTAGCTCAGACAGCGAGCAGGTACACAGAACTCTGCTGGATTTGACTTCTGCACCACTTCTGTTCCGTACTGCTCCTTCTCCCTGGGCTTTGGGGGCTGGGTGCTCGCCGTGCCCTGGTCCCGGGGGATGTGGCTGCTTCCCTCTTGGCCACAGGGACATCACTTCCCACGGCCCAAGGACAGGACTGCCCCGAGCAGCCTCCCTTGTGCCCTTTCCTTCCGAAGGGCGACAGCTGGGAGTGGAGGGTGTGAGGCCAAGGAACACCCAGGGCTTGGTTTCAGCTGTGGCTCGTTTTTGTTGGGAGTTTGTTTCAAATGCTCATCCCTGACCGACCTCCCACCCCCAAATCCACCTTTGTGGGGCCAGTTCCTCTGCAGAACACCCAGGTCCCTGCAGCTCGGTTCCTACACCTCCCATTTCGCTCCTTCTCACCCTTCAGCAGCTTTTCTGTTCCCCTGCTCTGATTCAGAGGAAACTGCTCTTTCCATTTGGGCTCTGCCACGTGCTTTGCTGCGTTTTCCCAACTCACGGCTGCTCAAGATCATGTAAAAAAAATGTTGGAGTTACCTGAGCCTTGCAGAGGCCGAGTGTACTTTGGCCTCGATACCCAGGCACCAGGGAGAGCTCCACAAGGCCCCACTGTCTCCGTGTCACCCTGAATTTCCTCTGGGTCATGGCACAAAGGGTTTCCCTGGTCAAGGCTGAAAATGTCCCCTTAGGAAATATCATTTCCCAAAGCTGTGTGCATGTAAACTGAGCACAGGTTGTTCCAAAATGTAATTGTAAAATATTGAATACCAAGGGCAACAAAATGAATACAGATACGGTCTCACCTCACTTAAAAGTAATGTCTCTGAGTCCTCAGGCTGGAATTATTCCCCGTGGGTAATTCTTCTGAAATCCAAACTTTGAACTCCCAACCATAGCCTGTGAGCAGAGCTCCATGGCAGGTACAGACAACCAGCTCTGCTTCACATTCCTAGAAGGCAAAATAACTGAAAATTACAGCTACAGGGTTTGAGGTCCATTTAATGATGTAATTAATTAGACCAGAAGTGAAAACAGTGGCTGAAGTCCTGGATGTTGGAGGAGGGAGAACTCCCCAAGCCATCACCACGTGCCCACGAGGAATTCCTGAAGTAGTGTCACTCTCAGAGCTGTCAGCAGTGTAAGTGACACATCAGTCTGTGCTGCTCAGAAATTCTGTGTTTGGAACAGGAGAGGCAACTGTCCATAATTTATCTTAGAGGACAGCTTTGATCTCTCCATATGTGGAGAGGAGGAGGAAAGCAAAGGGAATAAAATAGTAAAAACCTTTACAGAGTCAACACTGTGGAATGTGGCTGTTCATATAAATTTTATGTTCATGCAGAATTCAGCCTGAAGAGCCCCCAGTCTTGTAACAAAATTAAAGGAGAGGAGAGGAGAGGAGAGGAGAGGAGAAGGGTTTTCATGGGGCTGTGTTGTATCTCTGGAGTACAGATAATGTG